>LPNX010020663.1:307718-393557 GCA_001517045.1 Pseudotsuga menziesii | reverse complement strand
CACATTAGATCTCAGTTTCATAATCTTTGTTGCAATACCAACCTTCCTAGCCTTTTAACATGTCAAAATTATAGTGAGCTCGGGATGCTTCTCTCCAAGCTCTTTGAGCATAGGAATACAATTTTAAAACAAACTAACTAATTTGTTTCTTTAGGTCCGATAAACCAAAGTTTGCTCTCAGGAGACGTTAACCATCATCATCATCATAACAAAATTATGTACCTAAGACTCAATCAAACTATCATAAACTAACAACTCTTAAATTATTTGAGGATATTTGGGATATTATATCATTTTATACAATATCTTATGTGATTTCATGTTTAAATCTATCTTGATACTTGATCCATTTTAGTTTTATTTTCTTACTAAATTTTGGTTTGGTTTTGTGAATTAATATTTCAATTTATAAACATTTTCAATCTTATTAATTTGAAAATATTTCTTAAAAGATTTATTTTTTCATTTTTAAATAATCCCACTTTATTCAAATTAGAAACCACTCATGTAGGTTAACCAATTTCTAATTTATAATTTTCATAAGTAGGATTTCAATTTTTTATCTGGTTTGTAGGATGTTGCATCATCTATTTAGATGAAAAATGGTCCTTTCATATAACTCATCTATGATAATCTTAGAACTCATAGAACTCATTTATTATTTGTGTGCTCAAGTTACAAAAGCTTTTAATTTCCTCCCTAAAGTGGTTGGATGTTAATGTTTGGAGAGCTCCTCGAAAAACTAAATTGTAAAGTAAACAATGGTGGCAGTAAAAATAAATAGAATATATTTTTTGGTCTGATACTATTTACTAGTTTGGCGATATACTTCTCTGCCTCTCTCTCTATATATATAAAATAGGGAGTTTAAATTATTCAAAATTTTAGCCATATATAGCTTTACAATAAGGATGTGGAGGCATAATTTAATAAACCTCTCAATAATGGTATGTTGATCAATTTTACCTATTCATATGGATTAAGGTATTTTCAAAGGCATTGCAGGGAAGCCTAACCCATCCAACTTATACATATTATGGTTATTAGCTTTAAATATTTTCCATTCCCTTGAAGATATTGTTTGTTGTACTAAAGAAAAATATATAAAAATAAAAAGAAGATATAAAAAATGAAAAAGAGAAAAAGAAGGGACATTTTAGAGTACGGTGCACCATGCCAATGAAAAAATCGATATCTTTGGGTCTGATTTCAAATTAATATTCCATGTTCACTACTTTGTCATAACATTCATGGAATCATTATATAGGAGTTCTAAATTCCAATTTTATAAATAAATTAAAATAAAATCTCTTATATTAAAAAATAATAATAATAATCTAAAAATGTTTAATACATGATTATCACTAATTTTTTATTGAACCATATATTTTAGACTAAAATTATAGATCTCTAATCACTGGATTTATAAACTATAAAGTTTATGACTTACCCAAAACCTCAAGCGCTGATTATTGTTCCATAAAACAAGTAAACATGGCTCCATGACATAGGTAAACATAACACGTGAATTAGACAAAACCCTACAACAACCTTCCTTGTATAATGACATTCTTTGAGTTTGAAACACTGCAAATGAAAGGAGAGTGAGATATTGTAGCCTACTTTCTCCAAGTTGACGAGATTGTGAATTCCATTAAAGTATATGGAGGAACCATCTAAGAAGAGTCACTTTCCCATAAAATAATGAGAACCTTTCCACATCAGTTCTAGAGGATAGAGACAATATGGATGGATTCACAAAGGATGAATTACATGGGATTCTCATGGAATATGAGATGACGATGGAAAAATAAAATGGAATCACAAAAGAAGTTTCTTTTAATTCCACAAATAAATCAAAATGTACAGAGATAAAGGGATCCATCTGACATATTAGATGAAGAAGCAAGTTTCGTAAAGAAGGTATAAAGTTAAGTTGATTTTTAAATGTTTTAAATGTGGTAGAACTGGTTATTTTTCCTCCAAATGTACTTTTAAGGAAAACAAAGACAGTGATAGAAGTGAATAAATAGACTATCAAAACCAAAGAAATGTGTATCACCACCAATCACCAGATTAAGGTAGAAAGTAAAAAAAAAATTCCCCCAAAAAATAAGAGTCTATAATCCAAGGAGGATAGCTTATCATCAGAAGAAGAGGACGACCATGATGATCCAAAAGAAGTGTTTCTTATGGCATTGATTTAAGATGAAAACTCACGTAATGGAAATAAAATCCCATCCGTTAAAGGATGAATTGTCAAAGGAAATAATGAAAGCACATCAAAACCATTGAAGAAGTGGTCTTACAATGGAATTTACATGTCACCTCCAAAGTGTGAACTAAAGCAGAAATATAGCATCCTAGAAGGAACCTCCAAAGACGATACAAGTGATGAAAATAAACATTCCTATAATGGAATCTATATACGGTCATCAAAATATGAAGTAGAAGAGAAATCAAGTAGCACATAATAAATTTGCAAATATGAAGATGAAAAGAATGTAGAGATTGATTGGGAAGGAGAACTAATCAATGCATTAGAAGAATTAAAAAAGTTAAGAAAGAGTAACAATGCACAAAAGGAACAATTGGGAAAAGAAGAAGAATAAGACAAGGAGACCAAGGTTGTATAAGAAACATTAGAGAAAAAGATAAGTGACAAAGAAGAGGAGTTTGAAGAACATATAGATAGCACAAAAATCCATATCAAAAGATTTGAAGAGGATAATATTATGCTGAGAAAGTATCTAGAATAAACAAAAGAGAAGAATGAATTGGAGATTCACATCTGAAAAGTGGAATTATTTGCATAAATACAAAAGGAGAAAAAATGTGTCTTGACATAGAAACTTAAGCAAGATTCAAAAAAAAATCAATAATTATGGATGAAATATTGAGCAATCATAGGTCTCTAGACAACAAGAAACGACTTACGTATGAAGGCATGAGTGATAAAATTTGCATCAATGATGAAGGATTTATCCCAAGGAAATAAGATGCATCTCATAAGAAACCTAATATATCTACAAAATGAGCTAAAATTAGGTATGGCAATCATTTTAGTTACGAGAATAAATTTTGCGTAGTAAAATGTATGAGATGTAATTATGTTGGCCATGTAGAAAAATATTGTCATACTATAAGATGATATATGTGCGAGGGATTTAGAAACGAGGATAAAACTTGCTTAAAGAAAGTAAGACAACCAGAAAGAGTTGTTTCATATGTCAATGACAGGGAATCTTGTATAGAAAAAGAAAGGTGTGATATACAGAGTCAAATAAAATTTGTGCACATCAAACAATGGGTCAAGAAAACATCCCAAGTGAGTACCGTTGAAGTAGTAAGTAATTGTTTCCCATCTTGATGACCATTAAAAGGTTAAGTGATATCTTTGAATTCAACGCAAAGTTCATTAGGAAATCAAGTTCTATGTTATTAAAGAGTTGCAGTGAGAAAAAGAGTTGCATATGTTCATCTATGTGAAAGACTATGTTGAAATTGTCATACATGAAACAATAAAAGAAAAGGTATGAATGTTTGTTGTTTGAATACACACAAGGATTACGCAGGAATACAATTCAGATTTATATTATATTCAGATGATGCCAATACCTAACACAAAAATGGAGCTTCGAAGATCACATTGCAACAGGACTCAAACGATGTACAAAAAAGTTCAGATAATGTTTGTCAAAATAGTTATGTGAGTCAATTATTGCATTAGAAGAACATAATATGGATAAGAAATATGAATCTTAGTGTCGACATATAAGTGGATGGATTAAGGAGAAAATTGGGATTCTGAATGCCAGAAGCAGGTACACTATATGTTCCTTGAAGAAACTACACCATATTAAGCTCCTTTGGTTTAATGTTCTAATAAACTATATTATTATAATCAAAACAATCTCCTCATCATGTCACCAATTTATTTGTGCCTGACCATACCATCTTTGGATATCTGTCTCTTTAGTATGGGAAGCCAAATGATCAAGTGTTCTCCTAAGGTGTGCAATCTCTTCCATTGAGACTTCACTATTTTAGAAAAAACAATAACAGATGCATAAAATTGTTTAAGGGAACTCACCATCATAACAAAAGAAATCAAAATAAAAATACTAACGATTCTGGTGCATGACAAAGTTGGATTTAAATAAATCGAGAGACTGCAAACTTGCACATTCCAAATCTAGTGAAGGGATGTGAAATTTAAGAATCATTAATTATGAACAATTAATGAAGAAGATCATGAGTACATGACAATTTGTTGCTTGAGGAAGAGCTTTGCATGGAATGTGTCAAATTGGTGTGGAATGAAAAATTAAAATATGTGCAATTGTAGGATGATCTAATTACTCCTATCAAATACGATTTCCTTGTGTGTGAAATACCAAGACAATATTATATGAATATAATATTATCTAAGATGAAAAAACATCAAAAGTCAGTGATATAAATATGCAGAAAGGTAACACGTGTGAATGGTAGATTATGCTGCAATCAGACGTGGAAAGGGAAGATCTACGGAATTGAAGTTTATAATAGCAAGAAACAAGAAGTGTAATTCTTGGGGGATTTGATTACCAAGGGAATCCCTTTCCCATTGATGTCAAATAGGGGACAATAAATGCAATCAAAGAATAAAGGGGAATAGAATAAAGTGAAGAAATGGAACTGAAGGAAGGATCTGCACAAAATAACAAGGCATGAACACAAAGGGAGCATTTTGCATAGAGAATAAGATTCCATTTTCAATCAAATATCATTGTAAGTTGGTGTTGATATAGATTCCAAATGGAATATTCTTGAACATTTGTGTTTTCATTGATGTCAAAGGATGAACCAACAAGATTTATATAAAGATGTAATAGGATGAACCAACAAGCTTTGTATAAATATGTCAAAGGATGAACGAACAAGACTGATGTTGGTTTGATATCAAAATATAAACCACTAGGTTAATAAATAAAGAAGATGAGTTCGATGTCAAACATGTGAGATGAATTCAGAATAAATAAAAGTGTATGAATCCATCAGGAAAAGTCTCTCTATGTACAAAGCATGTTTGAAGAAATACATAAAGAAGAACTTGAGAAATACATAGAGAAGAAATGTGGAAGGTTAGGAAGTGTGCAAATCCCACCAAAAAATGGAACATATGTGGGAATATGCCACCAATTCGATTGGTGTTAGTATGAAAAACCCCACAAGTTTCAACTAGCAAAGGACGCATGACAACACCATATAAAACACGATGGTTAGGTTGACCCAAAATTGAGCAATATGGGCATCACAGATAAAAGAAATCCCAACTTGTAGACACGTCTCTTGAACTAGAAACAGTATAAATAAGCAAGATATGGAAGCATTGTTGTAATCTTCTGGAGTGCATACTTGAATATGATATGATTTGTTTTGGAAAACTTCTAATTATTTCGGTACCAATGGCTTGTTGATCACATAAGAAGTTTATACAACAGATCCAAATTCTGTATATACAAATAAAATGAACATGAGGAAGTGCACAAATTAGAAGGATACCCTGAATCAGGATGTGAGAAGAATATACACTATAAGTGAGGAAGATCACATATTCATACAAGTGACAGAGTGTTGCAGAATCACATACATTGAGAGACTGCAAATGGGAGAAGTTTTATGAAAACACTATCACATATATAAAATTGTTTTGATGAAGAAAAAAAAAGGATAAGAATAAATCCAAAGACGCTACAATAGTTTCAAATTAAAAAGTTGCACATCGCAGAGAAGGTAGTTGCAGATTTCAGTTTTGATGCAAAAACACTTTCCTATCAAGGAAGTAGGAAGGGGAAATGAAATGGATTTGTAGCTTCCTTCTAGTTGGTGTTGCTAAAACTGATCAAGGAAGAAGGAATGGGTAAGGAAAGGGAGTCACAACTTCCTTCTAGTTGATGTTGGTGAAATAATTAGGAAGTCATAGCTTCCTTCTAGTTGGAGCTAGTAAAGCAATTAGGGGGTTGTAGCCTCCTTCCAGTCAGTGTTGGTAAATGTAATTGGGATTCAGTGCCTCCATTTAGTTGCAGTTGAATAAACATGGATATCATCCTTCAACGGGTTGGTTCCTGAGTACTACGAGTTAGATCTTGTGCAAAAGGGACATATATCTATTCAAGATGGTTCTTTAAGTTCAGCAAGTTGGTGCTTGCATAGATATAAGTATTTATAGTTCGATGCTTGTAATTAACATATTGATACTTGCATATCAGGTTGGCACCTGAGTGAGTTGGTGCTCACATTTTGGAGTTTGGTCTCTCCCATACATATAATCATTCTTACACACACGCACACACACACAAAGTTACTTTTACAATTTTTTTGTGTAGTTGTGTCCATTGTTCTTTCAACAAAAAAAATTTAAAGGTGCAAATTTTATTAAGTAAAATTCTAATAATATGCACAATATACTTATTCACCCCACCTCTTAGTATATAATAATTCCAACAATTCCATGGGATTAAAAAACATTACTGGAAAAACGTTTATAGGATATGTACAAAAATAAAGAAGCAACGAGAAAAAACAATCCATTAGAGGAAATTTCAACTGAAAATGGACCTTTTAACTCTAATTCAAATTCCAATGCATCATGTGTTAGCCAATGAAATTGATTTAAATTTGAAATACCATATAGGTCTTAAACAAATTTTTAATATAAATTTTGGGATAGGTATCATAAAAAAACTACTTTTTTTGTTCATATTTTCGACATTTCTCCCTGTGTTTTTACTCAAATTTCGATCAGTTGATCTCGTTGGATGCATAATTAAATTTCACATCCAACAAGTACCCACTCGAATACTTTTATGAACCCCTCTACTCTAGGGCTCAATCCTAGAACACGCTCAAAGAAAAATGTGCGGAGTATGCTGCTGGAACTGAAGTTTCATACTCTGCCCATCTTGCACTCACTGAGTTGGTGTTTCATGTTTCCCAGTAATGCAGTGTTAGAATTGTACACAGTGAGTCTCATGCACTCCATTGCATAGAACATCAGAGGCCGCGAGGCCTAGTGGAGTGAAGCTAGCCCTGCTATCCTGCCCTGTGTCAGTAGTATGGCCTTTATGCCTAGCACCTGTATGGAGTTAGTTGGGATCTGACTCCTGACCTTATCCATGTCTGAATAACAATACATGGTTATGCACTCATCAATGGTGAGGCCACCATCGGGCCCGCAAGATCGTAGGTTCACCACTTCCCCCCGTCGAGAAAGTCTAGTAATAAAGTATATGTCCTCCACTTCTATGGTAAGGGACATCCCATCGATCTGGAAAGACTCTGAGTCAAGATCCCAGTAGTCTACTAGCATCTGCAGTAGTCTTGGTTTGGATATTAAGCCACCAAGACACCAAAATTTGTAGATCCCACATGCACGAAGAGCCTGTTGTGCCATCAGATCACCACGTACTGCTTCTTCTGCATCCCCGTGCTCACGTTCTCTCCATTTTAGAACCATCCTGCATGTTTAAATCAAGTTTGGGTCATTATAAATCCTTAAAAAACTTGACCATGGCCGCATACATGACTATTTTCTAAACAACTGCGTATGTACGCGACTTTGAGGGATTTTTTTGCGTATATCCAGCCCTATACATGGAAAAATCCTCAATTTCTGTGTGGGCCGAGGTGCACACTTTAGGGTGGTCTAGAAATCCAAATTGACCATGGAAAATTGAAAATTTTACATGAAAATGAAAGAGCAGGGCATGGGAAATTACTTGGAAAAAACGATGGGAGATTCCGTTGGCTGGATCTCCCGAAATTCGCGTTTGAAGTTCTGAGCTCAATTGGGTAAAAATTTCAAATGTTATACAATGTTTTGAATTTTTTACTATTTATAGAATTTTTGAAAATTTTTGAAAATGTTTACCCCCTTTTCTATAGTTTGGACCGTTTCTAATCCTTTTGGACCATTTTTTGACTAATATATGATGTAGGAGACCGTTTTGAGCGTCGTTTCAACCATTATTTTGACCCGTTTGTGTTGATTTCATGTATCATGTCTAAACTGGCATATAGGTTAGGTTTCACCACCGGTGCACCACCGTTTGCATTTTTCATGACCTTATGACCGTTTCATCATAATCGTAGGTACGAACCCATTCTATCTTGTCACAAAGCTTTCTTGTTGTTTTAGAAGTGCATCATTTGAATGGTAGAGCTTGACCTTACATGGGTGCCCTAGTTATCTCCTTATTTGCATTTGGTGCTGATGCTGACAATTTTATCCTTTAGGATGTGGGAGTCCATTGTATAGTATTTCCATGACATTTCGCAAGAGCCTCATGCTCCTCTTGATCTTTTGCTGGCCTATTTCCCCCGGAATCCCTTATGTCAAGTCGTGATTGCATTATCATGAGCTTTACCTACCTTTGTGAGCCTTCTACCGGCTTCGTTGACTTTGAGTATCAGCCATATAGCCTAAGCTTGTCTCATGTCTAGCCATGCAGAGCCATTTTACATATCCTTTGCAGCTTGATTCCCTATTTTTACCGGGAGGGGACTTTCCCCCGAGTGTCACTATCCTACACATGTATCCATTTTGAGTTGAAATTTCCTCTAATGAATAAATTTGAGGATCATTGTATTACTAATACCATGAATGAAAAATATAACTGAGGATAATATTGTAGGTATGAATTCAATGATGAATATGAGAACTGGTATATGGGAAATTGTAATCTCTAGGAAACCAACAACTTTCAACTTCTTTTTGAAGAATCTTGTCCACCATATCAAGAGAACCTCATGGAGGAATGATGATAGAAGGAGGTACATAACAATTTTAGGTATGCTTCTTCGACAGTAGTAGAGTTCATTTTAGAGTCATCCTTTCACATGTATATGAAGTAATTATTTTTCTTTGGATGGATATACTTAGTTTGTTCTACATGTCTAGATTAGGAATTTGACACACAAAATCCATAATAAATGATGCTTAGGTGTCATTGGTTGAGTATCAACTTTAGCACTTAGGCATGATAACCATGTTTATGGATGAGTACCTTGGCTTACTTCAAAATTCTAGTTAGTCCTTGAACATGGGACATTGGTTACTTTGGTGTGGTAGTAATATCTTGTACATGTGACAAGGATTAGGGTGGATCTTGCTAGACTACTTATCCATGGTCGCTAACAATTTTGTTATATGTATAGCATCAGGAGTCATTCTTCAGGAGACATGTGTTTATCAATTCTGGAACTTGTGTTGTATCAATTTCAACAACTTGTGTTGTATCAATTTAAGGGACTTGTGTTGTATCAACTCATAAACTTATGTTGTATTAAGTTAATGAAGTTTGTGTTGTATCAATCTAGGACATTGTGTTGTATCAAGTCCTATTCATGAAAGATACATGTACTATGATCTTGTGTTGTATCAAGATCATGATCTTGTGTTGTGTCAAGGTTGAGATATTGTGTTGTATCAAGATTTGTGTGGTATCAAGACCGGTCTTGTGTTGTATCAAGACCATATACCTTGTGTTGTATCAAGATAAGACTTGTGTTGTATCAAGTCATGTGGATATGCTATGTGATGTATTGCTAGTCATGGTCACTAGGTGCTATAAGTCTCATCTAGGGCTTAGCTACCCCTAGAGTGAATTACTTTAGCATATGACTATATGACCTGGGGTAATACATATGATCATTAGTATGGAACAATCCTTCTAGCTATGATACGACAATTATGATTAATTAATTAAACACATATGGACCATGCAAAAATTAATTAATGATAAATGAGATGAGCACAAAGATAGAGCAAGGATTCGAATTTCCCATGTCATACCTTTAGTGAATTAGAATTGCAAAGACATTAGTTAAGTCTCAGTTGTGGAAAAACAAGTTTCAGTTAATTAAGGAATCTACTCCTTGATTTATGCAAAGTTTTTGTTCATGGATAGCATTGATTATGAAGCACTAAAGACATTCAGTTAAACTCCTAACTAATGGTCAAGTAGTTAGTTAATGATTCAGTTCAGTTTAATCAGATGACATTCAGTTCAATCAGTTCAGTTCAGTGAAATAAATTCATATTCAATTAAAGTTAGTTAACACTCAGTGAAAGAAGGAAGGTAGATATTCTCTGCATGGGAGAGAATTTTGAGGTGACAACTTGGCACCAAGTAAAGGAAGGCGCAAAAGGTTACTATATGAGTAGTGCGCACAATGTTCATAGTGCACAAAAGCATGCAACCATTCTCTACCTCTCATTGTATGACTGAATAAGCTTGTTATTAAACTACTATGCACTTGCCAAGGCTGAAAAAGTGTTTTGAGTGATCTCTATTCTTAGTGTTGCTTTGATATCTCTTCAAGAAATCTTCTCATGTGTTGTAAATTATTCTTTGCAATTATCTATCATACTCAAATCGTTGATGGGTTTTTTCATCCTCCGGATTTTGAGGGTTTTCTCATGGTACATCTTGTGTATTATGGATTGAATGATTTGTGTGTTTGAAATGTGTATGAGATCTACATGCACTAGATTTTATTATCAAAAGTTTTAAAGCTCAAGAATATTTCATTATTTCTCAAACATTGACATGGTATTAGAGAAAGGGTGTGTAAGAACTTAGTTGTGTGCAAACATTCTAAACCTACACAGATCATGAAGTATTGAGCAAGAGATTGAAGCAATGACATCAATATATGTCTGACTGGAAGACCGACTTGAAGGCACCTCAAACTTCAACACATGGAAGGAGAGGGTGGTTAACATTATTGAAGAGCATGATCTTGATTCCTTTGTGACCACCATGATCGAAGAGCCTACTACAAATGCAAGAAGAACTAATTACAAGAAGAATCAAGTAAAGGAAAAGAGAATCATATATGACTTTGTGAAGGACAACCTCATGTCGATGATCACACCATTGAATACGACAAAGGATTGTTTTGAAATTCTCACAAATCTTTATGAGAAGAATGCCCCTACTCAAAATAGAGAATTGAAGAACATGTTTCACAACATTAATATTGAAAGAGATGGGACTATAGTTTCCTTCTTCATAAATATTTCACAAGTGAAGGATCAAATTCAAACATCGGCATGGAGACAGATGAGGATGACCTTTTTCAAACCTCCATTGATGGAATCCCCTGCTGATGGGAGGCCTTTCTCTGTGTGGTAAATGGAAGAGAAGAGCATCCCAACTTTGAAATCCTTTGGCATGATTGCATCCAAGAAGAAGGGCGCGTTTAGAACAAAGTTGTGAGCACTAAGGAGGAGAATCTTTCCCTTGTGAAAAGAACCAAGAAAAGGAGGAAGCCTTTGGTTCCCAAGATGATATTTAATGCAAAGAAGAAAGAGATTACTAAAGGTCTTGATAAATCAAATCTTCTATGATATTATTGTCAAAAGTCGAGACACTTTGCATGAAATCGCAATACAAGGAAAATAAGAGAAGGAAGATTTCATGTTACATGATGAAGATCTATCTTCTTATTTTTGGGTAGAAGCCACTAGTATAACAATGTGCATATAGAACAAAAGTATGCATGCAGTCCTTAATGAGAAAACACCTGAAGAGGTGTTCACTAGTGAGAAACCAAACATATCACATCTTCATATTTTTGGATGTCCTATGTATATTCACAAATTCATCACATTTTTTCAGGTATTTTTTGTTTTGGGGGTAGAGGGGTCCATCAAAAGTATGTCGAGTGGGTACTCATTGGATGCAGAATTTAATTCCGCATCCAACAAGATCTCCTGATCTAAATTTGTGTAAAAACACGGGGAGATATGTCGAAAATACAAACAAAAAAAGTAGTTTTTTTTATGATACCTATCCCCAAATTTATATTAATTTTTTTTTAATACCTATACGGTATTTCAAATTTAAAGAAATTTCATTGGCTAACACATGATGACATGGAATTTGAGTTAAAGTTAAAAGGCCCTTTTTGAGTTAAAATTTCCTCTAGTGGAACCTTCTAACAAGAAGAATTTTTGTGGGCAACAATGAGACCTCAAGGCATTCAGAATATATGTACCTAATGAGAAACATGTTAAGGTTAATCGGAATGTGGCTTTCCTTGAGGAGGATACATTCACACTCAAGAATATAATTTTTGGGTAAGATACTCTTTACTAGGTAGGCGATATCCTTCTATTCCTATATAATATGGATTTTAAATTATTCAAAATTTAGCCATATATAGCTTTACAATATGGATGTGGAGGCATAATTTAATAAACCTCTAAATAATGGTATGGGGATCAATTTTACCTATGAATATGGATAAAGGTATTTTCAAAGGCAAAGGAGGGAAGCCTAACAAGAGTTGGCTAATCTGTAGACCATTTGCACCTCTCTATGCAAGATTGGCTGGAATGTGGCAACACGATTTGTTGTTGAAAATCAGACTTTTAGTGTTAAAATTGCAATTTTTATTGCACAAATGGATTGAGGACCCTCGATTACCCTTGGCGCACCCATATTATACAATTCCAATCAGTGAAAACTACCCTTTGAAAAATTTCCCCCGGATTTTAGCTAAAATCTTGAATTTAGCTTACTCCAGCCTAACCCAGCCAACTTATACTTATTATGGTGATCAGATTTAAAGATTTTCCATTCCATTTGAAAATATTATTTGCTATACTGAATTAAAAAATATATAAAAAATGAAAAAGATAAAAAGAAAGGACATTTTAGAGTACGGTGCACACGACGAGCCTTATTTACAATACAAACTCGTCTTTAAGAGGAGTTTGTTAGATGTCAGGTCATCCATAGAATGAGGGATGGTCATCCATGAAATGAGGTTTGGGTTCTTTTCCGGTGTATGCTCCCCTCTCAATTTCTGGAAATCAATCCAGCTAGTAACTTCAACCAGCACTATTGCCAGCGGTGCATCATTACTATAAATGAGATGGAAAAGCGGTATTCTTCAAATTTGAATTCAAAAAAACTCAATTCCTACACTGGTTCTCATTCTGTGTTGCTTTCCCTGCTGTCAAATGCCCCTATTTCCTTCATACTTGCAATAATCATGTATAGGGTGTTGCTCTCCTGTATAGGATGTTTCTCTCTCCACGAGATGATTTTAAGATTTTGTTCACTCCTAATCACTGATAAACCTTGAAGGAAATATTCGAACCTGTTCAAGGACACTAGCACAAACTGACACAATGCGTACAATTTTTTTCTATCAAAGATGCTCAACATCAAGAAACAATCTTGTTTGATGTTCGAATCTCTTAGGCGGATAGGACATTAGGGACATTAGGAATCGATGCGAGAATTCTCCTTCCAGCATTCACTAAATTCTTTCGCCGAAGCTTTTGGTTTCTGTATTGAGTCAGTTTCTGTTTTTGGTTTCCCTTTAGATTTGATGTTTTTACTCGGATTCATATTTACTCAACTGGGTGAAGACATGGGACCTCTACAATATTTCTGATATCTAAAAATCCCAGCTATTTCTTAGCAAAAATATTTCCCTTCGGTTTCCAGAAGTCGCTATGAATGACCCCAATATAGTATCCATTTTCTACATGTTTCATTAGAAGAAATTTCACCTCAAAATGGGCCTCCTAAAAAAAATTAATAAAATAATAGTTAAAATAATAAAATAATATTTATTAATTTTGAAGGAAGAAAAGAAAAAAACTATTTTTTTGTTTTTATTTTCAACATATCTCCCCGTGTTTTTACTCAAATTTCTATCAAGAGAGCTCGTTGGATGCGGAATTAAATTCTGCCTCCAACGAGTACCCAGTCGACATACTTTTAACGGACCCCACTACCCCAAAAACAAGAAATACCTGAAAAAATTGTGATGATGATGTCATCATCACATTTTTTTAGCTATTTCTTGTTTTTTGGGTAGTGGAGTCCATCAAAAGTATGCTGAGTGGGTACTCATTTGATGTAGAATTTAATTCCGCATCCAACGAGCTCTCTCGATCGAAATTTGAGTAAAAACATGGGGATATATGTCGAAAATACAAACAAAAAAAGTAGTTTTTTTATGATACCTATCCACAAATTTATATTAAAAAAGTGTTTAAGACCTATATGTTAGAATAATCAACCCATAGTTAGCTACCTTAGACATTAATTAATCCAATTTTTGTCTTATTTGCCTAGTTTCCATATTCCACCTTACGCAAGTTGTCCTCCACACATCCATAGTGGTGAAAATTGCTAAATTTGAGTCACGGAGCGCTTGGGAAACCTCTTGGAATCAAATCTGCTTTATTCCTAGCCTCCCTAGTGCATGTCTGCTTTTTCTGCTTTATTGCCTGCTTTTTCTGAGTTTTAAGGCAATTGGGAAAGTTTGACTAGGTGAAGTTGACTTGTTTTTTGTCCTCAACATCCTCCACTCTTTTCTCCTATGAAAAGCATGTATGAGTTTTCCTTCCACCACCTATAATCTTGCCTAATTGATTTTTCCTAGTCGTGAGCTCTTAGACAGTTTTGGAAACTGCTTTATGCACCTATGGGGGATTTTCTTAGATTTAGTAAGCCTACTTTTGACAAAATTCGAATGGCGTCTTCATCCATTCAAATATATCATGTAATTATTTATTGTGGCAGCCTATGAATTCACAGGGTTGGATATTTTACACTTATTCAATATAGATTAGTGTTCTGCTCCATTATTCAGTCTTCTTTGTGAGTAATTTGCATGTGTAATTGGCAATTGTTGTGAGTGTAATTGTTCTAACACCTGGGTTCAATTTCCACATGGTATCAGAGCCTTTGTAGATCAATTTCTCTCCTTCCAATTTGTTTTGCAGGTTCGACATCATTGACTGGGAGCATTCTGCTGACTGAAGGGACAATTTATGAGCTATGGATCAATCTCAGAAGATCATCTTGACTCCATTTAACTTCTTTGAATGGAAAGTAGAGATGGAGATACTGTTGAGAGTGAAAGGCCTCTATAGAGTGACTATGGAAATAGAAGCAGAGCCCAATGTAGTTGCAGAGAAGATTAATGGGCACAACAGGAGGGATGAGGCCTATGGTCTCCTGTGTTTGAGCATATCTAGAGACCTCATTTTCCATCTTGATGGGTTGACATCACCAAATGAAGTATGGGAGAATCTCACTGATCTTTTTGGAATGACAGATGAGATGAGGGGACATCAAATTGAAAATTAATTGATCTCCCTAAGTCCCAATAGCTTTGAATCCCTGCAACTCTATTTTTCCAAGTTCAAAGCACTTGTTTTGTAGCTAAAACAATGTGGGATCAAAAAGAAGGATGATCAGCTAGTCTTGGCTATACTCTCAAAGCTTGGCCCTGACTATTCAGTGTTTGTTTCGACCTTCTATGCCACAAAATTGACAGCTCGAGCCCGGAAAATGCCTAGCCTTGCATATTTCATGGAATCTCTCACACAAGAAGAAGATAAACTGGTGATGATGGGCACCATCAAACCATCCAAAGAACAAGATCTGGTTGTTGGAGATTCGAGGGTGGATTTAAAAATCAAGAAGAAAGCTAAAAATCGATTTTAGCAAAAGAGAGACAAGAACAAGTCTCCAGAGGAGCCTCAAGGTTCCAAGAAGAACCCCCAGAAGAAGAAGAACAAAGGAGAAATGAGCAAGTGCGCATACTGCAGTAAGGGAAATCATTCTAAAAGCTCCTGCATGAAGAAGAAAATAGACACGCTGACCCAACTTCTAGAGAAGAATGCCATCTCCCTTCTAGAGAGCTCAAAGAAGAGTGAAGGAGGATCAAATTCAGAAGACAGAGAGAGAGTTCATGCATTGGTTGCTGGCACATTAAGCTCACCTATTTTCATCATTGATTTTGGAGCTTCAAGACATATGGTTTCGACCAAGGAGATACTCACCTCACTTGACATGTCAAAAGGTCCATTGATTTTGCTGGGAGATGACTCTTTCACTGAAAGTTTGGGCAAAGGGAGGATTGATCTTGACCATGGTAAGTTCAGTAATGTATTGTATGTTCTAGGTCTTGCCTGTAACCTCTTATCAGTGTATTAGATGACCCACACAAGGTCTCCAAAGAAGGTCATATTCTCCCCTGATGAAGTTGATATCATAGAGATCTCAAGTGGTAAAGTCATTGCAAAAGGAATTGCAAATCATACTTCAAAGGTATACATGTTCTCACACTGCGTACCCTACTCAAACCCCTCTGCTCTTCTGATTCATGCTAATGAGGAAAGCAAGCTTTGGCATGAAAGATTTGGCCACCTAAACTACAAGTATCTTTCTGATCTTAGTGAAAAATAAATGGTCATAGGGTTACCTAAGATTAAGTTTTCCAAAGGAGTCTGTCATTACAGGAAATTTGGGGTCTAAAATGGGCCTTATAAGAAAACGTGCCAAAATAATTTTTTGTGAGTTGGAATTCAAGAACCAATAGAATTTCAATAAAATAAGTCAACCATAATGGTTGAATTGACATATTTGTCATTAAAAAAAACTACTTTTTTTGTTTGTATTTTCGACATATCTCATTGGGTTTTTACTCAAATTTCGATTAGGAGAGCTTGTTGGATGCGGAATTTGATTCCACATCCAATGAATACCCACATTGCATACCTTTGATGGACCCCGCCACCCCAAAAACAAGAAATACCTGAAAAAACATGATGATGACATCATCATCACGTTTTTTCAGGTATTTCTTGTTTTTGGGGTAGCGGGGTACGTAAAAGGTATGAAATGTGGGTACTCGTTGGATGCGAAATCAAATTACGCATCCAATGAGCTCTCCCGATCGAAATTTGAGTAAAAACACAGGGAGATATGTCGAAAATACGAACACAAAAAGTAGTTTTTTTCTTTCTTCCTCCAAAATTAATCAATATTATTTTATTATTTTAACTATTATTTTATTATTTTCCTTAGGAGGCCCATTTTAGACCCCAAAATTCCTCTAATGCAAGGTTGCATCCTAGGAAAACACCCAGAGCATAAATTTGAGAAAGCTAGTCATGAGAGAACCTCTACACCTCTTGAGTTGATCCACAGTGATGTTGCTGGCCCATTTCCTCATATGTCAATGAGTCAGGCCAAATATGCATTGACATTCATAGATGACTTTTCCAGGTATTGCTGGGTTTACTTCCTGAAACACAAGTTTGAAGTTTTTGGCCTCTTCAAAGTCTTTAAGGTGTTGGTTGAAAACCAGTCTGGGAGGAAACTCAAGGTCCTCAGATTTGACAATGGTGGTGAGTATGTCAATTCTGATTTTATTCAATATTATGCATATGCAGGTATTTAGATGCAAAATTCTATCACTTACAAACCACAACAGAATGGTGTTGCTGAGAGGAAAAACAGATCACTGAAAGAGATGGCAACCTGCATGGTGGAGGCTAAGACTTTGCCACCAAAGTTTTGGGCCGAAGCTATAAACTATGCAGCCTATATCCAGAATAGGGTGCCTCATAAAAAAAATTATGGTATGACTCCTTTCAAAGCATGGAGTGGGAACAAGCCATATGTGACCCATTTCAGGATTTTTGGCTCAAGGGCTTGGGCTAGAATTCCAACAGAAAAGAGGAAGGCTTTGCAGACCCCAAAGCCAAGAGTTTCTATTTGTTGGGTACTCTAAAGATTCAAAAGGGTACATGCTGATAAATTTGAGCACAAACAAATCCTTCATTGAAAGGTGTGTTTAGTTTCAAGAAGAGCCCCTAGCAGCAGTGGAAGTTGGAGAATCCTCTTCACCACCAGAACCTCTAAATGTAAGTAAAGAGATAGTTGAACATGCTTATTCTGATATGTATAATAATGATGATTTTATTGCAGATCCTAACAGTCCTACAAGACCAAAATTGGCATCCAAGACCATTCATGCAGTTGGAGAACTAGCTAGAAATCCTAATGATCCTGGGAGGACTAGATCTCAGTTTGAGAGTGCTCTGTGCATGAAAGATCCTATGTTTGTAGAGAAATGCTATCTGATGATTGAATTATATCCACATACATATGAAGATGCATAAAAATATCCAAGATGGTAAACATCCATGGAAGAAGAGTTCAGCTCACTCCAGAAGAGCAACACTTGGGAGCTGGTTGATCTTCCCCTAGGGAGGAAGCTAGTTCAGTGTAATTGGGTGTACAAAACCAATTTTCTGCTGATGGTTCACCTATGAAGTACAAGGCCATATTGGAATCCAAGGGATACTCATAGGTTCATGGCATATACTACAATGAGACCTTTGCACCAGTGGAAAAGATGGACTCCATCCGGCTAGCCTTAGCCATTGCAGCTTCAAAGTAGTGGGAGGTACACCACATGGATGTGAAGCGTGATTTCTGGAATGGAGATCTCACTAAATAGATATACATGCAGCAGCCTCAAGGATTTTCTACTAACCCATCTCTTGTGTGCAGGCTAAAGAAGTCATTGTATGGGCTTAAGCGAGCCCTCAGGGCTTGGTATGCCAAGATTGATAGCTTTCTGCTATCACTAAATTTTGTTCGATGCAAATCAGATCCAAATGTCTATTTGAAGCTGATTCATGGTTCATTAATGACCATTGTTTTGTATGTTGATGACCTTCTCATTACAGGAAGCTCAAAGGATGAAATTGCTTCTTTGAAGGATGCAATGAACCATGCCTTCTCAATGACAGATTTAGGCTTATTGAGCCAATTCTTGGGGCTCAAGATTGCTCAAACCAAAGAAGGAATAAAAGTAAATCAGTCCAAGTATGCCTTGGATTTTCTGAACAAATTCAAAATGAAGGATTCCAAGCCAATCAAGACTCCTTTCCTTTCAGGAGTTAAGCTTGAAGAAGTTGATTCTTCACCTATGGTAAACAATACACTGTATAGGCAATTGATTGGATGTTTGTTGTATCTTACACATACTAGACCTGATATTTATTATGCAATAAGTGTGGCTTCTAGATACATGGATCAGCCTCATGAGATCCATTGGAAAGCAGCCAAAAGGATCCTTAACTTTGTTCAGGGAACAAGGACTCATGGGATCTTCTACAAAGCTAAATATGATCTTGATTTTATTGGGTTTACTGACAGTGATTGGGCAGGTGATAGGACAGATCAAAATTCAACATCAAGATATGTGTTCATGCTTGCAGAAGGGCCAATTAGCTGGTTAAGCAAGAAACAGAGTTCCATTGCACTCTCATCTACAGAAGCAGAGTACAGAGGAGTTGTAAATGTAGCAACTCAATGTTTATGGTTCCAAGGTTTGCTTGGTGAGTGTGGCTTCGAATCAGAATACTCAACTACTATCTACTGTGATAATTAGAGTACCATTCAAATCTGCAATGATCCAATTCAGAAGCAGAGAACCAAACACATTGAGATCCATATACACTACATCAGACAGCTTGTGCATGATGGCACCATTCACCTACTCTTTTGTTCATCTTCAGAACAAGTAGCAGATATCTTCACCAAATTTTTTTGTGAGAAGACATTCAGCAATCTCAAATCACTGTTGGGGATTGCTGATCATGCTATGAAGCATGAGTGATGACAATATTTCCAATTTTGTTTTATTGTCCATGTTTAAGGGAGGATTTTTCCCACTAGGTTTTTGCCTCTTTTCTTGGTTAAATGGACATGCAGTATGTAAAGGGTGACTAAGCCTTGTTTCTAGGCCCTATAATTTTTTGATATTTTACTCATAATTCAGGCTTAAGGGGGGGTGTTAGAATAATCAACACATAGTTAGCTACCTTAGACATTAATTAATCCAATTTTTGTCTTATTTCCCCAGTTTCCATATTCCACCTTATGCAAGTTGTCCTCCACACATCCATAGTGGTAAAACTTGGTAAATTTGAGTCATGGAGTGCTTGTGAAACCTCTTGGAATCAAATCTTCTTTATTCCTGGCCTCCCTAGCGCATGTCTGCTTTGTCTGCTTTATTGCCTGTTTTTTCTGAGTTTTAAGGTAATTGGGAATGTTTGACTAGGTGAAGTTAACTTGTTTTTTGTCCTCAACATCCTCCACTCTTTTCTCCTATGAAAAGCATGTATGATTTGTCCTTCCACCACCTATTATCTTGCCTAATTGATTTTTCCAATTTGTGAGCTCTTAGACAGTTTTGGAAACTGCTTTATGCACCTATGGGGGATTTGCTTAGATTTAGTAAGCCTGCTTTTGACCAATTCGAATGGAATCTTCATGCATTCGAATCTCTCTTGTAATTTTTTATTGTGGCAACCTATGACTTCATAGGGTTGGATATTGTACACTTATTCAATACATATTAGTGTTCTGCTCCATTATTTAGTCTCCTTTGTGAGTAATTTGCATGTGTAATTGGCAATTGTTGTGAGTGTAATTGTTCTAACACCTGGGTTCAATTTCCACACTATACGGTATTTCAATTTTAAAGAAATTCCATTGGCTAACACATGATGACATGGAATTTGAGTTAAAGTTAAAAGGCCCATTTTGAGTTGAAATTTCCTCTAATGCTTGTGGTTCACAACTCGGTTCGGCCATGCTTTGAATTCCTCTAGCGAAGTAGATTTATCTTTCTCTGTAAATGATGTTGAAGTTACAGGGATCATAGGCTTCTTTTTTTAGTAAATTGACCATATAAATCAGGTTCTTTCTGCACTGTGCTATTGCCCATTTCATCTAATGGAAGATTGCATGTAGTATCCAATCCACCACCAAGGGAGGAATTGAGGCTGAATAAAGTTTCTCGAATGCACTTAAAAATGGATGCTCATGAGCATCCACCAGCTCAGGCGACGAAAAAATAAATTTCTAATTTGAAAACAATACAGTCTAATCCGCTAGCCATGTCTGATTAAGTTCTATTGGATTTGGTGTGATTCTTTCTACAGTTTGGAAACCAAATCTCTCTAATTTGTAAACCAAATCCCCTCCACCTGGATCCCTCATACAACTCTTCTTGAGGGACATTTACTTGACTGTTGGTAGATTCTATCCAAGCTGACCCATGCTATTAATTTGACGTCTTGAAATAATGGATTTTGTTTCACTCCTCGTTTTCTTACCCTCATCAATGTTCCATTGGTGAGGTTTCCCATTATATACCCTGGCTGTACCCTCTGCTACTTTGTGATTTCTCTAAGGGGTTTGAATGGGGGATTTTGAGCTCAATCAACAAAAAATTGGACAACTCTCAGGTTGACGCTTTCTGAGGTAAAATTCTCACCTTTTTGTATTACAAATAGTGGTTTATAACTGAAAATGAAAATGGTACAAACTCATATTACGTTCGCCATCCTTTCTATGAAGATATGGACAATCAGTGAATTTTGAAGAATTATTTATATTAGAATGTCAACGTCACTTTGATATTTTGGCTATGCATATCTGGTAAAATTTATATAGTCTGTGAGCCACAATCAGTGAATTTTGAAGAATTATTTATATTAGAATGTCACTTTCAGACTTTGGCTCCGCAGATCTTCTAAATTTTATAGTCTTTGGCTCATTTAAGGGCTTATCCAAGGAGAACTGATTGGACATGTAGCTCCTTTTATGGAGTGGCTCAAATTGGAGTGGCTAATTTGAGGGATTGTCCACGGATGATTGATCTGACCTGTAGCTCGTTTTATAGATTTCCAAAATATATAAATTTGAAAACAACATCCTTGAATGCTGATATTGAAGGCTGTTTACCTTAACTAACCTTTTTTGAATTGATAACCCAAGACTTGGTTGCAGAAATTCTCTCTCTCTAGATATTTCGTTTGATGGATCTTTCACTAGAATCTAAACGGAGTAGACATGTAGCTCCTTTTCTGGATAGGTAAAGCATTTTTTCTAGGCTCCATGTATTACATTTTTATTTATATGATAATTCAAGGGTTTTAAAAATAAATAAAACTTGTATTAATTTACAGGGGAAAATTACAAAGCAGATATTCATCTAGAGGAGTCTCAAAACCGAGGTGTCCTTGATCCTATCTGGATTCAGACTTGGTCTATTTTTCAAAAAATATACAGAGTTTTCCCATGTCTTCCAATTTATATGATAATTCAAGGTTATAATAGAATACTTTGATTAATTTGGCTAAAATTACTATACAGGGATGTAGGAAAAACGATATGAGATGTGGCTATTTTGGAAATTTGGGACATATTTTTTTACAAAGAATTATGGTCCAATGTCGTCTGAATTATGAATCTTTTTGTGTAACAAATTAGTTCTATTAAAACCCTAGCCCACATGAGTTAAATTTTATTTGACATATGGATTACCTAGGCATAATGATGCCTACTATAATGATTGCATATGTTGTTTAAACCTGGAGCTAGGATCTTGTGCATTAAACATCACAAAATTCTTCGTGTAATTAGTGAATGAATTTTTAATTTAATTTATAGTTGTTATAAATCTTTACATTAACTATTATAATGGTAAACATTATAATGACAGAGAATGTTTTTTTAATTGTTATAAAGTAGTATTTTTTATGATAAACATTAATTTGTGTGTAGTATTTGAATATTTTATTTATTTATTTTTAATAATAGTTATAATTATTTTTTATAATTATAATTATAATTATTTATATTAATTACATGTTTTATTATTGTTAAAATAAGTGTTAAATTGTATATAAATAAATAATTTATTATTTTATTGTACATTAAAAAATTATGGATGTTTTTGGGAATATTGAATTATTAATGTTATATATATATATTAGGAGAATTATGTCTCTAGAGAAGACATTTGGTGGTTGGGAGGTTGTGTTGTCATCTTCCCATCTAGGTTCATTGTTTTCCCTAATTGTTGTTGCACCCTGATTTTCTTTGAGAATAGATCTTTGTGATGTGATCGACATCTTTTCACTTTAATCTTAACTATGTGAGATCTCAACAAGTTCAATAGAATACGCTATCCAACTTCCAATCACTACCCAACCAAATCACACTCAACCACATTTAGTTAATTAGCACAATACAATAAAGTAACAATGTACTCCAAAGAAACCACAATACTCCAAAGTAGCATTGCTAACTTTGGGTGCCTAAACCTTGTTAAGGTGAATGTTATATAATGTTTTCCACCACAAAACTGCATCTACAAAAAATCACATTGAAAGAAAAATAAATATCAACACACAACAAGTCAATGTAACATAATGTATGAAAAAATCAAATCATAATACTTTATTTATTTATTAAAATTACAGTTGATCCAATTACAATATAAAAAAATTTGAGGAATTTTGAAGTCATGAAATCAATTATGGTTTTGCACTCCTTATTATCAAACATAATGATTTCACTTCAATTCTCAACAATTGTAAACGAAATACAAAAAAGAACAATGTTAGAATACACCTTTTCAAATAAACTCTTGTTATAGAAATCATAGCTAAATACCTCCAACAATTAAAAACATAGTATAAAAAGGATTGATCTAAAATAAAAAACAAAATGGAATTTTAAAATGTTGTTGAAATTCATGATCGACCCTACATACAAGCTACTAAGAAATCAATTCCCACACTCAACTCCCCACACAAAATCCCCCTAACTCTGTCCTAAAAGTAAACAAGGATTTAAAAGTTGTATTACTCACTACTTAAGGTTTACTAACTAGTTGAAGTCAACATTTTTTGGTCGAAGCCTCCTATTTCCACTTAATATATTTAAAAGTAATCTAAATATTATGCTATTTTGAATAATGAAAAATGACAATTTGACAATATTTTATAACCAAAATCTAAAAAAAATGGTCCAAAAAAAAAAGAAACATAGAAAAACTTTATATCTTCATTGGCTCAATCCCATGTAACTTGCATATAAATTTAATAAAAAATATTAGTGAAATACTATTCATGAATGCACAACTCACTTTGTTATTTGTTGCAATGTTCATGCCATGTTTTTCAGCTATCTACCCATTAACTTTAATATGATGACCATACATAGTCCACTCTTAAACTTGTTTATTAACATAAGCTAGGTCATTGCTAATCCACTTAACTTAATTTTAGGTTCTCCTCACATTCCTTTTCAATGTATCATTCCCAATGGTTTATTTTCATCAACGGTATAACCCATGTCATCAACTATCAAACAAATTCTACAAAACCCATATCATCAACTACCAAAGAAATTCTACAAAACGCATGTCATCAACTATCAAAGAAAACATGAACTTGACAAAAGGAGCTTTGCACATACTTTACCTAATTCACCAAAATACATTTAGAGGGAGGGGAAAATGGAAATCATAGGTAAGTTTATCATGCCCATAATCTATTATCCTTATGAAAAAGATTCCTTGAAAGAGAGTATATTTGAAGTAAACAATAATATAAAGGACGAACTTTGATATTTTTATATAGTTTTGGATGGAAACTGAATTTGACACATTTGCAGATATTCATGTTGGGTGCAACATAAGTAATGAATACATTCCAAAACCATTTGTAGAGTTAATGATATCCTTGTTGTGTGATGAACCATTGTTAAATAGTACCTGTAGTTATGCAATAAATTTTTAAGGAAGACCATTTGGTCTATTGATTTTTGTTCAAGAAAAATATTGAAGAATAGTTAATAGAAAAGGGATTTTTTATAGTAAAGAACAATACTCATGTGGTGCAGTAAAGCCATTTTTGTTTTGACAAAATGCAAAATATAAGTAAGCCTAAAGCTTGTATTTGTGAAGTTGATGTAGATAAAACATAGATTGAACATTAAACATGAATGACTAAATTTTTGTAGGGGGATGGGGAATTAGTGAGCCCTCTTTAACTTCAACTATAGCAAAGGTAATAAAACTTTAAAATTTTGATGATGTTATGAATATTAAGGAAATCTTATAGAATATATTTTCAAATGTTTTCCTACGTTTCAAAAATCACCCTTGAATTTTTGAAGCGAATCTGGTAATAAAAGAATAATATTGTGAACCAATATTTTGGCCATAATTGTGTAAGATGTGTTACATAAGGAGATAAGAAAAAACCTACCAAATGAAGTTGGATTGAATTTCTTAGGTATCAATGCCAAAAATGATGGTTTTACACATCCTCCTAGTATTTATTTCCATCTTGTACCATTTATCATTTAGCATAATCCATGAATTATTATATTCCAGAATTCCCTACGACCAATCTATCCTTGGCACCTTATCTAAAGAAAGCTCCTAGACTGTTCAAATTACCTCCTCTTATATAAGACTTGTTAAATATCAATTATTTCTCTCTTACATCAAGTTGGAATGTTTTTAAGAATGTCCTAAATGACCTCTTCCAAGGATTTGAGAATCAAGAATCCTTTAAAAAGGGCATGAACCTCTGCATAATTATTTGTTATTTTCCTATTAACCTAGGAAAAATTAATTTCTAGATTTACTCTAACATCAAAGATGACTCCCCCCACTTCTTCCACCCCATGTTCAAATTATTGGTACACAATTAACCCATGAGATTTTGCTCGTAATAAGGAAGGATGGCTCCCTTAGTGTCAATTATTGGGTGTAAAGGAATAAGGTGGAAGTGTTCCTTCTAAATCGAAGTCATTCATACTAGGCATAGTGACAAGATGGAAAGTTGAGCATATTATTAGGCATTGGCACAATGATGACTACATAATGGATTATATTTTTTTCACAAACATATACAAGGTATTTTGGTTTCTACTCCCCTTTTCTACTAGGGTTCCATTATTCTTTTGTAATAAGAGTCTAGGAAATTTTTCTTTCTAGTGGCCTTATTTACTAATCCAATGTTATTGTTCTATACTAATAGTAATTGATGAATGCCTACTTTCTAAATGCCTTAATTTCCAAGGTAGAATTATTATTCTTTAGTATGCATTCATGAAATACTACTCTGTAGTCACCTTATTTACTAGGCTGACATTATTCTTCTTTAATAAGTTTTCATTAAATTCTAGTTTTTAGTGCCCATATCTGCTTGGCCAACATTCATATTATGTTAAATATTAATTCAAAAAATATGTGTTTCCAATGCCCTTATATACCATTATGACAATATTATTCAATAATATGAATTCATGAAGTTCTTGTTTCAAGTGGCCTTATTTACCAATAGCATGTTCTTATTCTATAATATGAGTTCATGAAGTTTTATTTTCTATTGACCTCATTTACCAGGCCAATATTATTATTCTATAATTTGTATTCATGAAATATTTTTCCATGGGAATTACCTTTGTACACCATTATTTTTTTCACACACATTAAATGGAAACCACACTTGGGCCACATCGAAGAATGTATTGCAAGAGACTATTATAGTGGGGTTGCAAGAATTTTACCAATGTGTTAATTTCCTTCTAGTGCCACATGGAAACCTTTCTACTTTCTTGTTTATGATTCCCCTCATATATATTTTATCAATAAGGGGTGTACTCTTAGTTTGTTTTTAATTCCCTTATTTCTTTGTGTATTTAACGCCTATTTTTCATGTAAATATTATTCATACACAATGATGTTTTGAATTGTCCAATAATTATGTATCTAGAATGTGCATCAATTTTGGATAAAGAAACTAACAAAGTATGTTCCTAACACTATAAGAGAGATATATAAGTGTATAAATTCCTAGGGAACATAATGTGCTTTTCATTGTCAAGTGAGGATGGCATTATCAAATTGCTTGAGTTTGACGAAAATTCATCCAAGCAAACTGAATTCATTAGTTATTTCAAATATGAGTAGGAGTTCCATCTATGTGAGTAAATTACTCACAATAGTTGATAGTACTATAACTATCAGTATTGATTTATATACAATGGTAATAACAAACACTATAGTGTACTATCCAAAACATTGAAAGTATGTTGGTCAAATCATGAAAGTTCAAACCAAGAAACAAACTCTTTCATTTATTCAAACAATAATCACATCAAACACTAGTGCCTTAGAGAAGTGAGTGTTCAATATCAATTCCATGTTTCTATGTGTTGGTAATTAATATATGTAAAAGTTAATTAAAAATAAATAAATGTTGATTCTAACATTATCTGAATTGTAATGAATATCATTGACTTGATGTAAATGTTATTTAAATTTTACAATGCCTCTTCCCACATAAATCGTTGTCTTATGGGGAAACTTCAAATGAAAGTACATTCCCACTATATGTTTCTTGTGTTTATGAAATAATTATTTTTTGGTGGGTGGCATATGCAAGAGAAGAGACACAGGACAGGGGAGAGTGCCGCTGTGACTAAAATGCAAGATTGCGAGAGGATAGAAAATGGGACAAAGTGACCCTACGATGACGAAGGATATGACCAGGATAAGCCTGAGCTCAAGGAAAGACTGACCCATAAAAACAAAGTACCTACACCTCCGTACACTACGCCACACTCAGGAAGGAATACTAGCTCAACACCAACTTGTCCAACATGTCAACGTCACTCTAATAATAGGGTATCAACCACTGTAGGAAGAAGGCCTAGGATGGTGGGAGAGAATGTGAAGTTACCACTATTTCATGGGAATGGGACTGATGATCCCGAGAAATACTGGTTTCTATGTGATGTGGTTTGGACCGTAAAGCAAGCTCAAGATGATGATGTTAAGAAGGGCCAGTTGGCGATGGGCCTTCGAGGTCACGCACTGGATTGGTTCATGAATTTTGTAAAATTTCCTATGGGAAATCCAACAAATACTCTGCATGAAATCAGGAAAGGATTGATTGAAGAATTTAGAAAACCGAAATCTGAGGTGCAATACATTACTGAGATGAGGGAGATTAAGCAATGTCCAAACAAAATCGTTTGGAATTTCGATCAGCGATTCAATTCACTAATGGCGAGAGTCAACTTTGATACGAGTGATATTTATAATAAGAAATGGTTCATCATGGTGTTAGTACCTCATATCAGACTATCGTTGATGCAACAAAATATTGCGACATAGAGTGAGGCTCTAGAAGTTGCAATGAAGTTGGAAGCTTCACCTGTTAGCGAGAACGTAGTCGGTATGAACCAGATCCAAACACAATTGGCTAATATGACACTCCAATTGCAAGATATCAAGAAATTAAAAGAGCATCGTGAATAATTTTGGTGTACTCGATGCCGTGCAGAGGTACATCATAAGGATCAATGCCCAGATTTGTGAAACTACTTGTTGTCGGGAGTGCCAAACCCATTAAGTTATGGTGGCATGCCATGGTGTCGTATCTTCTAAGTTTATGGGCATCTAAATGAATATTGTGGATATATGCATAATATGGTCATGAAGCCAATGAATTTATACTTCACATTTTGTCGGTCTACTGGGCATGAAGATAAATATTGTCACGCATATGAACTACTGCAGGACATAAAAAAAAGATAATTAATTAAAGGTCATCACCTAAACTAAATAGAACTTGAATTCTACTTCCTTTATCCTGTAAACATAATAAAGCAAATTAGAAACATGTGAGACCCTAGGTCTCCCTAAGATACCTTGACCTAGCAAAGTCATAAATGAATTTACTCAAACAGTCTATGCCCCTACATCACAAGGTTTATCAACCATTTTTTAAAATAGAAAAAACAATGGGGAATATATTTCAACATGTATAGTCTCTAAGCTCATCTACAACCAATTGTATTCTAGTCCACGAATTCTCCGTATTTCCATGTCACTTTTGGTTGGTTTCCATATTTATACAACAATGGAAATGGTGAACACCGATGAACTACCTAGGGTGTGTCATGAGAGTGTTCCCAACCATGACCGAGTTAATTATATTTAAAGGATTGGTGGAATCCCCGTATCTACACCTTCTATATATCTCCCTCACTATCCCTCCCTCCATATCACTCTCTATATCATTCACTCCCCCCCTCCCTCTTTGTTGCTCACCCATCCCTCCCTCTCTCGCACATAATCTCTCTCTCTCTCTCACACACACACCCACACACACTATGTGTGTGCGTGTGTCCCTCCCTCACTTCCCATATCTCATAATCTATCTCCACCTTCTCTATACCTCCCTCTCTATCCTTCCCTCCATCACTCTCTCTCTATTTATCACCCCTCCCCCTCTCCCTCTATTGCACACTCAATTTGATTTTAATATAACTTTCTTTAGTTTGAAGTTGATGCTCTCATAGGATCTTATTATTCATAGGATTTGTTGTAGCATACGCAAGATTTTGATTTCTCCTTCTAATTTGTTCTATAGAAACAACTTTTCAAACTATATAAAATGCCTTTCATGATTACACAAAATGTTGTTAAGGATCGTACATAATGCTCTAGTATTTTTAATAGTTTTAGTATTATTTTTGTTTTGTTTTACTCACAAATCACACTATCTACACCTTAAAAATTGATTTTATGATCTATATATATTTTACATAAAGCTTCATGCACTTTACAGTGTAAATTATAAATAAATCTTGATGCACTTTACAATGTAAATTATAGCTTATATATATATATATATATATATCCACATTTGTTCATGTGTAAATATTTAAATTCTTTTTGTGGTTTGCAATAGATTGAGTAGATTTTAAGGTTTATATTTTGTCATTTTGTTATGAATTAAGAGAAATCGATTCTAGCATAATTATACTTAGTTATTTTATTTAAGTATGTTGCCAACATTAGGTTAGACTAGGCTAGATTAGAGCTCTAGATCTTACACATACACTAGCACCTCAAAGCTTAGTAGAAGGATTGACAATTTAGTGTCCAATAAACAACATATATTTGTAAGGAGAGAGCACATCTTCCCTCTCGGAGATTGGATGCAAGAGGTTAAACCCTCACTTGAACTTTTTATTTATATTTATAATTTTTACATATTTATTTATATTATTTATTGTTTATGAATTTTATATTTATTTTAATTCAATTTTATTTATGGTTTTATTTAATTTTATTATTTATAATTTGTTTATGTATGTATTTTTATTTTCTATGTAAATAATAATAATAATAGTTTAGCAAACTAGTGGTGAAGTAGCACAATCATATAAGTCTTTAGCTCATTTTGTTAAGGGGTCCGTCTTGTCAACAAGGTGGCTTGGATTCAGTTCTTCTTAGGGTTAACTAGGAACAACCATATTACTAAAATTAATATGTTTGAAATACACAAAGAGGTATATATTTGGCATATTGATAATCTTCTTTTTACTAAAAATGTGTCAATTACTTGTACATCTAATAGTTAGGCTAATATAACAACCACTTAATTTATGGTTGTTAAGCTCATGTTGAAGTTAGGCTCATAGTTGTATCATCATTGGAGTTAAGCTAATAGTTGTATCTAATAGTTAATTTCAAATTTAATATAAAGCTTATACTAAGCATTATCCCTATTAACTTGACTCTCAAGTGCAAGATGGATTTCAACTGTCACATAAGCTCCACATTAATTAAGTGATTGTTCTTGGTGCATGGTTTCACTACAATCAATGTCAACTTCTCATGATAAGACATTGATTTCATCTAAATTAATTTCATAGTTGTATCACTATTGGACTAATCTAATAGTTATCCAATATAACCATGATTAGAGTTAATAGTTGTGGAATCATTGGAGTTAATCTAATATTTATCCAATATAACCATGATTAGAGTTGAAGTTAAACTAATAATTGTAGAATCTTTGGAGTTAAGCTAATAGTTGTAGCTAACTGTTAATTTAAAAGTTAATATATTGGCAATTGAAATTCAAGTAAAAGTCATGATTGGAATTGAATTTAAGCTAATAGTTCTATCATCAATGTATTTAATCTAATAATTGAATAGTTGTATCTAATAATCGAATAGTTGAAGCCGAAGTTTTCTTTTTCCATTAGGAGTTTGAACTATTTTATTAGGAGTTCAACTCAAGTACATCAGTGCACATTAGCTAGACTCCTAGATGCCAAATGCAGTTGGACTAAGCCTTAAGTGATTAGAGTTGAAGTTAAGCTAATAGTTGTATCTAATAGTTAAGTTAATAGCTATCCAATACAATTCTGATTAGAGTTGAAGTTAAACTAATAGTTCTAGAATTATTGGTCTTAAGCTAATAGTTGTATCTAATAATCGATGGAGTTAAGCTCGTAATTATATTTAATAATCGAATAGTTGAAGATTAATTTTAATTTTTACAACTATCACTAATTGGTGACTTATCACATGTTAATTAAGATATTTTTTATTTTTTTAAAATTATTAATTATTAATTTTGGACGATGCCCATAGAATCAATTTGAACAGTACACTTGTCTCAATCTAGTTTAATCTTGGAGGACACCGTTATAATTAATATGGACAGTACACTTGTCTCACTCTCATTGGTAGATGAGAAAACATAGATGGTAATCCACCCCAAAATTCTAAGATATATATGCCTATCGACTTAACTAGTTAGATTATTAACCCAAAGTAGTTAATGGAATGGACAATAGCTACGATAAGAAATCATAGAACGAAAAGGCCATCAATTTTACATGAAAGTTCAAATGAAGTAGAAAAGTCAAGACAGTGTTGGAAATATTAATTAATGGCACATATGTATAAGATCTCAGCTGACACTATTAGAGTCCGTATCCATTCAATCTATATGAGACATTCTGATAAGATGAAGAGTTCACGATTGTCATATATAAAACTGTCGAATTAAATTTCTAAAGCTAACTTTTTAGGCAGATAGTTATTACTGTCTTTAATGTTGAGTGAGGAGAAAATTCTATTTTTCCTATAAATACACAATAGGATTTGAACCCAAAATCCAATGACAGAATCCGGTGACATCCGACATAAAGTACATTTTTGTCGGTCTACAATGATGAAAAGTATTGTACCTTCTGATTTCTTTAATCATCGTTGAATTTCCGACGTCCTTAACATAGGTTTTTCGACGACACTTTGCAACACTATGTCGTCAGATATGCGACGAACATGTGTCAAATTTGTGATGGGCATGTGTCGAATTTGCGACGGCCGTGTGTTGAATTTGTGACGACACATGGAGGATGAGGCATCGGTTATTTGACAATAATGTGTCGAATTTGTGATGGACGTGTGTTGAATTTGTGACGACACTTGCAGGATGAGTAGTCGGATATCCCACAATAGTGTTTCGAATATGTGATGACATTTGGAGGATGAGTCATCGTATTTTCGACGTCCTTGGCCTATTTTTTGAAATAATATAATGACATATTTCAAATAGTTTAAACCCATATTTCCAATGGTAACTAGGTTCATTTCATCGGATATTCGACGATTGATGAATTATAAATATAAACATTTTTAAACATGCTGACATGTTTGCTATAGAAGCGATGGATGGTTTGTGGAAAGTATTTATTCCTCGACGGACGGTTTGAGGAATTCTTTTATTCTTGAATGCATAGTTGCAGGAATTTTGTTTTCTTCGACAAACCTCCGTTTTGAGAAAATTGTGATGCGTGGAACTTGATTTTTTAATATTGTCAATAGTATTCATTCACAAAGTTTGCGACAAAATGTCAAATAGAAATATTCATGATCCAAACGAACACAATCGACAACTGCTTGCTAGACTATGGGATGCAGCGAAATGAAAGGGTGATGGAAAATGTTATTATATATGTACTCAATGCAGGGGATTTAAGAGGAGAAGAATATTGATCTCAGAAACCACAAAACATTGCAGGGAACATGGACACAATGAGGGGGGGGATCAATATCATCCATTTGTAGGTTTAACATTATAAAGTTTTTTATATTCTTTGCTTTGGTAAATGTATGTATTATTTTAATATTTCCTATATTAACTTATCTCTATTGATGTTTTCATGTATTTATAAAGGAAAGACACCCTACGACATATTGTTGAAAGGAAGTGCTTTTAGAACAAGTTCCTTCGGAGGATCATGAAGCATATATGTTTAATACATAACAAGTGAATGATCATATTGATCAAGATGATCATACATATAATGTAGTTGAAGATGATGGTACAAATACATTGATCCATGATTCATTTAATGTTAGAATGGATGATGATGATGACAACGACGATGATAATTTTGATAACTTTGATAATGAAAACGATATACGTATTCTTGAAAGTCATATGAACCCCTTTATGAAGGATCCAAAACAAATCTTCTCTCTGTTGTATTGTTGATAATGAACTTGAAGGTTATGAATGGTCTTTCAAACATATCAATCACATGGATGCTAAAGTACGTAAAATAATCCATCACATATATACGATCGTGATAAAGTTTATTTGTATCCCTCTAATAAATGTATTGTTAATTCATTATTGATCACCATATACATGAAGTGTGTTTTGTTAATATTATGTATTTATTACATTAACTATAATTTTTTGTTTTTGATGTAGCTTGATAGCTGAATTTTTGTTACCACCATCAAATATTTTACCTCACACATATCGAGATTTATCTTCCATCATGAAAGAGATTGGAATGCATTATGAAGCAATTCATGCATGCCGTGATGACCATGTTATATATTATAATCAGCATGAATTTACAACAGAATGTATGGAATGTCATATAAGTAGATATCGAATAGATCAAGTAACAAAAAAGGTTCCTCACAAGGTTCTTTGTTATATTCCCATCATTCCACGTTTGCAATGACTATGCATGTGCAATAACATAGTGCAATTTATGGATTACCATGCCAGGAAAAGAATTCAAGATGATGTTATTCGAATGCCTGCAGATGGTTCTGCTTTTAGAGATATGGAGGAAAAGTGGCCTCACTTTAAAGAAGAACCACGTAATCTTAGGATTTCTTTGGCAACAGATGGTGTTAATCCATGTTCACAGATAAAATCCATTTACACGGTGTGGCCTATTTTTGTTATCAACAATAACATTCCTCCATGGTTGTCAATAAAGAGGGAGCACATAATGTTGTCGATGATTATTCAAGGTATTTTGTGTCTACAACTATTTTATTTCTAATGTAGTTGTGGCATCTCATATGTCGTATTATGTTTCCTAATTTCATTTGTATATTTTTAATTTTACTCTTTTTCATAGTTTATATATCTTAATGGTTCTCATAATTATATATTTTATATGTAATTCAAATCAATCAGGTAAGTTCCAACTCAAATATATGAATCTATATATCGAACCTCTTATAGATGAGCTACTGAAGTTATGGAATGGAATCACTATGTATGGTGTATCTAGACCGATATGGAAAAGGCAATTTCAATTCCATGCAATGGTTGTATGGACAATACAGAATTCCCCTCGGGTAACCCAATTTTGTGGTTTGTATTTTTAAGGTCCACTTTAATTGCATTTAATTATATGAAGTAGTTAATATAGTTAATATATAAATATAATTGACATATACATTCCACATATATATATTTTATCTCTTCAGACAAAGGGTAAATTTGCATGTCCAGTTTGTGGTCCTAAGATAAAATATCGTCGCTCAAAAATCCTAAGAAAGGAGGGTTTTCATGAGTATAGGAGTTTCCTCTCTAAGAATCACAGGTATAGAACAACCAAAAAAAATATTTTCAATGGGAAGAAGGAGACTGCATTAAAACCACGGAGAATGGCACCTCACCTTTGGAATATGCAATACAATAGAAATCATCAAGCTGGTACGTATGGATCATTGTATATGAATTCTTATGTATTTTTATTTTTATTGTGATTTGTTTACTGTAGTGGCCATATTTTATTTATGATGTAATTTATTTATAAACTAATATTCATGATGTCCATCGTGATCATGAAGGCATTAATGGTATTCCACGAAGAATGAAAAGTTATCCTATACAATTTAGCAAGTTGCCCTATTATGAGCACCTACAAATTGCTCATTTGTTTGATACAATGCATATTGGAAAGAATGTGATTGAAACATTATGGCGACTACTAGAGCTAAGGAGGGAGAAAGATAAAATTGTGAAAGCTTGCAAAGACATTCAAGAAGGCAACCTTGCAATCAAAATACGTCCTCCAATTTCATAGCAATGGAGACCAAATTAATATAAACTCAATTCCATGGATGTTTACGGAGCAGCCATGCAATTTTGTCAAAGAAATAATGCGAAAAATTAAATTTCCCACTGGATTTTTTGCAAACTTAAAGAATATCATAATAAAAAAGGTGATTTTGCAGGGGTTAAAATTCATGATTGAAACATCTTCATCAAGGTAATTATTATTGTTCTGTCCATATAATTTTGTTTTTTTTCATTTTATTGCATTTTTTTTTCTTGTTTGTATACTATTTGTATATTGATACAGTATGTTCTACCTCTCTCTCTCTCTCTCCCGAACAACTTTGACAACAATGTCAAACAAGTTATATATAACCTTGGTAAATACATGAGTAACTAGCGATTAGTTGCTTGTGCTTAGTGTTGAATATTTAATTCTTCATATAATTTATATTTTTTTTTGTACACTATTTCATGATATGTAATTTAATGTTTTTTTTTGTTAAATATCATTATTGGTTCGTGTCACTTGTAGATGGTTGACATCTAAAGAAATCCATAAAGAAGATATAAAGTATTGGATGAGAGAAATTTCTCGTCTCATGTGTGAAATGCAGAAGCATCTACCTTTGGCATTTTTCAATGCACAGGAACACTACCTCATACACCAAGTTGAGGAGATTTAGTTCTATGAACCTATGCACTCAAGGTCCATGTGGATGGTTGAGAAGCACTTGAAATTTATGAAGGGTTTGGTAAGACAACGAGCACATGCTGAGGGTTCTATGATGGAAGGATATACGGTATACCAAAACATGTTGTATGTTAGTGAATATCTTCTTAATTTAGCATCAAAGCTCAATTTATGTTGCATTTGTGATCCGAACTCCAATAACAATTTTGAAGGGGAACACCTGAAGGGGAAAGGTAGATCGACTAAGGTGAAAGGTAATAATTATCTTGTGGATGTTAATTATAGCGTTCATATTCTAATTGCATTTTCAATTTATTGCATCAATTAAGAGCATATACTTTGTTCAGAAAATTTACATCTGTCTTGAATTTTAATGTTTATTGTCATCAACAAGTTGGTAGAGAGTAGGATGCAATTCATTTATATATCGCAAACAATCTTGATTGGATGAAGGTATTTATTGAATGATGCAAACAATCGGGTCATGGAATATCATGGGAAGGTGTGGCTTCATTGTTAAAAGCAACACATCGCAATGGAGAAATCTTACAGAAAGGGAAATCGATTTAGCATATGGTTTAAAAGATAAAATGGAAATCATATTAATCAATCACTCTAAATATTTTATTTTTCAAATTACATTTTGATGTACATGTTGTTCTTTTCCATGTATTGTTGCATAACTATTGAATCATTATGTAATCTTTTCACGTATTTCTTGTTGTAGGTAAGAGACCACAAGGCTATGGTCTGCAATGGTTGTAGATATCGCATCAAAAATTGGATGAAAAAAAGATAACATCAAATTGTGGGATATCTGCAGTCTTTGAGGTGACCATTTTTTCATCTAGAAGTGACAGACATCCAAAACTCTCAGAAAATCGATACTATGGGTATTTGGAAGATATTTTACAGTGTGACTTTAAATCCTTCAAGGTAGTTCTATTCGTTGTATGCTACAAGTTACGATTGAATCAATGTGATCCCGATAGAACTATTATTGAACATGATAATGGATAGACCATGGTCAATACAAGGATTTTCTTCCAATTGAATGTGAACACATATTTTAATCGGAGGTTCCAGGTAAAGTGGATTGGTCATTTGTTGTGAGACATGATCCAAGGGGAAGGTCGGTAAAGTATAACCTAGACGATGGTAATGAATAGGGTTGTCTATAAGAAGAATACAATGATGAAGAGAATGATCAACATGAGTTAGATGATGATGATGATCCAGTAGAAGATGTCCAAGAATTAGTTGAATCAGATGATGTAGCAGACAATGCCCATGAATATTAAATTGACGATGACACGATGATGATGAAATATGGCCAATCCTTACAATGTTGACTCTGGATATGATGAAACAGATGATGACTTGGATGAAGAAGATGATGAGATATATTGAAAGGTAAATATTTAATTAGACCTATTCTTTTATCTTATTTTTAAAAAATGTGTTACTAACATAAACATCATCACCAAAATCACCATCATCATCATCGTCACTATCATCATCATCATCATCATATTCAGCATCATCATCATCATTATCATCCTTATCATCATCATCATCATCATCATCATCATCATTATTATAATCATTATCATCATCATCATCATTATAATCATTATCATCATCATCATCATCAAGAGCGTCATCGTCATCATCATCGTGACCCTCATCATCATCATGAGGGTCAAGAGCGTCATCGTCATCATCATCATGACCCTCATCATCATCATCATCATAATCATCATAATAATAATAATCATAATCAGGTATCATCATCATAATCATAATAATCATCATAATCATAAGCATCATCATCATAATCATCATATTCAACATCATAATCATCATCATCATCACCGTAATAATCATAGTCATCATATTCATCATCATCACAATCACCATATTCATCATCATCATCGTCACCATCACCATATTCATCATCATCATCATCACCATCACCATCACCATATTCATTATCATCACCATCACCATCACCATCTTCATCATCACCATCACTGTCACCATCACCACTATCATCACCATCATGATCATCTTCATCATCATCATCATTATCATGATGTTCAACATCATCCTCTTCATCATCATTATGTTCATCATCATAATCACCATCCACATCACCATCATCATCATTGTCTTCATCATCATGACCATCTTCATCATCATCATCATTATCGTGATGTTCAACATCATTGTCTTCATCATCATGATGTTCATCATCATCATCATCATCATCATCATCATCATCATAATCATCATCATCATCATCATCAACATCATCATCGTCTTCGTCTTCATCATCAACGCCCTCATGATGTTCATCATCATCGTCTTCATCATCATAATCGTCATCGTCAATATTAAGATGAAAGTGGCTTCATCATCATCATCATCATTGTAGTCTTCATCATCATGACCCTCATCATCATCATCACCGTCACCATCATCATTGTCATGTTGATCGTCATCGTATTCATCATCATGATCATCTTCATCATCATCGTCATTACAATAATGTTCAGCATCATCGTCTTCATCATCATTATGTTGTTCATCATCATTGTCTTAATCATCATCACCATCATCATGTTGATCATCATTGTCTTCATCCTCATGATAATCTTCATCATGATCAGCATCATCATCATCATCATCATCATCATGTTCATCATTATCGTCTTCATGATGATGATGATGATCATCATCATCGTCGTCATTGTCTTCATCATCATCATCTTCATCACCATGACCCTCATCATCACCATCATCATCATTGTCATGTTGATCGTCATCGTATTCATCATCATGATCATCACCATCATGATCATCTTCATCAGCATTGATCTTATCGATGAACAAAAATCCAATCATGAGACTTCATTATTAATACAATTCAAAAATGCATGCTCTTATAGACGTACTAGCCACTAAGTGGCTTATCTTCCTTGTTTCTAGTATGACATTGAATTTAGATTTTTATTTTTCGACATGTTTTTTTATTAAGATAAAAGTGACTTCATGGCAAAGTCAAAAGTTATGAGAAAGTTAAAATTTAAGATAGATTGTATGAATAATATGATCATTCTCAATTTAAAAGTAAATATAATAACAATGACCAATTTTGTGAAAATAAACATAGAAAAGTTAATCAAAGCATTATTTGTTAACTTTTTATATTAAATATTTATTTTGTGAAATATTTTTTAATAATTTTATAAGTAATTATTTTAGATATTCTAAGGTCAAGAATAAATATATTAGATGGTGGATGATTATTAACATATAGGATAAAGTATTGCAAAATCATTGTAACATTTGAATATCAAGAATGCTAAAATATACAACCATCTTACCTTATTAAATGGATAAACCTAGGAAATATGTTTTTATTGGACATTTTTGTGGAATTTATTTTTCCTTGTTTATATAGGGTTTTTCTTGCAACGTGACCACTAGAGGTTTTTGTGAAAATTGGGTCATGGTGCTCCAATGTGACAAGCACATTGATACTTTGAACACAATAATGTAATAGTGCTCCATGAATTCCCTACATTATATATGTGTGTGTGTGTGTGTGTGCTTTGAAATCAAGATTAAAGATACTACATGGGAGGTTTTAGTGAAAATTAGGTCATGGTGCTCCAATGTAGTGTAATTGAAATTGACCTTTTAAATTGTAACTACACATTGGATTTTCAGTTGTAATTACACGTTAAATTTGAAAATTGAAATTGAAATTGAATTGCAATGTTAAATTGTAATTGAATTCTAATGTGTAGACTGTAATGTAATTGTAATTTAAATTTTAAATTGTAATGATGTTGATGATGATGATGATGATGATGATGGTTGTAATGATGTTGATGATGATGTTGATGATGATGACAATGACGATGATGATGGTAATGGTGATGATGGCAGTGATGATGATGATGATGATGATGATGATGACGATGACGACGACGACGACGACGATGATGATGATGATGATGAAGATGATGACGGCAATGATGATGATGATGATGATGATGATGATGATGATGATGATGATGATGATGATGTAGATGATGATGATGATGATGAAGATGATGATGATGTGAATGATGATGATGATGGTGATGACGACGACGATGACGACGATGATGATGATGATGAGGGTCATGATGATGAAGATGATGATGATCAACATGATGAAAATGATGGTGATGATGGCTATGATGATCATGATGATCATGATTATCATGATGATGAATACGATGATGATAGGCATGATGATGATGATGAAGATGATGGTGATTATGGTGATCATCATCATTGCCATCATCATCATCATCATCATCATCATCATCACTGTCATCATTTCCATTACCATCATCATGATGATGAAGACAACGACGACGACGATGATGATGAGGGTCATGATGGTGAAGAAGATGATCATGAGGACAACGACGATGATGATGACGATGATGATGATGATGATGATGATGAAAATGATGATGATCATGATGATCATGATGATGATGATAAGAATCATGATGATGAAGATGATGATGATGGACATGATGAAGATGATGGTGATGATGGTGATGATGGTTATGATGATGATCATGATTATCATGATGATGAAGATGATGATGATGAAGACGATGGTGATGATGGTGATCATCATCATTTCCATCATCATCACCGTCATCATCGCCATTACCATCATCATGATGATGAAGACGACGATGATGATGATGATGAGGGTCATGATGATGAAGACAATGATGATGAAGATGAGGACGACGACAATGATGATGAAGGTGATGATGATGATGATGAAAATGATGACGATGATCATGATGATGAAGGTGTCGGATGATCAACATGATGAAGATGATGGTGATGATGGTGATGATGGTTATGATGATGATGATCATGATGATCATGATGATAAAGATGATGATGATCAACATGATGATGATGATGATGATGAAGATGGTGATTATTGTGATAATCATAATTTCCATCATCATCATCATCATCATCACCATCATCATCACCATTACCATCATCATGATGGTGAAGATGACGACGACGATGATGATGATGATGGTGATGATGATGATGAGGGTCATGATGATGAAGACGATGATGGTGAGGATGATGACGATGACGACGACGACGATGATGATGATGATGGTGATGATGATGATGAGGGTCATGATGATGAAGACAATGATGGTGAGGATGATGACGATGAAGACCACGACGATGATGATGATATTATTGATATACCAATGAATACCACCTATCATGTTGTGCATTGACATGCTATTATAGATTTAGAATAGGGGATATCCATCGAAACTAGGGATTCTAGCTTCTTCATGTTCTTATTTTTCAACAAGAAATATAAGATTAATTAAGGTCAGTATCTAGATTAGCTTAGGAAAATTCCTCCTATAGAATAATTTGCAGTTGCATTTCAAAATACTATGTTTTATTAATCGCATATGCTCTCTTTTTTTAGTAAGAAATATAAGATCAATTACAGTTGATATCTAGATTATCTTGGGACAATTAATCCAATGGAATCCTCAATAATTCCATTTCAAAAACCTAATTTTCCTTAACTCCATTTTGTTACAATGGAAGGTATAATTTAACATTGGTATATTATTTCTTATTATTTTCATTTTTCCTACATTCCTATTGTTATCAACCAAAATGGCACTTCTCATTCTGAGTACTGACATCCAATAAGCTGGGACACAAAAGGACAAAAGGATTTAAGTGGACCAAACACTATAGATGTGCATGACCATTGATACATAAAATCTTGACCAGCTTCATACATTTTCATTTGGAGATTAGAGATGCACACGAGACTATTTGCATTGCAACCCGCGTGTCATACATGAATATTTTCATTGCAACCCACGTGCGCATTGAACACGCGAGTTTCCTTTGAGCAAGAAGCGTCTCACACCCAAATTTCCTATATACATACTCGCATGTACCTTAATCCAATGTTAAAAATAATAAATCATGATTAGTTGAAATCATTTGAGCCTTAATCGATAACTATCTCAACTATCTCAACCATACTAACCTTTGAAACCTCTCTCTGTTTCCCCGTGTATAAATAGAGGGTATGGGATGGGGCTAATAAACCATTCCTATAAGAGCAAAATTATGTTGGTGGTATGCTTTCAGACATCTTGGCATAGAAGAACTCAATGTCCTCAGTTTGCAAAGGAGTCCTTGTCTCAGAAGTTGGGTTGTAATCTTACGATTCTCTGTTGATGAATAACGAAATTTCTTCTTCCAATCTTTGTATTGTTATTTTCTCATGTATGATGGATTATGAATGATTTCAATTATGTTATTATGAATACGTATTTCACTAACCATTAATATATATATTAGATATTGCTTGAAGAACTCTCTCTCTGTTTCCCCATGTATAAATAGAGGGTATGGGATGGGGCTAATCAACCATTCCTATAAGAGCAAAATTATGTTGGTGGTATGCTTTCAAACATCTTGGCATAGAAAAACTCAATGTCCTTAGTTTGCAAAGGATTCCTTATCTCAGAAGTTGGGTTGTAATCTTACGATTCTCTGTTGATGAATAACGAAATTTCTTCTTCCAATCTTTGTATTGTTATTTTCTCATGTATGATGGATTATGAATGATTTCAATTATGTTATTATGAATACGCATTTCACTAACCATTAATATATATATTAGATATTGCTTGAAGAACTTGTCTTTTACAGGTTAATTGAGAGAGCCTTGGAAGCTTTGAAGGAGACTGAAAGAGGAGAAGATGAAGCTTGGATCAACCATCATAAACTGGGTAAGTCAAGAATTCTTCCTATTTCATTTTCTAGATAAGCTGATTGTCCGGAAGTGTCTTAGTAAGTTGGTAACCCCAAATACCCTAGGTCACAAGGGTGCATTGTCCTAAACAACAGAACTGGTGACTCGGCTGGAAAGTCCAGCCTACTTTGGGTCCATTCTTTAGGTCACCTCACCATCCTTTTCTTATTTTTTATTCTGGGTTTGTTCAGTGTATTTTTGGCCTTTGATTGATAGTTTGACTTGTTTAGAGTCCTTGTTGCTAATCGTTTTTCTTTGAAATTGTTTTTGTAGCACATGCGGGTTGTCTTCTTAGAAAGTCATGTGTTTAACTGTGTACACACAAGTTTCCTCTTGGACAGTCACATGTCACATGCAGGTCGTTTGTATAGACAGTCACGTGTTTCCTGTAGCAGTATTTTCGTCTATTAGGGTTTGTGTGTCCTTGTTTTTTGTATTTTTGATTGATTGTGAGTCTCTGTTTATAACTTGACTCTATGAGCCTGAGATCTATACGTCACATCGTATGCTTGATTTTGTCAAGTTCTTGAGATTTAATGTTTGATTTTCTTGCATTAGTGAGTGTAGGTGGTCCTCTTTCCTGGCTTGTGAGTTAAAGTGCTTGTGTTCTAGGTCAATGATCAAGTCCCTAAATGCTTTATACTCTGTAGTGCTTTTTGTAGTCTCGATTTGTCACTTTTCTCTTTGTGGATCTAGTAAACTTTTAGGTTTGTTAGTTTCTCCAAGTCAGTGTTCATTCCAGTCTTCTTCCTTTTGGTTGAAGTAGGTCACTTTGGGATCCTTTTGCCTCATTTCATTTTCATATGGTTTAGATTAGTCCAATTTCTCAAGTATTGCATTCATTTGCAGTAGTATTTTTTTGAATTTTTTTGAAAAGAAAAGACAAAAAATTTTTGTATTAGGTTGCATGTAGCATTTCTTTTCATTATTTTCAAAGAAAATTTCAAAAAAATCTTAAAAATCCTTGTAGTTTCTCATACTTAGTTTTAGGTTCATTAACTTGTATTTGCAAAAGAAAAGAGAAGTTGGCTATTGCAGTTGCAATTTTCTTTGAAAATTTACTTTTATGCATCATTTTTCTTTCTTTTATCGAGTCCATAAAATCACATAAGTTTCACGCAATTTGCCTCTTACTAAAAACAACCTATTAAAAAGAACGGTATAATTTAAAAATCAATTAGTAAGTTTTCTTTTTAGGCTTCTACACCTACTAGCTTAGGCTAGACTTGTGGATTAGGGAGTTTCAACTCTCCACAAGTATTTTATCTCAGACGTAGTTGGCCAATCACTAGGTAAATCCTCTTCTATGTTGATTATATCTGGGAAGCTCCTCTCAAACAAGAGTTAAGCACAAGGCCGTGTAAGGACCTGGACTGAGGAGATAACCCTCTGATTCCTTGTTCGAATGAAGACAAAGTTTTTTACACATCTGGGGACTTATGTCAATACCACCTCTTGGGCCCCGTGCGGTGCCGGTGTCATTAGGGAAATTTTGAGGTCTAAAGTGGGGAATACAATAAAATATTATGAGTCAGGAATTTTGTGGAGAAGGTATATTTACAACTCATCTCTTGCACTATAATCAATGCAACTATGGTTAAGTTAAATTGAAAAGGAGTCTAAAATAAAACCAATTAAAAAATCATATTTGATGTGACTAAAAGTAAAGTACTTTTGAGTACATAAATTACTTTTAAATATAATATGATTGATATGACTAAAAGTAAAGTACTTTTGAGTGCATAAATTAATTTTGAATATAATATGATGAATGTACTTATAAAGTAATGTACTCATAAAATAAAATATATTAATTTTGAAATTTAAAACATAAGTTGCTTTTTCAATATTCAAAATATCTTTATAAACCATATATTTATAATTTTAAATTTTAAACATAAAGTTAAATTTAAATGAATAAATTGTCATTTCTTATATATATATTAAAAATAAAATTTAATTTTAAAACATAAATATAAAACGATCATTTAAAAAAAAACATTTTTTAAATTTATTTTTCATCTTTTCAATACACAAATTTCTATCGCGAAAAAGTTGAGTTAGTATTAAAGAAATGAGATTATATGTAATAAACATTATTATTATATGTAATAAAAAATATAATAATATAATATCATATTATGATATAATAGTCCATTCAAACTGCTACATCAATATTTTATACATATATTTAGTTTTGTAACTTGAATATACATGTCTAATTTATGTTGGTATAGATATAAGTGTTTCAAAGGTTAAAAGATGATAGTAAAATATGAAGCTTGAATAAAATATTTTTTTTATGTTTGTAATTTATTTTATATTGAAATATAAAGAGTAATTTTATTTCTAAGTACTTTAAGAGTACTTTAGTACATTTATATTATATTCAAAAATAATCTATGAGTACTATTTTCAACATGAGTAATTTACTTACAACATTGATATAGTTAACTATGAGTTTTCACTCACCATTTAAAGTTTGACAAATAAGCATCTTTAACTCAATCAATGCCACCTCAAATACTATAGATGATGTCATAATCTAGAATGTGATTGGTTCTTTTAAAGTGAATTGATAGTAGATTTTTGTTTGGAGGCCCATTTTTTACCCCAAAATTCTCCTAATGTGATAGGGTTTCAGGATTTGCTACCCTTTCCATACGTACGAATCAGGCTTGTAGCTGTCCCCCTAGACTGTCAGTATAGTTACGGTAGCCTTTAGTCTCTTTGACATCTAGGGTTCATACACAGGTATACCAAAAGGTTATTTTTGGTCTACCTTGGATGGGCTTGGAAGTTAACCCCGGTAGAAGGTGTGGGAGGGTGGTTGGGTGATTCCTCTGCTTGTGCCTAAGAACATTTATAGGGACACCAAGTAACCATCTGTCAACTTTCTTCTGGAAAGTACATCTTATACCCGCTTGTTTGTCTGGCTTTAGGAGATTTTTTAGTGAGTGTTGTGTGGTTTGTTTGTATTTAGTCAGCCGTAGGGTGTGTGAAGAGTCAATTTCAACCATGGAGGACCAGCCTCTCAGAAGTTCAAGTACATCTAGACCAAGTACATCTACCACTCCTTTATCACCAAGTAGTCGGGTGGTTCAACCACCAACTTCCTCGAATGTATTGGGTCCTAGTGGGGTCGTCACTGGGGTTCCCAGTGCACCTTTTACTTCACCCTCTTTTATGCATACTGCTGAGAGTGGTCTAGTTGGATCCTCTTCATTTGTCCAGGGATTGCTGTGGAATGGGGGGCACATTCCCCCATCTACACCTTATGTAGGGCCTACACCTGCATGTGTGGGCATGCAGTTTGGAAATACAAACACTTATGGTCAAGGTTTCCAAAATCTGGTTTCATCTCCATTTACGAGCTCTCCTTTCTCGCTTTTTAGCAGAGAGATACCCGCTATAGTATTTCAAACTCCAGTTTCATCTCGAAGGGATCAAACTAATCATACTACATCTCACACAAATAATCCACTAGCTTATGGGTGGAATCCATTTCAAAGCAGTCCAACTACTTCACAACCGGTAGTTGGGGGCAACCCCACCTTTACTTTTGGGAACTAGGGGGAAGGTCCTTCTACTTCTCAAACTCATGCTTTTCAGGCTCCGGCTAGGTCTAAAATTTCGTTCCTGACAACTTTAAACTTGCCATATTTGACCAAGTTGATGAATGACCTGGTGAAACATAGTGCCACATGGACACCTATTCTAACCAAGTTACCCTCGGACATTCCAAAGTTTGAGGGAAAACCTGGTGAATATTTGGGTGCCCATATCACCACTTTCCATTTATGGTGCTCTTCCAACTCACTGAATGACGATACCTTTCGGTTGAGGCTGTTCCAAAGAACTTTGACTGGTGTTGCAGCAAAGTGGTATATTGAATTTTCTTCTGTCGCATTTGACAGTTTTTGGGACTTAGCTAATTTGTTCTTGAACCACTTCTAGCTTCCTGTCCAATATGATGTCAACATAGACCTCTTGTCTACTTTTAGGAAAGACAAATCCACTCACATTTTGGATCATATCTAAGAGTGGTGAAGACAGAAGAGGCTTATAAAAGCTACCATTCCCCTCGAGTTTCTATTAGAGTGGTTCCTTAAATATTTGTTTTCTTATATATCTAAGGATGTATCCACTTTAGGGGTGACCACTGAAGAAGAGGCCATCCTCAACGCCCAACAAATGTATTTTATATATGCTCGGTCTAGAATATTATATGAAATCATACCTAAGGCATCGCGGTCTACCCATAGTGTCAAGAAACCCAATCCTTGACCCGATGGCGATGGTGTTGTTGGTTTGGTGAATTCTCCCACTGTAGAGTCTTTGGCCAAGCAACTCCATGAGTTGTCCATTAAGAAGTCTATCGAGGAGGAATTAAAGGCTTCCCCCTCACCCCAAAATTCAAATTTTTTTGATCAATCCTCCTAAAAGGGCAATCAGTAGCCCGGTGGGAAAAAGAAGAAGGGGAAGAAAGGTGAGGGAAATAAAAACAAGCCAAAACCCACAAATAATGTTGATGGGGGAAAGAAGGATAAGAAGAAAGTTAAATTTCCCACTAAGTTGTGCCAAGAATATCACTTAATTCATCAATTCCCTCTCATGGAACAAGCTTAGAAGCTGCTCAAGACCCAACAACCGGTTGTCCTAAAGGACCCTTTTCCCTAAGGATAGAATGCGACATCTATTTCTAATGTAGCTAAGGGCACTTCGGGTGCCCATCTTGACCAAAATTATATCAACATGCTATGATCCAATACTTTTCTCTAGACAAGAAATAAAAATTATGAGAGATAGGCTCCTAAGAAGGGTAAATATGTTGGTGAAACCTATAACCCTCTCATAATCGAGAAACATGTTGATCCAATGCCCAAAATACTGAAAGGTATATTTAAAAATGCATTTCACAACCCAAACTCTAGGGATGCTTCTAACTACTTTGTAGTGGAATATTTGGCCCAAAATCCTTGTGCGATGTCTGTGTTGGAAGTGCTTTAGAGTTTTCTCACTCAGCAGGATGCCCTTTTAGCAGTTTTAGGCAGCATGGATTCTTTGAGTCCAATGGAAAAGTTCAATCTATCAAATGTTAAGATGCACCTACCGTACCATGTGGCCTTATAATTAGATTTCATCCATGGTGGAAAAACCATTGGATGCATAGTTGTTGATGAGGGTGCTTCCACATGTGTCATGTCTCTTTCTTGTTGGAAGGCTTTGGGTTCCCCAGAGCTAGTTCCGTCAAACACCTTGCTTACTACTATCGACGAGAGGTATTTCCACCCACATGGTATCCTACCATCTTTTGAGATCAAGTTGGCAGTGAAAGTGGTGTCTGTTGAAGTGGAGGCGATTAATGCTCCATTGGACTATAACTTGCTTCTAGGGAGAAGTTGGGCTTACGCCATGTGTGCAATTGCTTTGGTTTTTCTTCAAGTAGTGGTTTTTCCACATGAAGGAATGTTGGTTACTACTGACCAACTCAATTTCACTTGAAGGGTCTATTTGGGAATGAATGAGTCCATGATACCATTGGTTGATCAGGTCAAGCCTTCTATAGAGAGCTTGGGGGATGGTATGTATTCATTGTTAATGGGCACATTTGATATCCTAGCCCCTATAAATTATCTAGGTTCTATGAGTGTAGGTAAGTTTATCGCAACTATTTTCGATAGAACCGATCCTTGGGTCCTTTCTACATGTTATGAACCTCAATTTCCCTTATCTACAGTGGAAGTGGCTTATCAAGCCATCATTAACGCCACTGCTGATATTATTTCGACTCCTTCTACAGTCTCAAAGGAATCGAAAAAAGCTTATCTGCCTTCTTGGGAAGAGAACTCTTTATACTCAGATGATTTCTTGGACATGGTTTCTCCTTTGGATGAAGTCATTTTGGAAGCCATGAGTGGGTGAGACAAGATCTATGAAGATCTTCGCCATAGATCCTAATTCCTTCCAGAGCTGAGTAGAATAGAAAACCAAGAGTTCCATGTGAGATTGGAAGATGATGTTGATTTACCTGGCAATCCCTTGCTAAGGGAGGGAATTTTTTCCAAGGGGAATATGGAAAATATTTTTGCAACCATTTCGATTAACACCTCTGCAAACCCAGATGTCGTAAAAAATGTACATATTGGTGCAGGCTGCTCTCCAAAGGAGATTGCTATCTATACCGCCTTATTTAAGGAGTTTTGTGACGTGTTTTCCTAGTCATATGCGGAGATGCAAGGCATAGATCCATCGATTGTTGAACATGAAATCTGAACCTATCCTGATGCCAAACCGGTTCGACAAAAGCTTAGACCTATTAACCCACTTAAGGCAGCAACCGTTAAGGCTGAAGTGGAAAAACTGTTGAAAGCTAGTTTCATCTACCCAATTGCTTTAACAGAATGGGTATCCAATATTGTTCCTGTTGATAAGAAACAACAGACAATACGCATATGTACATATTTTTGTGACTTGAACAAGGCATGTCCCAAGGACAATTACCCCACACATTTATAGATCAAATAATTGATGCTTGTGTGGGGAGTGAAGTTTTTTTGTTTATGGATGGTTTTTTCGGGTACAATCAAATTCAAATTAATCCAGAAGACCAACGTAAAATGACTTTTATTTTTCCATGGGGTACTTCGCATACAGAAAAAATCCCTTTGGATTGAAATATGCAAGGGCTACCTTTCAGTGGGCAATGAATTTTGCTTTCCATAACATTAAGAACAATGTTGAGTCGTACCTCGATGATTTTCCTGCCCTTTATCATAAGAGGATTGATCATCCAGATCATCTTCGCTTGATTTTCAAACGATGTAGAAATTACAAAATAGGCTTGAATCCCCACACTTGTGTTTTCTACGTCGAGTCAGGATGGCTACTCAAGTTCATAGTTTCAAACAAAGGTATTCAGGTGGATCCTTTGAAAGTAGAGGCCATTGTAAATATGCCTCCTCCTTTTTCTATCAGGAAACTTCAAAGCCTGCAAGGAAAGTATAACTTCCTTCGACGTTTTATCATTAATTATGCCAAAATCACTAAGGGTTTCATGTTCCTATTGAAGCAGGACACTCCATTTGTATGGGATGAAACCGCATAACTTGTTTTTGAGGAATTAAAAAAATCTTTGTTGTCAGCTCCTTTGTTATGCCCACTGGATTACTCTCGATATTTTATATTGTATCTGACTGCATCGGAATCAACCATTGGGGTAGTATTAGTCCAGGAAGATGACAAGCTCCAAGATCATGTTGTCTATTACTTTAGTCGCACACTAGCTGGTCCTTAACTTCGATACTCCCATGTTGAAAAGTTGGATTTAGGAGTTGTTTATTCTATGCATACATTACGCCACTACATAATACTGAGGACCACTATAGTAGTGGTATATTTTAATCCCTTTCAGTATGTTTTGTCCTGACACATAATTAGGGGCAAATTAAATAAGTGGATAGTCATTCTCCAGGAGTTTGACTTGTATTTTCAATCTTTTAAATCTAAAAATTCCTTAGTTTTTGCAGAACTTATTGCAGAATTTCCAACGAAAGAGAATGTAGCAGTTGAAGAAGACTCATTCCCAGATGAGTACATTTGCTTGATTTCAACTTGTGATCCTTGGTACTGTCACATCACCGACCCTCGTACCGGTGAAGAGGACGCGGCGAACACCATAACATGCATACGGGAAAAACAGCCCCATGAACATGGATGAACAGACAAAACATCAATGCTAAAATTAAAGGCTTGAACATAATGCATAACATGGATATGCTAAGATGCATAATCACTCAACATACAAAAATGCAGAGTTCTCAATCATACAATGGAATCAAACACACATATTCCAGCCTTTAACATGTCCATCATAATTCATGAAACCATAGATATAATTGCAGAGATAAATTAGTCATGAGTACTTATCTTTTTATGAAGAATTCATCTACAACCAACTACATCGCTGCAACGTTCCACCCAACCGTAGGCCAGCGTGCTCATCAATCTCTCAGCAACACTGCCACCCCCGAGCTGGGCATAATTCCTCAAGGAATAAGGGTCAATGTAGGCTTACACATAGCCAAGGTTTTCCAGCACAAAGCCAAACCCACACCATAGGGTTCACTAGGTTGTCAAGGAGCTAGGATAGGCTGAATGCCAAGCTGGTGGCCTCAACACCAGTATTCTCATGCATCTCCAGCCTCTAGTCCTACTCACAACAGTTCGAAGACCAACCACTACACACTGAAGCAACACGACCCACTCACGGCTCTGTGATGAAGGAAAAGACAACCATGGACAGTCCCAAACCAAAGATGAAACACAGCTTCCATCCCACAAGGAAACTTAGAGTTGTTCTTGGCCCTTGCGTGGCCAAAACAACTCAACAGCAACCCAAAACCAGGGTGCATCAACATCCACAACCCCTTAATGAATGAGGCAACACTCCACAACCCACAATGGATAAGAAACAACACTCCCAGCATAGCCATGGGAAACTCAGCCAACGGATGTGGCAATCAACAGCCACAAACTCACGATAAAAACGATAGCAGCTATGCACAGTCCCAAAACAGGGAGGAAGATGTAGCCAACAGATGGGGAAATCCACAGCCTTCCCACATCCAAGAGCCCACAACACACAATGAAAGCTATGGCGGCCAGTGCGCAAAGGAAAAGACACAGTCCAAGGCGGAAGAAGGAAACACACACCGTCCGAAATGGAAGAAGGACGTTGGGCTCTCAATAGCACCCAACATCATGGGAAGAACAACAACGACCCAATTATGCGGGTGAAACCAACAGCAAGTAGAAACCATGTATTAAAACCACGGCTATGAAACATACCAGCAGAAATCGGGCCCTTGAGGTCGTTCTACCTGCTCGCTGCATGCACAACCAGAGAAGACCCGTGACTGGTGCATGAGGAGCACAGAACAAGAATCCCAGCCTGCACGAGGATGAACAGCATGTCCCTCTGCATGAGGCAAACGAATAATGGCCTAAACACGCGGATAAAAAAACCCCTTGTGAGGAATGAACAGACCATGGACAGAATGCGCAGTAGAGAGAATGGAGAATATGGCCTCGTGGAGGTTGCTTCCAACATGAGGTCAAGGGCTAACAACCTACCACACTCCACTACCCACCATTACTACCCCAACTACCTCAACAAAAACAATAAAGAGGTTGACAAGGGAATATGGCAATTCAAACAAGGTGGTAACACATGGGTTTCCCCCCCCCACCCCTTATCCTTTGGAATCATGCCCTTTTAATTCAACTTTGCACTGCCATAGCTGGTTGTGTTTTATTTTTAATTGATGTGCGTGTTTACATGATGCTGAATTATAATGTGCCAAATAGCACGATATACCATCGACAACTATCCCCATTGCCGAAACATACACAACCAAATCGATGGTGGGGATTTTGCCTTTATTTAGTCACCACGATTAATTACATTATATACATCATGCAAACGGGGTCAAAAGTGGAGTGTTACATTCCCCTCCCCCTTGGAATAACACCATCCTCGGTGTTCCAATACATAGGAATACATATACAATTGCACATCAAAATTTCAAAATTTTTGCAGATCTGTCCCACATTCAATCATCTACCTTGAACGTTCACGACCAAGCCCCTCGGCTTCCATGGAATTCTCCTGCTGGTTCTTGACTTTCAGCTCATCCCGAAGTCTAGGAACTTTGCGACTATTTCCCTCATCATGTTCCCTCATTGGGCAGTCTCGGTGTAAATGATGTCCTCCACATTCCTAGCATTTCACTGGTTGCTTCATATTTACCTGCTCAATTTCCTTTGATCCTTCATGCCTGGACTGTTTCCCAACAGGTCACTTGGACGAATGTCCCATCACTGATCCACCTTCCTTTCTCTTGCTAATTTCTCCCAGAAGGATTTTCACCTCCCTTTGCAAACCAATAGAGTCTTGCAAAATCTGGTGGTTCATTTCATTCTGCCTCTTCTGTATCTTGAGCATCTCCCCAAGATTTTCTTGGGTCTTGGCAATCATTTGAAGGATACTTCCAGCCAAGTCCAACAACTTTTGATCTGCTGCCATGATCAATGTGCACCACCAGGTTCCACTTTTCTCACCTGTGAAATGTAGCATTGAAATTCTATCAAACCAAGCATAATATAGACATTAAAATCAGTTAGTTAATTACCCAATTGGCATGACAGTCCAAGCCTCATCAAGGAGACTTTCATATTTTTCATGCCTTCCCAATAGGCACACGAGCTCATTCATGTCCATTCTTGGGCAGGGAATTAACCATTCCAGCATTCACAATTTACCTTCAGCAAAAACACACATTCCATTTTCAGTAATACATGCATTCAACAATCCTTTGTTTTCACAATGCATAAATATATATGTATATATAATTAAAAGGAAAGAGAGAGTAGCAAGGGTGTTTCCCCTCTTTGTTTTGTTCCATCCTGGAACCCACACCACTGCGGTGGATTTTCATGCTCTCAGACTCTTTCACTTTACTGTGAATGTCGGACCAATCCCTCTTGGTCATGACACTTAGTGTCTCCGGTCCATTCTAGAACTCTAAACCATGGAGTCTCTCCACATGGTTTGTCTCAACTGCTAGGAACCTCGCGGTCTCACTAGCACCTTTTTTATTGCCGCTCAATCCGAGCTTTCCAGGACAGTCACATGTCCACATGCACCCTTAGGATGCTCTCATAGTCCTTGCTTCCAGCGATACCTATATCCAAACATTGAATAGATTCACATGTTTAGTTTATTCTCATGGGTTTTATCTCTAGAACAGGAGCTTAAAACATCATAACCAAATCATATACACATGTATATTCCTAAGCAAAATAATCCAATACTTATCTGTATTATGCATTTCCTCATTCGTCCATGGGATCCTGCTTTGCTTTGCAAGCCTTCAGGTCACCTATGGACTTAGATGTTAGGTCAGCACGCAGGCTACTCCACAACATCAAATAATTAATATCCAGCCAGTACACCCTCATATCAACTGGGCTTGGAACTTTACCGTGACCATTTCCAGGTCTAGGATCTACTATGGATCCTCAGGAATATCTCAGCCCAACATACACTTATACCAGCACACACTTATATCAATAATAACCCTTACTCCACAACCCCTCACAAAAACCATTTACCTTTTACCTTTTACCTTTAGGGTGCAACACCCAACTGCATCTATTTAGCCTGTCAACATAAGCAATACAAGCAATACAAGCAAACTCATCAGCCTTATTGCTCTAAAACTATAATCACATTTCTCATCATTCGCTATCAAGTATTGAGACACCAGGAGTGCGTCCACCCCCTAGGGTGTAATCAATATTGAAAACCCTTTCATGACTCAACATCGGAAAAGTGTGCACCCTTTCCCAGTGTGTGCCATGTAGGCCCTATTCATACTCAAGCAATTATTCATAATGGATATTAAATCAAAACATGTTCTATATATGGAATTTTAATAATTTGACATGCGTATTCTTAGCAAGGGTCACAGAACACTTATCCATTTGTCGTCGCAGTATGCCTTTGTTAAGGAGGAATGGGGGCTCCTTCCCTGAGTTAACAGTCCCTCAATTTTCCATCCCAAATCCTTTTTATATTTCATATCCACACATGTCTTACCGACATAATTCATACCATCTCACTCATGTTACTACCAAACATGTAGTGCAGATGAGACATTTTCAAAATGTCCAATGGCGTTTTACCCGAAACCCATTTCCAAGGGAAAACCTTCCCATGAATTTTGGATTATGCATGCCATCACACATGATCTTCCTGCAGTGTGTATCCCTAACACATTCATCAAATATCCAAACAGTCAATCATTATCTGATAATACAATCCAAATTGATTGTTCCATAACCAAACAATGACGTTAGTAATCAAATTCAATAGGAATTTGCAACTCTGTTTACTACAGAAATTGATTTGCTTAATTGTGGGTCTCTTGTAAGAAACACTACTATGCCCATTATAATTTTATGCTTACTAACATAAAATGAATACCCACTTACCATGCATTCTCCTGACACAATCTTATACAAGCCAACAATGATCAGTAGTCGTCAGCAATTTCTTAAATCCGAAATTCACAATTCAAATTTAATAACCCATTATGCATGCGGACTATTCTCACAAAGTTTGGCTCTTTCACATGGTATATTCTGGCATTGGTTAGGGTCTTACCTCTCACTACCATGCTCGAAATAATCTACCTGAAACCTAAGCTTCAATCAACCAAACACAATCTTGTGCAAACCAATAGTGACTAGTAGTTGTCAGCAATTTCTTAAATCCGAAATTCACAATTCGAATTTAACAACCTATTATGCATACCAACTATTTTTAGAACCATGAGACTTTTCTCATACATGGTAGATTCTAGCATTGGTCAGGTTCTTACCTCTCACTGCCATGCTCGAAGTAATCTACCTGAAACATGAGCTTCAATCAGACAACACTTGGTAAGTCTGGATGCATATAACCTTTTCAATGCTACAACCATCACTGAAGCATTTTCAGAATTTATAAAATTCAAATACTTCTAGCTGTTAGTCACATCAATGTATACCAAAACTCATTTGCTTCACACAATCATCATCATACTATCATTTGCAAGGTATAGTCACATAATTCATGCAATTAAATGAAATTTTTAGATACTCCTTACTTCACAAGCGTATCATTTGTACCACCTTGCTCTTCCATAGAGCATTTCTGGCAGCCAATTGATCATGACTATCCTGCATTCATAACAACCTTTGAATTGGTTCCTGAATTGTCATCAATTCACCATTTCAGCCATTAGTTATTCATAATATCACATGCACTCATCTCAATGCGTTCATGCAATGCATCACAACATTTGCACCTTTACTTATGCAAGCAGTCACTAACATCCTTCATATGCATACATTCAATGCATAACTACAAGATTTATAAAATATTTTTTAATGCATATCCACATGGTATGAGGTCTCTTGCCTTTACCAATTCATGGAATTTGTCATAATCAAACTCTTACCTGCATGGGTTCTACTTACACCCTTGGCATTTCCAATTTGGTTGGTATCTTGCAGAGGATTGCAAACTTGCTCACCAACTTTAGTTATGGACTTGTTGCCTTATCCCTTTCTTCATAGGGCTGCTGGTCACATTCATCAACATATGCAACATATTCATCCAGGTCCATGTCATTGTTGGTTTTTCCACTAATTCCAACATCAAAGTAACGATTATTATTATTGGTTCATACCAAAACATATCCTTATACATTTCAAGCATAAAACTTAGGAAATGTAGTTATAATCAATAAGATAGGGTTTTAAGGAAATTTCCCTTTTCAAGTCTTTCATCCTTGCATGGAACTACTCTTCCACAAAACAGCTAGTTAGCCTTCATAGTCCTTGCTACCCCTGGAATGCAATTATCTAGATTTATCCATTTGATAGCAGTGGTCATCATTAGTACTTTGCTGCTCCATGCTCAGATTCTAGTGACTTTTCCTTGTTCCCTACTGGATAAAATTTCCAACGCCTATCCACATGCTTCATTCCGAATTTGAGTGTGAAAACCACACCATTTCTAAAAATGAAGACTTTCACCAAATCTCACCATTTTACACACCACTGTATTTTGGATTTGGGTGCCAACTTCAGCCACCTATAAACCACTGAAAGACAGCTGAGAAATCCTGCTGAAAAATGGCCGAAATCTACTGGAAAATCCCATTTGAAAAACTCAGATTTCTCCTCTGGAAAATCGGCTCTCATTCCAACTAATCTTCTGATGTATTGGCTATCAAAACAGCTACTCCTTCCGCCGTTTCGGGTCCCCAAACCACTAGCTTCTCCGCTGTTTATCGGCGACCAAAACCACTATCCATCGGGTGGATAGTTCCTTAGATATCCGCAACATCGGGCAGTAAAACAACTAAATATTTCCAACGCTAAAAAACTCATCGGCGATTAAAACAACTAAATCTTTTCGACGTGTCGGGCCAATCTTCCTTTGGCTTCCGACGCGTCGGCAGTCCAATCTTCTAAAGTTTTCCGACGGTTTCCACACTTAGTCGATTTTCAAAATTTTCCCTTTTCTTCTTTCTTGTCGCCACATCGGATGCTCAAACAACTATTCCCTTTCGATGTTTCGGTGATCTTTAGAAGATCTCTGCCGAAACTACGGCTCTGACTTCAACTAATTTCCTCCAAAACTTCTCTTCTTTTCTTCTGCTGTATCGGCAACTTCTTCTTCTATCTTCTTCCGATCCTTGTTGCCGCATTGGCTACCTAAACGCTTAAATTTTTCTGATGATTTCCATACTTAGATGAATTTCAAAATTCATCTTCATCGGAAGTCCAAACCACTAACCGAGCCGACGTATCGACTGCTCAACCGCTAACGTCTTCCGATGACCACAACACTTGGAAATTTTTTTGAATCTTCCTACTGTTGGCTTACTTCACCCAAACGGCATCGGCTCTCAACGCCTTTTTATTTCCGCCACTACGGCTCCCACATCCACTAACTTCATCCGATGACCTCAAGACTTAGAATTTTTTTTGAAATTTTCCTCCTTTCCTACCTCTTCAGCGCTTGATCGGCTCAGCTTTCTTCTTTTCGTCGGTGAGGAAGTTCCATAAACAGCCGCAATGGTGGCTCGTCATCCTCTATCTCATTTCGATCGGCAGCCAAATCTATTGTGGCATGACCCGATCGGCATTGGCGGGCTTTTCACATCGGAAGTCTAGTGATCTAGACTTCTGCAACGGCGGGCGTACGAACAACTTTCTCCTTCCGATGGCCAACGACATTCTACACTTAGAGAAAATTTAACTTTCCTGCGGCGTCGGCTGTCTTTCTCGTCGAAAGACTTAGTGCTTTTGTCTTCCGCAACGGCAGATGCTCAAACCGCTATGTACTTTCGACGGACACTTAGAAAAATTTTCTACGATTTTATTTTCAACAGTCCTCCATCTAGTGCACTTCCCTCTAACTCTTCCGACCATTCTAGCACTTCGGCAATTTTTTTTGAATTTTTTTGCTGTCATCACTTCTGATCTCTGCTGGGAAGAAGGTAATTTTTCTTCTGTCACTGCCCCTTAGTGGTCCATTCAGGCCCATGCTGCAACATGAGCTCTGATACCACTCTGTCACATCCCTAACCCTCATACCGGTGAAGAGTATGCGACAAACACCACAACATGCATACAGGAAAAACAACCCCATGAACATGGACGAACAGACAAAACATCAATGCTGAAATTAAAGGCTTGAACATAATGCATAACATGGATATGCTAAGATGCATAATCACTCAACATACAAAAATGCAGAGTTCTCAATCATATAGCGGAAGCAAACACACATATTCTAGCCTTTAACATGTCCAACATAATTCATGAAACCATAGATATAATTGCAGAGATAAATTAGTCATGAGTACTTATCTTTTTATGAAGAATTCATCCTCAACCAGCTATGTCGCTGCAACGTTCCACCCAATCGTAGGCCAGCATGCTCATCAATCTCTCAGCAACACTGCCACCCCCGAGCTAGGCATGATTCCTCAAGGAATAAGGGTCAATGCAGGCTTACACATAGCCAAGGTCTGCCAGCACACAGCCAAACCCACACCATAGGGTTGACCAGGTTTTCAAGGAGCTAGGATAGGCTGAATGCCAAGCTGGTGGCCTCAACACCAGTCTTCTCATGCATCTCCAGCCTCTAGTCCTACTCACAACAGTCCGAATACCAACCACTACACACCGCAGCAACACGACCCACTCACGGCTCTGTGATGAAGGAAAAGACAACTGGGGACAGTCCCAAACCAAATATGAAACATAGCTTCCAGCCCACAAGGCAAATCACAGTTGTTCTTGGCCCTTGCATGGCCAAAACAACTCAACAGCAACCTAAAACAAGGGTGCATCAACATCCACAACCCCTCAATGAATGAGGCAACACTTCACAACCCACAATGGATAAGAAACAACACTCCCAGCATAGACATGGGAAACTCAGCCAACGGATATGGCAATCAACAGCCACAAACTCACAATGAAAATGATATCAGCTATACACAGTCCCAAAGAAGGGAGGAAGACGCAGCCAACAGATGGGGAAATCCACAGCCGTCCCACATCCAAGAGCCCACAAAACACAACGAAATATATGGCGGCCAGTGCACAAAGGAAAACAAACAGTCCAAGGCGAAAGAAGGAAACACACACCATATGAAATGGAAGAAGGATGTTGGACTCTCAATAGCACCCAACATCGTGGGAAGAACAACAGCGACCCAATTACATGGGTGAAACCAACATGAAGCAGAAATCATGGATTAAAACCACGGCTATGAAACATACCAGTAGAAATCGGGCCCTTGAGTTCGTTCTACCTGCTCGCTACGTGCACAACCAGAGAAGACCCGCGACTAGTGGGTGAGGAGCACAGAACAAGAATCCGAGCCTACGCGAGGGTGAACAACACGTCCCTCTGCGTGAGGCGAATGGACAATGGCCTAAATGCATGGATGAACAAACCCCTATGAAGAACGAACAGACCATGGAGAGAATGCGCAGTGGAGAGAATGGAGAATATGGCCTCGTGGAGGTTGCTTCCAACACGAGGTCAACTCGCTAGTGGAGTGTGCGTGTGGGCAAGGGATGACATCCTGCCACACTCCACTGCCCACCATAACTACCCCAACTACCTCAACAAAAACAATAAATAGGTTGACAAGGGAATATGGCAATTCAAACAAGGTGGTAACACATGGGTTTCCCCCCCCCCACCCCTTATCCTTTGGAATCATGCCCTTTTCATTCAACGTTGCACTGTCGTAGCTGGTTGTGGTTTATTTTTAATTGATGTGCGTATTTACATGATGCCGAATTATAATGTGCCAAATAGCACGATATACCATCGGCAACTATACCCATTTCCGAAACATACACAACCAAATCAATGGTGGGGATTTTTCCTTTAGCTACTCACCACGATTAATTACATTATATACATCATGCAAACGGGGTCAAAACCGGGGTGTTACAAGTACAAAGATATACTTTTTTATATCCGGAATTTGAACTATCCTGCATCCTTCTAGAGGGAAAAGTAGCATAAACTGTGTGTTCATGCAAAAAACCACATTATCATTGGGGATACTTTTTACCGTAGACGGGTAGACTCTGTTTTGCATCGGTACCTCACACACGAGGAGGACTAGGGTGTCCTAAATGGTTCCCATAGCGGATCATGCGGGGGTCATTTATCTAGGTTAGCAACGGCCCAAAATATTTTGTGTGTTGGTTATTTATGGCCCACGATATTTAAATATTGTATGGAGGTTGTAAAGTGTTGTCATCTATGTCATCTCCACACCAAGAAAATGTGGTCACATCCTACTCCTTTGTTTTTCGTCATCACAGTGGGCCCCTTCACAAAGTGGCGGGTAGATTATGTAACGTGCAACCCATTTTCGGCTGGGGGGTACAAATATATCATTTTCATTGTTGATTACTTTAGTGGGAAAAGGGAATTCCTACCTTCAGGGATGATGGAAAAACTATATATTTTTTCATATTCAACCATATTATCACTCACTTCGGAATTCCAAAGGAGATTGTCACTGAACATGGCAGTCATTTCAAGAATAACATGATGACCGAATTGGCTACTATGCTAGGGCTTAACCAAAATCACTCATCTTCCTTCTACCCACAAGCGAATGGTCAATTCAAGGAAGTCAATAAGACCTTGAAGACCATTCTTAAGCATAATATTAATGTAGCTCGGTCAAATTGGTACATTATGCTATATCCTGCACTTTGGGCATATCAAACCAATGTTAAAACTTCCACGGGGTTTTCACCTTTCCAACTCATTCACGGGGTGGAAGCAGTCACTCCGGTTGAGTGTGAAATTCCATCACTTAAAATTGCTATTCATGTACTCCCAGACACGATTGAATTAGAAGAACATTTGCTACATTCAGAACATCTAGATGAGAAACGTAGAGATACATTAACGAAAAATGAAGCTCTTAAGAATAGGGTTAAAAACCAATATGATAAATCGGTAAATCCTAGATTTTTCTCTGAGGGGGATCTTGTCTTGTTCTAGGATCAAGACAAAGAACCCATGGGGGCCAGAAAGTTCAAGTCCATGTGGTTAGGACCTTACATTGTGTCGAAGGTCTTGAAAAAGGGGGCACATGAGTTAACTGATTTTGATGCAAACAAGCTTCCTGAGCCTACAAATGGGCTCTACCTGAAGAAGTACTATGCCTAGGCTTAGTGCTTTTTCTTGTATTTTTATTGTATGTAATTTTATGTATAATGGTTTTTTGCTTAGTGTTCTTATATCATTTGGCGAATGTTAGAGATGTTAGTTGAGTGGCTCCTAGGTTTTGTGGATGGTTCTAGTTGTCATAATTGTAACTTGGCTTCAGCCGCATGGGTCATCTATTCACCCTCAAGACATATAGTTTCCTATAGAGGTGTTTGTCGCAATCCATAAAATTCCTATAGATCTAGTCTTGATCTTCCACATCACCAGCATCATCCTCATCATTAGCTTCTTCAGTTGCAGCAGCCTCTTCATCTTCTATATAAATTAGAACGACCCTGGATACCCTCCTCATGAGGCGTATCCATATAGGTGGGATCCCTACAACAAATTATTGCACAACAAGGAGAATCTTCTCAATCTTTATAGTGGGAACTCTTTGGGTCAACCTGGACAACTTTCCCTCGAGCACTCTCATTAGACCCTGATCTCCACCTGGTATAGGTCGTACATACAACATGGGATGCCTATCATGGTAGATAGGTCTAATATCTGCATTTTAAACATTAAAATGGATTAAAAACTCTTATACATATGTATATAATTTTATGACAAAATTCATAAAAAATTAAAAACATAAAAAGAAAAATACCTATCTCTCCCCACATTCCTCTTGGAGGGAGGACGAGATCATTGTTTCCTTGAAATTCTAAACCTATATAAGGAAACTGCTCAAGTGTTAGTAACTTTCATCCCCAACACACATAGAAGTCATCATCGTATATACCCTAGACTGATCCTCCACCTCCTTGGTGAAGGAAGACTTCTCCCCACCTGGTTATCCTAGGTTTGTGAGGAGAGAAAGATGGAAGTGGTATTGTAGAGTTGATTGTGGGAACTCTCTCAAAAAAGAAGGCCACTAATACACTTGAATACCCAAGAATACACTAATACAACTTATTACAGTCGGAGAATTGTTTTTTCATAATCGGGATTAATCCTGAGCACCAATCAAACACAGTCCCCTATAAACACACCACTGCCACCCTCATTTGTGTCCAAGTGGCAAGATGTAATGATGAAGATCTTGCAACCCGTACTATAGTACTTACCACTACATGAAGTGGGAAGTTGGAAATATGAGCAATTGGGATACATGATCCTTTCTTTTGACTCCTAGGCATGCAGTAGGTGTTCACATAATCTTGGACACTCATGGGGTCACCACCCTTACCAGTTCCTTCGAGGTTGACAGGCATTCCCCTGCAAGAAAATCCTGTGATGAAATATATGTATTATAGAGCTATCTCCAAGATCTCACCTTGAAGATCAAAATTTTTAAGGTCATGATCCCAATAGCTAATCAAGTGTTCAAGCAAGCAAACATTGGCCACCATCAGAGATGTGCAAAAGAACTTTAGTAACCCACATTTTTGTAATGGATACATAGTGGGGGCATCAACAAGGGCCTCGTGGTCCATATCCTCATGTTCTCGCTCCCTCCATTCCAAAACCATGGTTGAACCTGCCTATTTGACCATTATTAATCATTAGAAAATATCAATTTCTTTTAATTTTGGCCAATTTTTAAAATTCCATATGTTACGCAGTCCACATGACTGCCTTTTAGACAGGTCGCGTGTGACACGCAGGTTGCCTTCGGGCAGGTCAGGTTTACAATGCGTGTACGTGACTATATAAGTTTCCTACCCATGTGTACTATGCAACATCCTTAGGGCAGGCCCAAAACATAAAAATTTTCATGGAAATGAAAATTAAAATGGATGGGATGGAAGAAAGGAGAAAGATAGCTAACCTGACACTTGCGGAATTTGAAATCGTCCACTGGTTTTTCCGTATTGAGCAATCAAAGTCAGAGGTAAAATATTGCTAAATTGGGTAAAAACATGAAATGGTATGTTTTAATTCTATTTTTAAACTATGTATAAGAAAAATCTCAATTTGTGGGTTTTTCCTATAATTTGAAAGTTATTTTATAATTGAACTAATACCATTTTCTTTTTTCCTAATGCAACGGGTTCGAAGTCTTTTAAAAGTTGTTATTCATCCATATAGGGTGGGATTTGAGTCTTTCATATGTCATTATGCATCTATACATGATCCGCTCTTAACCCTAGGATGACTTCTTTGACCACGGACTATGGTGTTTAACCATTTTTTACCTGGTTTACATCATTGTTATTCTGTGGATAGGACCTTCCCTCCATGAGTACCCTAGTTTAGAACACTTTGTCATCTTTTGGTACTCATGCCTCATTTTTTGTAGGTTTAGGGGAGCCTCTTACCTATTTTTCACGCCAAATTGAGCCTCACTTTGGTCTCTTTTTACAAGATATCCCTTTTTATAAGGCTCCCCTCCCTTATGGAGTTTCTTTAGGCTCAGGTCTAACTCCTCAAAATAGACTTGACTACTGAGTCAACTTCTCCATTCAAGCTCGTTAAGAAAATGTTAATAGGAATCCACATTGGTGGTAGGTTATCGCTTTTTTCAAACCATGTGGAATAATACAAAAAAGGAACACTCTCTTTTCTTCAGAATTGAGAAGAGTATTCTCAGGTATAGGTTTAATGCTTTCCGGACATGAGGGACTAAATTTATGGAAAAGAAGCGCCCGGTATGAGCTTATTTTTCTCTTTTTCATGCTTTGAACCTAANATGCTCGTTAAACCCTAAAGAACAAAGCATCAAGTTTACTGTTGTAAGCCCCATTTCTCGTAATCAAATGGATCTTTCTGAGTGATCTTGCCTTCCTTCAAACTCGTAAAACTCAGGCTATATGTTGCTTTTGAAAAGGCATTATGTAGGTGGTAATTTAACCTTTTTTGGACCTTCCTGACTAAGCACAAAAAAAATGTTCCTTAGTTCTTTAGAAGCTAAGAGAAATATTCTATGGTTTTTTTTATACTTTTTGGGCCTCAAGAGACTAAATTGGAAGAAAAAGAAACCCCCTGGAGTCTTCTTCGTAGTTTTTAGACTCTCTAAAATATGAGCACACCAACAAGCATGTACTAGTTTGGGCTCATAAAATCCACAAATCAATGACCTTATCAAGCATTATTCTTTTCCATCTTCAAGCTTGTCAAAAATGAAGAGAGACCTGAGTTGACTTTCCTAGACTCATTAAAATTTAATAGGAAAGATATGGAAGAAGTACTCTCTTTGGTTTATAAAAAATGGCAGCATGTCGTCCTTGAACATAGCACTCTCTGAACTTTCTGATACTCATTTTTTAGTTTACACTTTCATCTCAACTTTCACTTCGAGTCTTTACTCCTCCACTTGTCCTTTATACTTGGGGAATTTGATCATGTCTCCTGCATGATAGATAAGTCTAGTTGTTCTATCTACAAGTTGAAAAGTTTCCTTGGGTCATCTCTATTTCATGCTCACTATTCAAGGTTTTATCCCTTCATATGACCATTATCCTGATTCCACCATTATCCTATCTGAGTATTACTTGTGTCTACCTTCCTATATCTAGTTCCTAGTCACTCTTGTGATCCGTTGGAGGATCCATTGCCTTCCTCGTCATAGTATGGTTTCTCATCAGTATTTCTTAAAGATGAAGACCTAGATATTTGAAAATGGTACCCTAGGATTCACTATCATCATTGGTGGATTCATTTTCTTCAGTTTTCAATTTCACTCATTATCTGACATTCTGCTAAGTCATTTCCATGTTCAATTTCAACACTTTTATTCACATGGTAGGGATTGTACTAGTTCCTTTGGATTTCGATGAATACCTTAGGTCACACTTATAACATAAGTTGTGCAAGACTATGGTATGATCAGTTACACAGCTTCCATATTTTGAAGACTCGTCATTGTGTATTTTGGCTTCTATCCACCTTTGTAATATATGTCGTCTTGTACCCGTATCATATGATAATCAAATATTGTAAAGGAGCTAGTGTTCCATTATATTGAACATGGCATCAATAGATATGATTTTGTTTATGACATTGATATGTATTTGTTTTAGGTACTTCCTCTACTGCCTTGGACATTTGAGTTCTCCAACATTAAAATATTGTAATGTATTGTGGCCATTGCTTCCCTCTAACCTCACACATTAGGGGGCATCTGTTATCAACCAAAATGGAACTTCTCCATCTGAGTACTGACATCCAATATGTCGGGACACAAAAGGAAGATAGGATTGAAGTTCCCCAAAAACTATATATGTGCACAGCCATTGATACATAAAATCCTGACCAACTTGTTACACTTTCAATTGGATATTAGGGATGCACATGCAACTATTTGCATTGCAACCCATGTGTACATTGAAGACACGCGTTTCCTTTGAGAAAGAAGCATGTCACACATGAATTTCCAATATACATACTCGCATGTACCTTAATCCAATGTTAAAAATAATAAATCATGATAAGTCAAAATAAGTTTAGCCTTAATCCATAACTATCTCAATTGTCTCAACCATCCTAACCTTAGAAACCTCTCTATTTCCCCATGTATAAATAGAGGGCATGGTATGGCGCTAATCAATCATTCCTAGAAGAGAAAAGTTATGCTAGTGGTATGCTTTGAGACCTCTTGGAGTAGCATAACTCAGTGTCCTCAGTTTGCAGAGGAGTCCTTGTCTCATAAGTTGGGTTGTAATCTTACCATTATTTATTGATGAATAAAGAAAGTTCTTCTTCCAATATTTGTATTGTTATTTTTTCAAGTATGATGGATTATGAATGATTTTAATTATGTTATTATGAATATGAATTTCACTAACCATTAATATATATATATATATTATATATTGCTTGAAGAACTTGTCTTTTACAGGTGAATTGGGAGAGCCCTTGAAGCTTTGAAGGAAACTGAAAGAGGAGAAGACCAAGCTTGGATCAACTATCATAAACCAAATAAGTCAAGCATTCTTCCTATTCCTATTTCATTTTCCAGATAACCTGATCGTCTGCAAGTGTCTTAGTAATTTGGTAACCCTAAAAACCCTAGGTTACAAGGGTGCATTGTCCTGAACAACACCTATCATATTTGACCTTCTGTTATAACCCTCCCTAGTGGTGTAATGGAGTCCAAGAGGGTCCATTACAATAAAAAAATGGATGTCATTTAATGTAAGGTGGACTAGGTTTACTATATTTTTATTATTAAATAAGACACACAATGGTAATTAGTATTAACTAAATGTAATATGGCCTCATTAAAGAAAATTAGTACCTACTTAAGAGGGTTTAATGGTTATGATTATGTTGTAATCTATAAGTAAGGATGGAGTCTTCCTTATGATATGTGTGGAAATTTTTTTTATTTGGAGCTTATCTATTAAGAACCCGTGTCAACCCCCTCTTTATTTTGTTGGTATATTTTGTCGAACGCATATTCTTTGTAAGTCCTCCAATTAGTATGATGTATTATCCCACATTCATGGGGAGTAAGTAACAGTTGTTAAGTCTTCCATTTAATAGGATGCATTATCCGACATTCATGTGGAGTAATAGTTGTTTAGATTAGACTTAGTATATAAGTATGTGTTGAGGCTATTGAAAGCAAGGAAGAGTTATTTTGTATTGAGCTTGCTCAAAGGAGGTTGCCCCCTCAAAGTGGCTCGCGATCAATAAAATATCTTTTGTACTCCAATATTTTTGCATTCTCATTGTTTATTGCAGGAGGTTCTCCACATGCGGTATCAGAGCACTTTCCTTGGCACAAGTGGGAATTTTTTTTTTTCAAAAAAAAGAGGGAAAAATTGGGTGGCAACTTTCAGATCAATTTATGAAACTTTATACATAGAATTAGAAGAAACAAGTTTCATATATGAATTTATATTTCAAAAATATGTAGTTTCAAAAAAAAATCATCTGGTTTGGAGTTCTAAAAGTGGAGATATCGTGGATTTAAAATCAGCAATTTCTCAGAATTTAGGTGACGACCGTTGAAATTGCAGAGCGAAAATCTTTTCACCGCGTGCCCAGATTTCTATTTCGATTTCATGGGTAGAAGCAGAGTGGTTGTTCTAGTTCTAGAAACAGGCTATAATAGCGATTATGAGCAATCTAGATCGGGTTATGCTCATTTTAAAAGTTTTTGTCTTAAAACCCTAGCTCTAATTACGGGTTTTTACGCATTGGGTGGAATTTTTGCCACATTTTTTCTGGCACTGTGATTATTGTAGTAGTTATTCTTCTTACAACAGTATTTTTTATTTGGATCATGGAATACACCCCATCCGCTTAACTGTGGGAAGTACTTGGGCATAGCCCTAAAACTCATTGTGAGCAGTACCATAGGAACCCTGAAGTAGCTGGCCATTGAGAGGACCTGCCAAGTGAAAAGGGAAACGACCCCCACTAGATTGACTAGATTTTCATCCGTGAGGAAAACCAATGAGCTATCGTTTTTGGTCAAGCGGTTAATAGTTTAACCTGCGCTGTGAAGTGAGGGGTACTACCCCAATACTCAAGCCCGAGACAGCCTTGGTGGTTGAGTGACTACCTTTGAACCAATAGGAAGTCGATTATACTTGGGGTCCATCTCTATTTACAGTTGATAACATGCAACATTTTACAATTGTCACAGATCATTTAATCCATTTCCTGTTGATAAAACGTAGCTTCTAGCATCGCCACAGATCAGTTCTTTGGAGCAAAAAAAAAAGGAAAAAAAAGTATAAATTTCTGTTTTCCAACCATAACTTCCTTGATTTAGCTCCATTTTCTTTGAAATTTAACTGTCACCCCCATGCTACCATTCTACATATTCCTTCATTGAGGCCCTTATCCCCAATTTCGCTTCCTCAATGCCGAAGTCTCACAATTGTCTATTTGTAAAGTTTGTCATAACTTCTCTGATTCTCACCCAATCGCCTTGAAATTTTCCACGGTGTTCGTTTTCCAATTCTGCTTCATTGTCGCTCTTTCACAAATTTTCCAATTCCTTCATCCCACCTCTAAAATTCACATTTTCTGCTTCTTGTCCCTAAAAAAGTGTCCAAAACCCCGTAAAACCCCAATTACCCCCCCAAATTTTTCCCAAATAAAAAATCTCCTTTTTTGTTTTTATACCCATTACCTTATAAAAAATTTAAAAAAAACAAACTGCTTATGGTTGTTACCCATGCCGAAGCAAATAAACAAATGGAAGAAGAACTTGCCACCATCAGGTCCAAACTTGACGATATAGATCAAAAATTTCTCGGCCTTAATCGTCAGCATTCACCCGTGGACAACTGCCACCAACCTGAGTCTTCTGCAGACACTGGATTCTCATTATTTAGCCACTACCATAGGTTGAAGCTGGATTTTCCTCGCTTCAATGGTGATGATCCGACTAGATGGATTTATAGGGAAGAACAATATTTCAGTCTGCATAACACTTTTAATTTCAGTAAAGTACCCCTTGCATCCTTTCATTTGGAACATGAAGCACTTCAATGGTTCTGTTGGTACATCAAGGCTCATGCCGTGCCAAATTGGACAGATTTTCCCCAACTCCTCTTCCAGCGATTTGGTCCTAGTGCTTTTGATGACTTCACAGGAGAACTCACCAAACTTCACCAAACTGACACTGTGCAGGAGTATCAGACAGAATTTGAGAAACTTGCCAATCACACCGAGGGATTGCCTGATGCATTGTACCTTAGTTATTTTATCCATGGTCTGAAGGATGAAATGTTTTCTGAGGTTAAAATGTTCTACCCCCATAGAATGATGGAATCCCTCGGGTTGGCTATGCTAGCAGAGGACAAGATCCGGGCTCAACAACACTCCAAATCAACTCTTGTTCCATTCAAACCTATGGTTCCTCAAAGAACCCAAAATATGATAGCTCCTAGAACCACTCGTATCAAGCATTTGTCTGAAGTAGAGATGCAGGAACATCGGGAAAAAGGGCTTTGTTATAATTGTGACGAGAAATTCACCGGGGGACATAGATGTGTTTAGCAAAAGCTCTATCTCTTAGATGTGGATTCTCCACCTACACTTGAAATTTGTGAGGCTGCTCAGGATCGAGTAGACGTGCTGGTCGACATTCAGCAACCACTTGTTGACCGTCATTCTCATGACGAACACCCCAAGATATCTCTCCATGCATTAGTCAGAGTCACCGCCCCACAAACCATGCAGGTCAAGGGTTTCTTCAAGAGATTCCTCTTACAATACTCATTGATTCTGGTAGCATCCATAACTTCATTGACCCTCAAATTGCCAAACAAGATGATAATTTTGTCCATCCTTGCTCCATCTTTAAAGTCATGGTTTCCAATGGGAGCACCTTACCTTGCAAAGGAAAGTGGTGCAATGTGTGTATCTCTATTGGAGATTATAACTTGCGCTCTAACATGTTTGCCATGCCTCTAGGAGGATGTGATGTGATTTTGGGAACTCAATGGTTACGCACACTTGGACCCATCATATGGGATTTTGCTAAACTATGGATGCAATTTTCAGTCAATGGGAACAAACACAAATTCAATGGCTTCCAACCAAGTTCTCTCAGCATCATCATTTCCCATCTCATGGAAAATCTCCTTAAGATGAATTCACATGGTGTCATTGCTCAGCTCCATTTCATTCAGATGCAACCTTTAGCAGTCTCAACTACTCCCTCGGATCTTTCATTCTGATGCACCTTTTAGATGCTTTATTTTTCCAAGCTCTTCACTCTTGAGCATGATGCTTACGACAATGGACCTGGAGTTGTCCTCTTTCAAGATGAACATCCCATTGCCTTCACCGACAAATGCAATTCTGGAAATAATTTATCCACCTCTACATATGAGAAGGAACTGATGACTATTTTGTACACAATATAGAAGTGGTGGCCATCCCTCTTAGAGAATCCTTTCGGCATCAAGACTAATCACCAGCGTTTGAAATATTTCCTTGAACAATGGGTCTCATCCCCAACACAACAGAAATGGGTTCTGAAACTCAGGGATTATGACTATAAGAAGGCTCAGGAAAATCTTACGGTGGATGCTCTTTTCCACACATTTTGATGCCCATGTTTCTCTTTCAGTTATTTCTATGCCTCTTCCAACTTGGTTACACTCTCTTCAGCAAGGCTATGTCGATGAATCCTCATTATCTGAAGTCATCCAACAGTTGGCCAGTAACCCTTATGTGGTACTGTATTCCTCTTGGGATGGATTTTCTCTGGGATACAAGGGTCGCCTGGTGCTTCCCCAGAGCACAGACCTTAAACATGCAGTCTTTTATGAACTCCATGCTTCTCCCTCGGTAGCGCACTCTGGATTCATCAAAACATATGAGCTGGCGTGCCGTAACTTCTTTTGGAAGGGGGTGCAACACAAAATTCAACATATGGTTTCCGAATGTGTTCCTTGTCAGCACCACAAGGGTGAAACTACACTCCATCCATATATTACCTCTTCAATCGCACAAATGTTCATGGCCTAGATATTCCTTCTTCATGGAATCCCTTATTCCATTGTCTCAGACCACAACACAACTTTCACAAGTCATTTTCGCCTCCGTGACACCAAACTGCATATGATTTCAGTTTATCACCCACCAATAGAGGGTCTGACTATAGTCATCAACAAATATTGGGAAACTTATCTTCGTTGTTTCACCTCTGAAGAACAGCATCAGTGGGAACAGTGGATCCCTCTCGCTGAATGGTGGTACAATAATTCCTACCATACTGCATCTAAAATGACTCCATATGAAGCAGTCTATGGTCACGCACCTCTAGTACTCCTCCCATCCAGCCCTAGCAGTTCACCAGTTTAGGAAATTGACATGATTCTTCGAAACCAACATTAGATTCTTCACCTCCTACAGGACAATATTCACCTGACAAGAGCCCGCATGAAACAACAGGCTGATCAACACCGTTATGAGCGCACTTTTCAAGTTGGTGATATGGTTTTTCTTCATCTGCAGCATTACAAGCAATCCTCCATGAAAGACAAAGGGCATCAAACACTCGCTCCAACGATCTCTAGCCCATATCTAGTTCTTCACAAGATTGGGTATCTTGCTTATAAATTGGCACTTCCTCCTTCTCACATTCAGCAAGTGATCAACGCCAACATCGGCACACAATTTTTTTTGCCAGAATGGGTTATTGAAGGATCCACCATTTTGAATTCAGAGGCCATCCTCAATAAGTGCACTTGTTATCTTCTCTCTCGGTCCATCACAAAGGTCTTCAATTCAGTGGCCCAGCATGCAACCAGAGGATGCTACATGGGAACCCCTCCTTCAGATTCAGCAGTTGTTTCCACATCTAAAGCTTCGAGGACAAATCTTTTTCTAAGAGGGATGGGATGTTAAGAACCTGTGTCAACCCCCTCTTTATTTTGTTGGTATATTTTGTCAAATGCATATGCTTTGTAAGTCATCCAATTAGTATGATGTATTATCCCACATTCATGGGGAGTAAGTAATAGTTGTTAAGTCATCCATTTAATAGGTTTCATTATCCCACATTCATGTGGAGTAATAGTTGTTTAGATTAGACTTACTATATAAGTATGTGTTGAGGCTATTGAAAGTAGGGAAGAGTTATTTTGTATTGAGCTTGCTCAAGGAGGTTTCCCCCTTGAAGTGGCCCGCGATCAATAAAATATATTTTGTGCTCTAATATTTTTGCATTCTCATTGTTTATTGTAGGAGGTTCTCCACATTATCTTAGTAAGAGATCATGCAACCTTAAGGGGCAAGTGAACAAGACATGACTCCTTTTACATAAGGTTCATTGTAAGGTGGTATCTAACTTAAGGGTATTTTGATATAACCAATGCATTTTCTATCTTATTATTAGAAATCTTGTATGTGACCGCATATTTAAATGTAAGGTATATAATGTTTGGTATTATAGCTCTTTCTTGGGCCCAAAAGAGACAATTTTTTCATCCATTTTGTTTTCAAAGGGTTAAAGAGGGCCACAAGTCTTAGATCAATTTCCTATTATTTATGAGTAGAATCTATGGAAACTAATTGTCAATTATTTTTCTCCTTACAAAAATACATGATTTAAAAAGACAAAGTTCTCAAATAAGCATTCAAACAAAGGAGATACCATATTTAAAAATATGAGTATTTTTAGTGCTTTTCAGTGATATCTATGGGTCTTATATAGCTTGGCATAACTATTGTTAATGTAATCAAATTGCAACCAAAAAAATGCCACTGGATAGAAAATTTGTGGGGATTTTTTCTTACATATTAACTTGTATGTTTGCATTCAATATCTAGTATGCTAATGTCCTTAAAAATTCCCACTCTCAAATCCTAATGGAATTGAAGAATAAAATGGTGGTGGAACATGCCATGGGAGGAGAAAACATTGGTGGAAAAGTATTTATAGGATATGTTTGAAAATAAAGAAGCTACAAGACAAACAATCCATAAATTTGAGGATCCTCATATTACTAGTACCATGAATGGCAAATATAGCTGAGGACAATATTCTAGGTATGAATCTGGGGATGATTATGGGAAGTGGTATATGGACAATTATAATTTCTACGAAAACAACCACCATCAAATTGTTTTTGAATAATCTTGTCCACCATATCAAGAGATCTTCATGAAGGAATGATAATAGAAGGTGGTACATAACAATTTTAGGTATGCTTCTTATACAGTAGTAGCATTCATGTTAGACTCATCCTTTTACATTTATATTAAGTATTTTTATTTCTTTGGATGGTTATACTTACTTGTATACATGTGAACAAAATAGGAACTTGACACATAAAATCCATAATTCATGGAGATTATGTGTCAATGCTTGGGTATCAACTTGGGCACCTGGACATGATAACCAAGTTTACATATGAGTACCTTAGATTAATTTAACATTCCAGTTAGTCCTATAACATGGGACATTGGTTAATTTGGTGTGATAGTAAGAACTTGTACATGGGACTGGGGACTAAGGCTTAGGGTGGAGATTGTTCGACTACTTATCCATGATTGCTAACATTTCTACGTAGGACCTTCATTACTTTTCCTACTTAGACATTGAGGTCAACACTTATCCATGTCACTCTAGTTTATGGTTGTGTCTCCTCACACCAAGCATATAAAAAAACACTTGTCTAAGGGTGTGGGAGTTCTATGAGCCTCCCTCGTAGTGTAATGACGTGGTAAATGGCTCGTTAGAGAAAAATAATAGAGGCCAATCAATGTAAGGTGGACTGTAAGGTGGACTAGGTCCACTATGTTTTTTATTATTACATAAGGCCCACTATGGTAGTTATTATTAAATAAATGTAATTGGGCCTTGTTAAATAACGTTCACTAAGTAGTTAGAAGTATACTCAAATTAAAATTTACTTGTTTTCTATAAGTAAGGATGGAGTCGTCCTTATAAGATATGTGGAATAATATTATATTCATATCGTAGCTCACTGAGAGGTCACCCAACCTTAAGGGGAAGTAAATATGGGTTAACTAATTCCATCATCAGATCATTGTAAGGAATTTCCCTACATTAATTGTATTTCGATATAATCAAGGGAGTTTTTATAACTTATTATGAATATCTTCTATATGATTTCATTGATAGCTTGAAGGTACTTAATGTATATTTTCTCTACATTAATTGTTTTTTGATACAATCAAAGTAGTTTTATATATTAAGAATATCTTCTATGTGATTTTATTTCTAGCTCGAAGGTACTTAATACCTTTTGGTGTTCATCTCTCAATAAATCTTGGGCTTGTGGGATAAATAGTTCATTTATGAACATTCCCATTCCGGTCTTACTTTTTTAAATTAATATTCCTTCCAAAAACAAAAAAACTTGAAAATGAAAACAAATTTATACTAGAAATGAAAGAGAGAATATATATATATATATATATATATATATATATATATATCGAACTCTCATGAGCTCTATAGTGAAATATGTCGTTGGGAAGTTTCTAAAACACCATGGGTGGAAGGGATCTGCCATCGTTGTGAGAATATGAACATTAAAGATGAAAATCACTTCCTCTTAGAGTGCCCTACGTACACCCACATTAAATCTTAGTTTCATATTTTTTGTTGCAATACCAACCTTCCTAGCCTTTTAACATGTCAAAATTATAGTGAGCTCAGGATTCTTCTCTCCAAGCTCTTTGAGGATAGGAATACAATTTTAAAACAAACTAAATAATTCGTTTCTTTAGGCCCGATAAACCAAAGTTTGCTCTCAGGGGACATTAACCATCATCATCATCGTCGTCATCGTCATAGCAAAATTATTTTCCTAAGATTAAATTTTACTATCATAAACTAACAACTCTTAAAACATTTGAGGATGTTTGGGATGTTATATCATTTTATACAATATCTTATCTGATTTCATGTTTAAATCTATCTCGATACTTGATTCCTTTTAGTTTTATTTTCTTACTAAATTTTGGTTTGGTTTTGTGAATTAATATTTCAATTTATAAACATTTTCAATCTTATTAATTTGCAAATATTTCTTAAAACATTTATTTTTTCATTTTTAAATAATCCCACTTTATTCAAATTAGAAACCAGTCATGTAAGTTAATCAATTTCTAATTTATAATTTTCATAAGTAAGATTTCAATTTCTTATCTACTTTGTAGGATGCTGCATCATCTATTTAGATGAAAAATGGTCCTATAACTCATCTATGATAATCTTAGAACTCATAGAACTTATTTACTATGTGTGTGCTCAAGTTACAAAATCTTTTAATTTCGTCCCTAAAGTGGTTGGATGTTAATGTTTGGAGAGCTCCTCAAAAAACTAAATTGTAAAGTAAACAATGGTGGGAATAAAAATAAATAGAATATAATTTTTGGTCTGATACTATTTACTAGTTTGGCGATAAACTTCTCCACCTCTCTCTCTATATATAATAGGGAGTTTAAATTATTCAAAAGTTTAGCCATATATAGCTTTGCAATAAGGATGTGGTGGCATAATTTAATAAACCTCTCAATAATGGTATGTTGATCAATTTTACCTATGAATATGGATAAAGGTATTTTCAAAGGCACTGAAGGGAAGCCTAATCCAGCCAACTTATACATGTTATGGCTGTCAGCTTTAAATATTTTCAATTCCCTTGAAGATATTGTTTGTTGTACTAAAGAAAAATATATAAAAAGAAAAAGAAGATATAAAAAATGAAAAAGAGAAAAAGAAGGGACATTTTAGAGTACAGTGCACCATGCCAATGAAAAAATTGACATGTTTGGATCTGATTTCAAATTAATATTCAATGTTAACTACTTCGTCGTAACATTCATGACATCATTAGAGAGGAGTTCTAAATTCCAATTTTATAAATAAGTTAAACTAAAATCTCTTATATTAAAAAATAATAATAATAGTCTAAAAATGTTTAATAGATGATTATTGCTAAATTTTTTATTGAACCATATATCTTAGACTCAAATTACAGATCTCTAATCACTGGATTTGTAAACTGTAAAGTTTATGACTTACCCAAAGCCTCAACCGCTGATTATTGTTCCATGAAACAAGTAAACATGGCTCCATGGCACAAGTAAATATAACACATGAATTAGACAAAACCCTTCAACAACCTTCCTTGTATAATGGCATTGTTTGAGTTTGAAACACTGCAAATGAAATGAGAGCCAGATATTGTAGCCTACTTTCTCCAAGTTGACAAGATTGTGAATTCCATTAAAGTGCAGGGAGGAGCCATCTAAGAAGAGTCACTTGCCCATAAAATAATGAGAACCTTTCCACCTCAGTTCTATAGGATAGAGACAATATGGATGGATTCACAAAGGATGAATTAAATGGGATTCTCATGGAATATGAGATGACGATGGAAAAATAAAATGGCATCACAAAAGAAGCTTCTTTTAAGGCCACAAGTAAATCAAAATGTATAGAAAGAAAAGGATCCATCTAACATATTAGATGAAGAAGCAAGTTTCATAAAGAAGGTATAAAGTTAAGTTGATTTTTAAATGTTTTAAATGTGGTAGAACTGGCCACTTTTCCTCCAAATGTACTTTTATGGAAAACAAAGACAGTGATAGTGGTGAAGAAATAGACTATCAAAACCAAAGAAATGTGTATCACCACCTATCACTAGAGCAAGGTAGAAAGTAAAAAGAAATTTCCCAAGCAAAATAAGAGTCTATATTCCAAGGAGGATAACTTATCATCGGAAGAAGAGGACGACCATGATGATCCAAAAGAAGTGTTGTTTATGGCATTGATTTAAGATGAAAACTCAGGTAATGGAAATAACTTCCCATCTGATAAAGGATGAATTGTCAATGGAAATAATGAAAGCACATCAAAACCATTGAAGAAGTGGTCTTACAATGGAATTTGCATGTCACCTCCAAAGTGTGAACTAAAACTGAAATCTAGCAGCGTAGAAGGAACCTCCAAAGACGATACAAGTGCTGAAAATAAACATTCATATAATGGAATCTGTATGTGGTAATCAAAATGTGAAGCAGAAGAGAAATCAAGTAGCACATAAGAAATTTGAAAATATGAAGATGAAAAGAATGTAGAGATTTATTGGGAAGGAGAACTAATCAACGCATTAGAAGAATTAAAAAAGTTAAGAAAGAGTAACAATGCACAAAAGGAACAATTGGGAAAAGAAGAAGAATAAGACAAGGAGACCAAGGTTGTACAAGAAACATTAGAGAAATAGATAAGCGACAAAGAAGAGGAGTTTGAAGAACATATAGATAGCACAAAAATCCATATCAAAAGACCTGAAGAGGATAATCTTATGCTAAGAAAGTCTCTAGAATAAACAAAAGAGAAGAATGACTTGTCGATGAAACAAATTCTGTGAAAGGAATTGGAGATTCACATCTGAAAAGTGAAATTATTTGTGCAAATACAAAAGGAGGTAAAATGTGTCTTGACATAGAAACTTAAGCAAGATTCAATAAAAAATCAAGAATTATGGATGAAATATTGAGCAATCATAGGTCTCCAGACAACAAGAAACGACTTGTGTATGAAGGCACGAGTGATAAAATTTGCGTCAATGATGAAGGATTTATCCCAAGGAAATAAGATGCATCTCATAAGAAACCTAATATATCCACAAAACGAGCTAAGCTTAGGTATGGCAATCCTTTTAGTTATGAGAATAAATTTTGCGCAATAAAATGTATGAGATGTAATTATGTTGGCCATGTAGCAAAATATTGTCATGCTATAAGATGATATATGTGCGATGGATTTGGACATGAGGATAAAATTTGTGCAAATAAAGTAAGACAACCAGAAAGAATTGTTTCATATGTCAATGACAGTGAATCTTGTATAGAAAGAGAAAGGTGTGATATACAGAGTCAAAGAAAATTTGTGCACATCAAACAATGGGTCAAGAAAACATCCCAAGTGAGTACTATTGAAGTAGTAAGTAATTGTTTCCCATCTTCCTCACCATTAAAAGGTTAAGTGATATCTTTGAATTCAACACAAATTTCATTAGGAATTCAAGTTCTATGTTATTAAAGAGTTGCAGTTAGAAAAAGAGTCGCATATGTTCATCTATGTGAAAGACTATGCTGAAATTGTCATACATGAAACAATAAAAGAAAAGGTATGAATGTTTGTTGTTTGAATACACACAAGGATTATGCAGGAATACAATTCAGATTTATATTATATTCAGATGATGCCAATACCTAACACAAAAATGGAGCTTCAAAGCTCACATTGCAACAGGACTCAAACGTTGTACAAAAAAGAAGTGTACAAAAATTATCAGATAATGTTTGTCAAAATTGTTATGTGAGTCAATTATTGCATTAGAAGAACATAATACAGATATGAAAGATGAATCTTAGTGTCAACATATAAGTGGATAGAGTAATGGGAAAATTTGGATTCTGAATGCCAGAAGTAGGTACACTATATGTTTCATGAAGAAACTACACCATATTAAGCTCCTTTGGTTCAGTATTCTAATATACTATATTATTTTAATCGAAACAATCTCCTCATCATGTCGCCAATTTATTTGTTCCTGACCATACCATCTTTGGATATCTTTCTCTTTAGTATGAGAAGTCAAATGATCAAGTTTTATCCTAAGGTGTGCAATCTCTTCCTTTGAGACATCACTATTTTTGAAAGAACAACAACAAATGCATAAACTTGTTTAAGGGAACTTGTCATCATAAGAAAAGAAATCAAGATAAAAAGACTGACTATTCTGGTGCATGACAAAGTTGGATTTAAATAGATCGAGATACTGCAAACTTGCACATTCCAAATCTAGTGAAGGGGTGTGAAATTTAAGAATCATTAATTATGAACAATTAATGAAGAAGATCAAGAGTATATGATAATTCCTTGCTTAAGGAAGAGCTTTGCATCAAATGTGTCAAATTGGTGTGAAATGAAAAATTAAAATATGTGCAATTGTAAGATGATTTAATTACTCCTATCAAATACGATTTCCTTGTGTGTTAAAAACCAAGACAATATTATATGAAGATAACATTAATTAAGATGGAAAAACATCAAAAGTCAATGATCTAAATATGCAGAAAGGTAACACATGTGAATGGCAGATTACGGTGCAATCAGACATGGAAAGGGAAGATCTACGGAATTGAAGTTTATAATAGCAAGAAATGAGAAGCATAATGATAGGGGGATTTGATTACAAAGGGAATCCATTTCCCATTGATGTCAAATAGGGGAGAATAAATGCAATCAAAGAATAAAGGAGAATAGAAGAAAGTGAAGAATTGGAACTGAAGGAAGGATCTACACAAAATAACAAAACAAAAGGCATGAACACAAAGGGAGCATTTTGCGCACAGAATAAGAGCTCATTTTCAATCGGATCTCATTGTAAGTTGGTGTTGATATATAATCCAAATGGGATATTATTCAACATTTGTGTTTTCATTGATGTCAAAGGATGAACCAACAAGATTTATATAAAGATGTAATAGGATGAACCAACAAGCTTTGTATAAATATGTCAAAGGATGAACGAACAAGCTTGATGTTGGTTTGATATCAACATATAAACCACTAGGTTAATAACTAAAGAAGATGAGTTTGATGTCAAACATGTGAGATGAAGTCAGAATAAATAAGAATGTATGAATCCATCAAGAAAAGTCTCTCTATGTACAAAGCATGTTTGAATAAATACATAAAGAAGAACTTGAGAAATACATAGAGAAGAAATGTGGAAGTTCAAGAAGTGTGCAAATCCCACCAACAAATGGGACATATGTGGGAATATAAAACCAAGTCGATTGGTGTTAGTATGAAAAACCCCACAAGGTTGAACTAGCAAAGGATGCATGATGACACCATATAAAACATGATGGTTAGGTTGACCCAAAATTGAGCAATATGGGCATCACGAATAAAAGAAATCCCAGCTTGTAGACATGTCTCTTGAAATAGGAAGAGTATAAATAAGCAAGATATGGAAGCATTGTTGTAATCTTCTGGAGTGAATACTTGAATATGATATGATTTGTTTGGGAAAACTTCTAATTATTTGGGTACCAATGGCTTGTTGATCACATAAGAATTTTATACAACAAAGCCAAATTGTGTAGATACAAATAAAATGAACATGAGGAAGTGCACAAGTTAGAAGGATACCCTGAATGAGGACGTGAGCAGAATCTACACTGTAAGTGAGGAATCTAGGTATGAATTCAATGATGAATATGAGAACAGGTATGTGGGAAACTATAATATCTAGGAAAACAACAACTTTCAACTTCTTTTTGAAGAATCATTTCCACCATATCAAGAGAACCTCATGGAGGAATGATGATAGAACGAGGTACATAACAATTTTAGGTATGCTTCTTCTAGAGTAGTAGAGTTCATTTTAGAGTCATCCTTTCACATGTATATGAAGTAATTATTTTTCTTTGGATGGTTATACTTAGTTTTATCTACATGTCGAGACTAGGCATTTGACACACAAAATCCATAATAAATGATGCTTAGGTGTCATTGGTTGAATATCAACTTGAGCACCTAGACATGATAACCATGTTTATGGATGAGTACCTTGGCTTACTTCAACATTCTAGTTAGTCCTTGAACATGGGACATTGGTTACTTTGGTGTGGTAGTAAGATCTTGTACATGTGACAAGGAATAGGGTGGAGCTTGTTGGACTACTTATCCACGGTCACTAACAATTGTGTTAAATGTATAGCATCAGAAGTCATTCTTCAGGAGACTTGTGTTTATCAAGTTAAGAACTTGTGTTGTATCAAGTCTAGAACTTGTGTTGTATCAAGTTCAACAACTTGTGTTGTATCAATTTAAGGGACTTGTGTTGTATCAAGATCATGATCTTGTGTTGTGTCAAGGTCGAGATATTGTGTTGTATCAAGACTGGATCCTTGTGTGGTATCAGGACTGGTATTGTGTTCTATCAAGTCATGTGGATATGCTATGTGATGTCTTTCCAGTCATGGTCACTAGGTTCTATAAGTCTCCTCCAGGGCTTAGCTACCCCTAGAATGAATTAATTTAGCATATGAATATATGACCTAGGGTAATGCATATGATCATTAGTATGGAACAATCCTTCTAGCTATGATACGACAAATATGATTAATTCATTAAACACATATGGACCATGCAAAAATTAATTAAGGATAAATGAGATGACCACAAATATAGAGAAAGGATTCAAATTTCCCATGTGAGACCTTTAGGGAATTAGGATTGAAAATACATTAGTTAAGTCTCAGTTGTGGAAAAACAAGTTTCAGTTAATTAAGGAATCTACTCCTTTATTTATGCAAAGTTTTTGTTCATGGATAGAATTGATTATGAAGCACTAAAGACATTTAGTTAAACTCCTAACTAATGGTCAAGTAGTTAGTTAATGATTCAATTCAATTTAATCAGATCACATTCAATTCAATCAGTTTAGTTTAGTATAATCAATTCATATTCAATTAAAGGTAGTTAATACTCAATGAAAGAAGGAAGGCACATATCTTGTGCATGGGAGAGAATTTTGAGGTGACAATTTGGCACCAAGTAGATGAAGCCTAGGTTACTGTATGAGTAGTACATACAATGTTCATAGTGCACAAAAGCATGCAACCATTCTCTACCTCTCATTGTATGACTGAATAAGCTTGTTATTAAACTACTATGCACTTTCCAAGGCTAAAACAATGTTTTGATTTATCTCTATTCTTAGTGTTGCTTTGATATCTCTTCAAGAAATCTTCTCATGTGTTGTAAATTATTCTTTGCAATTATCTATCATACTCAAATCATTGATGGGTTTTTTCATCCTCCAAATTTGGAGGGTTTTCTCATGGTACATCTTGTGTATTATTGATTGAATGATTTATGAGATCTACATGCATTGGATTTTACTATCAAAAGTTTTAAAGTTCAAGAATCTTTCATTATTGCTCAAAATTTGACATGGTATTAGAGAAAGGGTGTGTAAGAACTTAATTTTTTGTGAACATTCTAAACCCACACAGATCATGAAGTACTGAGCAAGAGATTGAAGCAATGGCATCAATCTACATCTGATCGGAAGACTGACTTGAAGGCACCTCAAACTTCAACACATGGAAGGTGAGGGTGGTTAGCATTATTGAAGAGCATGATCTCGATTCCTTTGTGACCACCATGATTGAAGAGCCTACTACAAATGAAAGAAGAACTAATTAGAAGAAGAATCAAGAAAAGGAAAAGATAATCATATATGACTCTGTGAAGGACACCATCATGTCGGTGATCACACCATTGAAGATGACAAAGGATTGTTTCGAAACGCTCACAAATCTTTACGAGAAGAAGGCCCCTACTCAAAAGAGGGAAATGAAGAACATGTTGCACAACATGAAGATGGAAAGAGATGGGACTGTAGTTTCCTTTTTCATAAATATTTCACAAGTGAAGGATCAAATTGAAAACATCAGTGTGGAGACAGACAAGGATGACCTTCTTCAAACCACCATTGATGGACTCCCCTACTGAAGGGAGACCTTTCTTTTTGTGGTAAATGGAAGAGAAGAGCATCCCAACTTTGAAATCCTTTGGAATGATTACATCGAAGAAGAAGGCCGCATTTAGAACAAAGTTGTGAGCACTAAGGAGGAGAATCTTTCCCTCACGGAAAGAACCAAGAAAGGGAGGAAGCCTTTGGTTCCCAAGATGGTCCTTCATGCAAAGAAGAAAGAGATTACTAAAGGTTTTGATAAATCAAATATTCTATGCTATTACTGTCAAAAGTAGAGACACTTTGCATGAAATTGCAATACAAGGAAAAGAAGAGAAGGAATATTTCATGTTACATGATCAAGATCTATCTTCTTATTTTTGGGCAGAATCCACTAGTATAACAATGTGCATATAGAACAAAAGTCTGCATGTAGTCCTTAATGAGAAAACACCTAAAGAGGTGTTCAGTGGTGAGAAACCAGACCTATCACATCTTTGTATTTTTGGATGTCCTATGTATATTCACATACCAAAAGAAAAGAGAACCGAGATGGAACCATTCTTATAACAAGGGAAATTTTGTGGGATACAATGAGACCTCAAGGCATTCAAAATATATGTACCTAGTGAGAAAGATGTTGAGGTTAATTGGAATGTGACTTTCCGTGAGGAGGAAACATTCACACTCAAGAATATAATTTTTGGGTAGGATACTGTTTACTAGGTAGGCGATATCCTTATGTTCCTATTAAATATGGAGTTTAAATTATTCAAAATTTAGCCATATATAGCTTTACAATAAGGATGTGGAGGCATAATTTAATAAAATTCTAAATAATGGTACGGGGATCAATTTTACATATGCATATGGATAAAGGTATTTTGAAAGGCAAAGGAGGGAATCCTAACCAGAGTTGGCTAATCTGTAGACCATTTTCACCTTTCCATGCAAGTTTGGTTGGAATGTGGCAACACAATTGTTTGTTGAAAATCAGATTTTTAGTGTTAAAATTGCAAATTTTATTGTAGAAATGGATTGAGGACCCTCGATTACCCTTGGCCCACCCATATTATACAATTCCAATTAGTAAAAACTACCCTTTGAAAAATTTCCCCCTGAGTTTAGCTAAAATCTTGAATTTAGCTTACTCCAGCCTAACCCAGCCATTATACTTATTATGGCCATCAGCTTTAAAGATTTTCAATTCCATTTGAAAATATTATTTGATGTACTAAATTAAAAAATATATATATAAAAAATGAAAAAGAGAAAAAAAAAGGACAGTTTAGAGTAGGGTGCACACTGTGAGCCTTATTTACCAGACAAACTCGTCTTTAAGATGTCAGGTCATCCATGAAATGAGGTTTGGGTTCTTTTCTGGTGTATGCTCCCCTCTCAATTTTTTCCAATCAATCCAGCTAGTAACTTCAACCAGTAGTACTGCCAGCGATGCATCATTATTATCGATGAGATGGAAAAGCGGTATTCTTCAAATTTGAATTTTAAAAAACTTGATTCCCACACTGCTTCTAAGTGTTGCGTTGCTTTCCCTACTGCCAAATGCCCATGTTGCCTTCATACCTGCAATAATCATGTATAGGGTGGTGCTCTCATGTATAGGATGTTGCTCTCTCCATGAGATGATTTTAAGATTTTGTTCACGCCTAATCGTTGATAAACCCCGAAGGAAATATTCGAACTTGTTCAAGGTCACTAGCACACACTGACACAATGCGTACATTTTTTTCTTTCAAAGATGCTGAAAATCAAGAAACAATATTGTTTGATGTTCGAGTCTCTTAGGTGGATAGGACATTAGGGACATTAGGAATCCATGCCAGAATTCTCCTTCCAGCATTCACTGAAGTCTTTTGCTGAAGCTTATGGTTTCTGTATTGAGTCAGTTTCTGTTTTGGGTTTCTCTTTAGATTTGATGTTTTTACTCAGATTAATATTCACCCAACCTGGTGAAGACATGGGACCTCTACAATACTTCTGATATCTTAAAATCCCAGCAATTTCTTAGCCAAAATGTTTCCCTTCGGTTTCCAGAAGTCTCTATGAATGATCCCAATATAGTATCCATTTTCTGCATGTTTCTTGTGGTTCACAACTCGGTTTGGCCATGCTTTGAATTCCTCCAGCAAAGTCAATTTATATTTCTCTATAAACAATGTTGAAGTTATAGGGATCATAGGCTTCTTTGTTCTAGTAAATTGACCATATAAACCAGGTTCTGTCTGCACTGTGCTATTTCCCATTTCATCTAATGGAATATTGCATGTAGTATCCAATCCACCACTAAGGGAGGAATTGAGGCTGAATAAAAATTTTCGACTGCACTTAAAAACAGATGCTTGTGAGCATCCACCAGCTCAGGTGATGGAAAAATAAATGTCTAATATGCAAACAACGCAGTCTAATCTGCTAGCCATGTCCAATAAAGTTCTATTGGATTTGGTGTGATTCTATCTGCAGTTTGGAAACCAAATCTCTCTAATTTGTAAACCAAATCCCATCCACCTAGATCCCTCATACAAATCTTCTCGAGGGACATTTACTTGACTGTTGGTAGATTCTATCCAAAGAGATCCATGCCATTAGTTTGACGTCTTCAAATAATGGATTTTGTTTCACTCCTTGTTTTCTTACCCTCATCATTGTTCCATTGGTGAAGTTTCCCATTATATACCCTGGCTATACCCTCTGCTACTTTGAATGGGGGATTTTGAGCTCACTCAACGAAAAATTTGACAACTCTCAGGTTGACACTTTGCGAGGTAAAATTCTCACCTTATTGTATTACAAATAGTCGTTTATAACTGAAAATAAAAATGGTACAAACTCATATTACGTTCACCACCCTTTCTATGAAGATATGGACAATCAGTGAATTTTGAAGAATTATTTATATTAGAATGTCAATGTCACTTTGATATTTTGGCTATGCATATTTGGTAAAATTTATATAGTCTTTGAGCCACAATCAGTGAATTTTGAAGAATGATTTATATTAGAATGTCAATTTTGGACTTTGACTCTACAGATCTTGTAAATTTTATAGTCTCTGGCTCATTTGAGGGCTTGTCCAAGGAGAAATCATCGAACATGTAGCTCCTTTTATGGAGTGGCTCATTTGAGGGATTGTCCATCGATAATTGATTTGACCTGTAGCTCCTTTAATAGATTGCCAAAAAATATTAATTTGAAAACAACATCCTTGAATGTTGATATTGCAGGCTCTGTACCTTAACTAACTTTTTTTGAATTGATAATGCAAGACTTGGTTGCAGAAATTCCCTCTCTCTGGATATTTCGTTTGATGGATCTTTCAGTGGAATCTAAACAGAGTAGACATGTAGCTCCTTTTCTGGATAGGTAAAGCCTTTTCACCAGGATCTATGCATTAGATTTTTATGTATATGATAATTTAAGGTTATAATAGAATCCTCTGATTTATTTGGCTGAAATTACTATCTGAGGATGTAGGAAAAACGATATGAGCTATGGCTATTTTTGAAATTGGGGACACATTGAAAAATGTAAATGAAATATAAATATGACATTTTTTTACAAAGAATTATGGTCCAATGTTGTCTGAATTATGAAATTTTTTGTATAACAAATTAGTTCTATTAAAACCCTAACCCACATGAGTTAAATATTATTTGACAGATGGATTACCCAGGCGTAATGATGCCTACTATATGCTATGTGTCGGCCCTCTATTGCATATGTTGTTTAAACCTGGCACTGAGATCTTGTGCATTAAACATCACAAAATTCTTCTTGTAATTAGTGAATGAATTTTTAATTTAATTTATAGTTGTTATAAATCTTTACATTAACTATTATAATGGTAAACATTATAATGGCGGAGAATGTTTTTTTAATTGTTATAAACTAGTATTTTGTATGATAAACATTAGTTTGTGTGTAGTATTTTAATATTTTATTTATTTATTTTTAATAATAGTTATAATTATTTTTTATAATTATAATAATTATAATTATAATTATTTATATTAATTACATGTTTTATTATTGTTAAAATAAGTG
>LPNX010020663.1:276720-307077 GCA_001517045.1 Pseudotsuga menziesii | reverse complement strand
ATATATATTAGGAGAATTATGTTGCTAGAGAATAGATTTGGTGGTTGGAAGGTTGTGTTGTCATCTACTCATTTAGGTTCATTGTTTTCCCTAATTGTTGTTGCACCTTGATTTTCTTTGAGAATAGATCTTTGTGATGTGATAGACATATTTTCACTTTAATCTTAACTATGTGAGATCTCAACAAGCTCAATAGAATACACTATCCAACTTCCAATCACCACCCAACCAAATCACACTCAACCACATTTAGTTAATTAGCAATGATACAATAAAGTAACAATGTACTCCAAAGAAACCACAATACTCCAAAGTAACGTGGCTAACTTTGGGCACCTAAACCTTGCAAGGTGAATGTTATATAATGTTGTCCACCACAAAAAATCACATTGAAAGAAAAATAAATATCAACACACAACAAGTCAATGTAACATAATGTATGAAAAAATAAAATCATAATACTTTATTTATTTATTAAAATTACATATAAAAAAAATTGAGGAATTTTGAAGTCATGAAATCAATTATGGTTTTGCACTCCTTGGTATCAAACATAATGATTTCACTTCAATTCTCAACAATTGTAAACAAAATACAAAAAAGAACAATGTTAGAATCCACCTTTTCAAATAAACTCTTGTTATAGAAATCATAGCTAAATACCTCCAACAATTATAAACATAGTATAAAAAGGATTGATCTTATATAAAAAACAAAATGGAATTTTAAAATGTTTTTCAAAGTCATGATTGGCCTTACATACAAGCTACTAAGAAATCAATTCCCACAATCAACTCCCCACACAAAATCCCCCTAACTCTATCCTAAAAGTAAACAAGGATTTAAAAGTCGCACTACTCACTACTTAAGGTTTATGAACTAGTTGAAGTCAACATTTTCTTGGTCGAAGCCTCCTATTTCCACTTAATATCTTTAAAAGTAATCTAAATATTATGCTATTTTGAATAATTAAAAATGACAATCTAAAATATTTTATAACCAAAATCTACAAAAAATGGTCCAAAAAATAAAATAAAATAAAAACATAGAAAAACTTGATATCTTCTTTGATTCAAACCCATGTAACTTGCATATAAAGTTAATAAAAAATATTAGTGAAATACTATTCATGAATCCACAAGTCACTTTGTTATTTGTTGCAGTGTTCATGCCATGTTTTTCACCTATCTACCCATTAACTTTAATATGATGACCATACATAGTCCACTCTTAAACTTGTTTATTAACATAGGCTAGGTCATTGCTAATCCACTTAACTTAATTTTAGGTTCTCCTCACATTCCTTTTCAATGTATCATTCTCAATGGTTTATTTTCATCAAAGGTATAACCCATGTCATCAACTATCAAACAAATTCTACAAAACCCATATCATCAACTACCAAAGAAATTCTACAAAACCCATGTCATCAACTATCAATGAAAACATGAACTTGACAAAAGGAGCTTTGCACATACTTTACCTAATTCACCAAAATACATTTAGAGGGAGGGGAAAATGGAAATCATAGGTAAGTTTATCACACCCATAATCTATTATCCTTATGAAAAAGATGCCTTGAAAGAGAGTATATTTGAAGTAAACAATAATATAAAGGACGAACTTTGATATTTTTATATAGTTTTGGATGGAAACTGAATTTGACACATTTGCATATATTCATGTTGGGTACAACATAAGTAATAAATACATTCCATAACCATTTGTAGAGTTAATGATATCCTTGTTGTGTGAAGAACCATTGTTAAATAGTTCCTGTAGTTATGCAATACATTTTTAAGGAAGACCATTTGGTCTATTGATTTTTGTTCAAGAAAAATATTGAAAAAAAGTTAATAGAAAAGTGATTTTTTATAGTAAAGAAAAACACTCATGTTGAGTTAATTTCATTTGTTGCAGTAAAGCCATTTTTGTTTTGACAAAATGCAAAATAGATGTAAGCCTAAAGCTTGTATTTGTGAATTGATGTAGATAAAACATAAATTGAACATTAAACATGGCTGACTAAATTTTTGAGGGGGGATGGGGAATTAGTGAGCCCTCTTTAACTTCAACTATAGAAAATATAATAAAACTTTAAAAGTTTGATGACATGATGAATATTAAGGAAAGCTTATAGAATATTAGAAAGGTACTATTCAAATGAATGGAACTAACCAATAATGAATAATTCTCTATGGAAGAAGATACAAAGGAAACATTCAACTAGAACCCTTTGAGGAAAATGCTAAACATTTCTAACCATGTGTATATGGAGTACCTGAGAACTCAAATAAATCCTACATGACTTTGAGTTGTGAAGTGTAATTAGATTAGAATTGTATTCTTACAATTCAATATAAATGTAAGAAGGATTTGGGGATGACTTTGTGATTGAGAAATAATAGCATGACAACATAGTTAAAGGTGTTCGTTTTTCATGTCATTTTAATTACATGTACTACCATAGTTAAAGGTGTTCTCTTTTCACTAGGAATATATTGTCAAATATTTTCGTACATTTCAAAAATACCCCTTGAATTTTTGAAGCGAATGTGGTAATAAAAGAATAATATTGTGAACCAATATTTTGGCCATAATTGTGTAAGATGTGTTACATAAGGAGATAAGAAAAAACCTACCAAATGAAGTTGGATTGAATTTGTTAGGAATCGATGCCAAAAATGATGGTTTTAACATCCTCCTGGTATTTATTTCCATCTTGTACCATTTATCATTCAACATAATCCATAAATTATTATATTCCAAAATTCCCTATGACCAATCTATCCTTGGCACCTTATCTAAAGAAATCTCCTAGACTCTTCAAATTACCTCCTCTTATATAAGACTTGTTAAATCTCAATTATTTCTCTTTTACATCAAGTTCGAATGTTTTTAAGCATGTCCTAAATGACCTCTTCCAAGGATTTGAGAATCAAGAATCCTTTAAAAAGGGAATGAATCTGTGCATAATTATTTGTTATTTTCCTATTCACCCAGGAAAAATTAATTTCTAGATTTACTCTAATGTCAAAGATGACTCTCCTGACTTCTTCCACCCCATGTTCAAATCATTGGTACACAATGAACCCATGATATTTTTCTCGTAATAAGGAAGGATGACTCCCTTAGTGTGAAGTATTGGGTGTAAAGGAATAAGGTGCAAGTGTTCCTTCTAAATCGAAGTCATTCATGCTAGGAATAGTGACAAGATGGAAAGTTGTGCATATTATTAGGCATTGGCACAATGATGAGTACATGATGGATTATATTTTTTTCACAAACATATACAAGGTATTTTGTTTTCTACTCCCCTTTTCTACTAGGCTTCCATTATTCTTTTGTAATAAGAGTCTAGGAAATTTTTCTTTCTAGTGGCCTTATTTACTAATCCAACATTATTGTTCTTTACTAATAGTAATTGATGAATTTCTACTTTCTAAATGCCTTAATTGCCAAGGTGGAATTATTATTCTTTAGTATGAATTCATGAAATGATTTTTTCAGTGTTCTTACTTACCAAGACAATATTACTAAATTCTATGCGAGTTCATGAAATATTACTTTGTAATCACCTTATTTACCAGGATGACATTATTCTTCCTATAATAAGTTTTCATTAAATTCTAGTTTCTAGTGCCCATATCTGCTTGGCCAACATTTGTATTATGTTAAATATTAATTCAAAAAAATACCATTATGACAATTGTATTCAATAATAGGAATTCATGAAGTTCTTGTTTCAAGTGGCCTTATTTACCAATACCATGTTCTTATTCTATAATATGAGTTCATAAAATTTTATTTTCTATTGACCTCATTTACCAAGGCCAGTATTATTATTCTATAATTTGTATTCATGAAAAAAATTTCCATGGGAATTACCTTTGTACACCATTCTTTTTTTTCACACACATCAAATGGAAACCCCACTTGGGCCACATCGAAGAATGTATTGTGAGAGACTATTATAGTGTGGTTGCAAGAATTTCACCAATCTGTTAATTTCCTTCTAGTGCCACATGGAAACCTTTCTACTTTATTTTTGATGATTCCCCTCATATATTTTATCAATAAGTGATGTACTCTTAGTTTGTTTTTAATTCCCTTATTTCTTTGTGTATTTAATGTATGTTTTTCATGTAAATATTATTCATCCACAATGATGTTTTGAATTGTCCAGTAATTATGTATCTAGCATGTGCATCAATTTTGGCTGAAGAAACTATCAAAGTATGTTCCTAACAATATAAGAGAGATATATAAGTGTCTAACTTCCTAGGGAACATAATGTGCTTTTCATTGTCAAATGAGGATGCCATTATCAAATTGCTTGAGTTTGACGAAAAATCATCCAAGCAAATTGAATTCATTAGTTATTTCAAATATGAGTAGGAGTTCCATCTATGTGAGTAAATTACTCACAATAGTTGATAGTGCTATCACTATCAGTATTGATTTATATAAAATGTTAATAACAAACACTGTAGTGTACTATCCAAAACATTGAAATTATGTTGGTCAAATCATGAAAGTTCAAACCAAGAAACAAACTCTTTCATTTATTCAAACAATAATCACATCAAACATTAGTGCCTTAGAGAAATGAGTGTTCAATATCAATTCCATGTTTCTATGTGTTGGTAATTAATATATGTAAAAGTTAATTTAAAAATAAATAAATGTTGATTCTAGCATTATCTAAATTGTAATGAATATCATTGACTTTATGCAAATGTTATTTAAATTTTACAATGCCTCTTCCCACATAAATCGTTGTCTTATGGGGAAAATTCAAATGAAAGTACATTCCCACTATATGTTTCTTGTGTTTATGAAAGAATTATTTTTTGGTGGGTGGCATATGGAAGAGAAGAGGCGGAGGACATGGGAGAGTCCTGTTGCAACCGAAATGCAAGACTACGAAAGGAAAGCACATGGGATTAAGTGGCCCTACAACAATGAAGGAGACGGACAGGCTATGCCTGAGCCTGACGAAAGACCGACCCATAAAAACAACATACCTACACCTTCGTGCACTATGCCACACTCAGGAAGGAATACTAGCTCGACACCAACTTGTCTGACGTTTCAACACCAATCTAATAATAGCGTATCAACGACTGTAGGAAGAAGGCCCAGGATGGTGGGAGAGGATGTGAAGTTACCACTGTTTCATGGGAATGGGACTGATTATCCTGAGCAATACTAGTTTCTGTGCGATGTGTTTTGTACCGTAAAGCAAGCTCAAGATGATGATGTTAAGAAGGGCCAGTTGGCAAGGGCCCTTCAAGGTAACACATTGGATTGGACCATGAAGTTTGTACAAGTTCCTATGGGAACTTCGACAAAGACTCTAGATGAAATCAGGAAAGGATTGATTGAAGAATTCAGAAAACCAAAATCTGAGGCACAATACATTACTGAGATGAAGGAGATTAAGCAATATCCAAACAAAACTATTTGGGATTTCGATCAACGATTCAATTCACTGATGGTGAGAGTCAACTTTGATACGAGTGATATTCAACATAAGAAATGGTTCATCATGGTGTTAGTACCTCATATCAGACTACCATTGATGCAACAAAATATTGCGACATAGAGCGAGGCTCTGGAAGTTGCAATGAAGTTGGAAGCTTCACTTGTTGGAGAGAATGCAGTTGGTATGAACCAGATCCAAACACGACTGGCTAATATGAAACTCCAATTGCAAGATATCAATAAATTAAAATAGCATCACAAGGAAGTTTGGTGTACTCGATGCTGCGCAGAGGGACATCATAAGGATCAATGCCCAGATTTCTAAAACTACTTGTTGTCAGGACCACCAAAACCATTAAGTTATGGTGGCATGCCATGATGTCGTATCTTCCAAGTTTATTGGCATCGACATGAATATTGTGGATATATGCATAATATGGTCATGAAGTCGATGAATTTATACTGCACATTTTGTGAGTCTACTGGGCATGAAGATAAAGATTGTCGTGCATATGAACTACTGTAGGAAATAACAAAAAGATAATCAATTAAAGGTCATCACCTAAACTAAATAGAACTTGAATTCTACTTGTTTTATCCTATAAACATAATAAAGAAAATTAGAAACATGTGAGACCCTAGGTCTCCTTAAGATACCTCGACCTAGCAAAGTCGTAAATGACTTTACTCAAATACTCTATGCCCCTGCATCATTAGGTTTATCAAGCATTTTTTAAAATAGAAAAAAAAATGGGTAATATATTTATACATGTCGATTCTTTAAGCTCATCTACAACCTATTGTATTCTAGTCCACAAATTCTCCATTTTTCCATGTCACTTTTGGTTGGTTTCCATGTTTATACAACAATGGAAATGGTGAACACCAATGAGCTACCTAAAGCGTGTCGTGAGAGTGTTCCCAACCATGACCGAGTCAATTATATTTATAGATTGGTGGAATCCCTATATCTCCACCTTCTATATACCTCCCTACATATCACTCTCTATATCATTCACCCCCTCCCTCTTTGTTGCTCATCCATCCCTCCCTCTCTCGCACACAATCTCTCTCTCTCTCTCTCTCTCTCTCTCTCTCTCTCACACACACACACACACACACACACACACACACTATGTGTGTGTGTGTGTGTCCCTCCCTCACTTCCCATATCTCATAACCTATCTCCACCTTCTCTATACCTCCCTCACTATCCTTCCCTCCATCATTCTCTCTCTATTTATCACCCCTCCCCCTCTCCCTCTATCTCTCACCCATCCCCCTCCTCCCACATAATATTTGTGTGTGTGTGTTTCCCCCCTTCTCTCACAAACTCCCTTTGTCTCTCCCTCTCTCTCCACCTACTATTTACCTCCCTCTATCAATATCTCCCTCTCTTCTCCCTTAATTCCTGACCCTCTGCGTCATTATCCATCCCTCCCTCTCTCTCTCTCTCTGTCTCAACTTGTATCCCTCCCACTATCTACCTATCTCTTTTGACCCTCCCTCTTCATGTTTCTCACTTTCACAACCTCCCTCTCTATCCATCTCTCAACTCTCCACCCTCTGTATTTGACACCATCCATCTCTCTCTCTCTCTCTCTCTCTCTCTCTCTCTCTCTCTCTCTCTCTCTACATGTGTGAACCTTCCCCTGTCACCCCTCAGATACACACACCTTCTATCGCTCCCTAAATATATCTTTCCTTCACTCTATCTTCATCCCTCCATCACCTCCCTCCTCCATATTTCTCTCTCTCTCTCTCTCTCTCTCTCTCTCTCTCTCTCTCTCTCTCTCTTCTATGTTTTTAACTAGTAACCCTTCTCCTCAACCCCCTACCTCATTATGATCCCTATTATCTATTTTATCGCATCTCATTCCCATCTCTTCAATTTCCCCCTCCTTCGCCTCTCTCCTCCAAAACATCCTATTCCTCCTCTAATACTCCATATCCACTTTTCCATTCACCAATCCTCTCTCTCATCAAACCATCACCCACTTCTTACCCTCCACCTTATCCCCCTTCGTCACTCAAGTCTTGTGTACTGCTTCTAACCCTATACATATTCAACACCTATTCTCCTCCTAATAATTCTTTCAATCCCCACACCCCTTCACCCTTGTAACCCATAATCTTCCCATTCCATTCATCTTTCTCCACTCGAATTTACAACATCCTCCTATGACCTTGACCATTATCAACCCCCTCTCAACTATCAACCATCCCCACTTGAACTTCCAACATCTTCCTAGGCCCTTGACCCCTCCCCACCCCCTCTAAACTATTATCCATACATTTGATATATTACATATAGTGCTAGATTTTTAGCTTTACAACATGCGTTTGTGTGTTAAAGTTATATAGCGCATTCGTGTTTTGTAGTTATATAACACGCTCACATTTTGGAGTTATAAAAAGTGCACGCGTTGTTTATTTATATAACGCACATGCGTTTGTTAATTCTACAAGGTGAGAAATGTAATTTGAATTTAAATATGTCAATTCACTTGCTCGGATGTCACCAATAGTCCTATGTGTATGGTTTAAAATTTGCTTCGGTAATACCAAACCTGTGTTATGGTATATGATAAACCATAGCTAATTGGTCATTTCCCCCATTTTCTGAAGAAGTCGTTGTTTACACACTCGTTACAGTATGCTACACACAACCATTTTTTAAGAAATCTTAAACATATATAGCATTTTTTCTGCAGATTCTAAATATGTAATTTTTATTAAAAAATATTATATTTTCCTATTTGTTTTCAATTTCTATTGTGTCCTAACTCCTTAACTCAAAATACATGTTGTTAGTGTTTTTCCCATAATTTTTTCAATTCGTAATCGTTTAAAAAAATATATATATATATATGGTGCACTAGAAGATACTGGCTTCTACATTCTATAAAAAACCCATTTCATGATTATTTCATTAAGACCTTCAAAGGCTGCACCCACAAAAGACGTACCATTTTTGAGGAATGATCACTTAGATAATTATAAAAAAAAACTAAAAATCACTAATTTTATTTTCAAAAAATAGCACTGCACTAGTGTTATATGTTCTCTACATGCCTGCAAAGTTTTGTATCCCGAAAGCATCATTTAGACCCTCAAAGGTTGCACCCACAAAAACATATACCTTATCATTTTCCAAAAAAAAAAGTGACTGTTAGAAAAAATGAAATTTGACAAAGTTACAAAAATTTCAAGGCATAAACCTTATATATTTGGAAACATGATTCAATTTCCTACATTTAATATTTTTTACTCAAAGAAAGATATTTTGTAAGTATCTCAAAAAAAAAATTAAGTTGAGGGATGCCTGATTTTTTAGTTTTCTATTGCATCTAACGTGCCAAAAGTGACCCTAATTATCTTGCATTGTCCCTACAATGTTATAATTATCGAGTACTGGGACATTATCAGAGAGATTTCCCACAATTGCAAGCGTAGTGTACCTATTGTATTGATGTTGACGACACTATTGAGAATTGTCTGAAGTTGATTGCAAAGTGGCAAGAAGGAAACATTCATTAGTTGCAAAACTAGAATTAGTTGCAGAACTAGAATAGACTTTAGAATCAGAATCAGAACGCGAATCAGAATGTGAACCAACTCGTGAATCTGTCGCTAAACCAGAATTAAGGACCAACTGTTGCAATGATTTCAGCAGAACCAGGAATGCATGATGCTGATGTCGATGTCATTACTGATGGAGGTGCAACAATGAGGGATGATAGCCCATTTCCATAGATTTAGCTAGCGGGGAAGAAGAAGGTGCAGTTTGATGTCGACGCTAAAAGAGATACATTTTTTGAAGCACGTGATGCGATAGGAAGAAATTCTGGTAAGTTACCTTTTTATGAGAGGCCAACTACTTTTGATTCAACTTCGATACTAGGACCATCATGGCAGCATGGTACACTATAGAAATTATTCGAAATTTGTTTGTCATTGGAGAAATATCATGATTCCCTCCCTGAGATTGAGGATATATTGCATCAACCATCCAGGGGATGGAAGGAGTCTGCGGTGAACTATTTACACAAGAAAAAGACAGGAAAAGATATGCACATGAATATTCAGATTGGGGACTATGAGGTAGATTCAGTTATCTTGGGTCTAGGCTCATACGTCAACATTCTCATGAAGTAAACATGGGAAAATATGGGGAGCCCAAATTTGGTTTGGTCCCCTGTGCAGCTATGACTAGATAACCAGGACAGAGTAACACCAATTGGGCGAGTTCCACATCTCACATTTCAAGTGGAGGGGATGAATAATTGTGCTAATTTTGATGTTATTGAAGTTGTTGATGGCAGAGGATCGTATCCTGCATTGTTGGGGATCAGATGGGACAATGCTAGTTTGGTGGTAATCAATTTTAAGAAACGTGTCATGACTTTTGAAAACTGCGACATCAGGGTCACTACCTTGATGGACCCAACTGAAGGACAAGATATGTGGAACCAGTTAAAGAGGAAGTTGTAAGGGGATGGGATCATGCATATAACATCTAAGAGGACTACATCCATTTCACTGTCGACGATGAGCTCAATTGGAGTAGCTCTAGCTCTGTGTCTTTGGATTCTGATGATGCTTTGGAAAACTAGTAGAATCGGATGCATGAGGTATCACTTCGAATGTGTGGAACCATGCACTTTTATGGAACCATGAGCATTATGGAACAATGCATATTTATAGGACCATGAGCATTATTTGTGGAACCATGAGAATTTTTGGTGGAACCATGTGCATTTATGGAACCATGAGAATTATGCAAGCATGCGCATTTATGGAACCATGTGCATTTATAGAACCATGAGCATTATTAGTGGAAAAGCGAGCATTATTGGTGGAACCATGCACATTTATGGAACCATGAGCATTATTTGTGGAACCATGCACATTTATGGAACCATGAACAATTTGGAACCACGTGCATTTATGGAAACATGAGTATTATTGATGAACCATGCACATTTATGGAATCATGAGCATTTTTGGTGGAACATTGAGCACTATTAGTGGAACCAACATATTTGTTTATGGAACGATGAGCGCTATTTATGGAACCATGAACATTGTTGGTGGAACCATGGGATTTATTTATGGAACCATGAGCTCTATTTATGGAACCATGAGCATTAGTGGTGGAACCATGAGTAATGGTCTCAAGTTGGTGGAACGCAAGGGACTTTGAACAAAATTCATGGTAAATGAGATTTTTAGAGGTGGAACTATAAAGAATGTAAATGGAATCATGGACAAATTTAATGGAACCGTAAACCACGAGCTCATGGTTCCATCAACAATGCTCATGGTTCAACTAATATTGCTCATGGTTCCACCAACAATGCTCATGGTTCAACTAATATTTCTCAATATTCCATCAACAATGCTCATGGTTCCATAGCTAGAGCTGATGGTTCCACTAATAGTGCTCATGGTTCCACCAACAATGTTCATGGTTCCACTAACAATTCCCATGGTTCCACTAATAATTCTTACGGTTCCATAAATAGAGCTCATGGTTCTATAAACAAATCTCTTGGTTCCACCAATAATGCTCATGGTTCCATTAATAATTCTCATGGTTCCGCCAACAATGTTCATGGATCCATTAGCTTTTTTGGAGACTCAACCAACAAATATGCAAGATTACACCAAATATTTTCATGGTTTCATCAACACTAACTTTGTTCAAGGTTCCATCTGTGAGATGTAGAATAGTTGGTGGCGGGGTATGGTTAATATGCCCCCTAAGTTGAAATTTCGTCGGTTCTAATCCTGTTGGATACCAAAAAAAATCCAACCATGTTAAGGGTTGGTGCAACCCAGGCCGGGCGCGATCCTCAAGTGATTTTGATGGCTTAGATGCCCCCGGTTCGTGGTTACTTAACCAATGGAAACCCTGCTATTCAAGGGGGTATCCACCACTTTGCCAACAAAAAAAAACCTTGTTCAAGGTTCCATATGCATTAATTAGGATTCCACCACCTTGTGACATGTATTCATTACTAACCAAATGATATCCATGGTTAGCCAACGTTGTTAAGGGTTCCCGCACATGTTGTTGTATGCATTGTACATGGTTCCACTTGCTTTGTTCATGATTCCATCAAAGTTGTCCATGGTTCCATTTACATTGTAATCCATGGTTCCACCCCTAAAATACTCATTTACCATGAATTTGGTTCAAGCTTCCTTGCATGTTTCCACCACCTTGCGACAATTACTCATTGTTCCACCACTAATGCTCATGGTTCCATAAATAGAGCTCATGTTTCTACCATCAACACTAATATAAATATAAATATAGAGTTAATATAAATATTTAATTAAAACATTATTCTAAATATTATTTTTGAAATAATATTATTTTACTTAAATAATATTATGCTCATGGTTCCATGGATAGATCTCATGGTTCCATAGGTAGAGTGCATGGTTCCACCAATAATGGCCATGGTTCCACCAAAAATGCCCATAGTTGATGGAACCCTGAGCATTATTGATGGAACCATGAGCAATGTTGGTGCAACCATGAGTACTATTAGTGGAACCAAGAGCTTAGTTACGAAACCATGAGCTATATTTATGGAACCATGAGGATTAATGTAGGTGGAACAATGAGCTCTATTTATGGAACCATGAGCATTATTGGTGGAACCACCATGACTCTAGCTATGGAACCATGAGCATTGTTGGTGGAACCATGAGCGCTAGTCATGGATGCATTGTTGGTGGAACCATGAACTCTAGCTATGGAACCATGAGCATTATTGGTGGAACCGTGAGAATTATTAGTGGAACCATGAGAAATATTAGTGGAGCCATGAGAAATGTTGGTCAATATATATATTTTTATTATGTCATAGGCCTTTTTCTATCTGATGTTCAGTTTGTAAACATTGTTCACCTTAGTGGGGGCTAGAAGTAGGTGCAAGAGTAGAGGGGTGAGTGACTAAGTGAGAAAGAGATGAGGTGTAGAGGGTTTAGGTGATTAGGGATAGGGGGAGGAAGCGGGATGGGGGAGAGAAATAAATAGAGATCCTGGTGTGGCGAGGTGTGGAGAGGGGTTGTGGTAGAGAAAGAGATATAGATTAAGGTGGGTGGAGGGGTAGCAGTTTAGGGAGGATTAGGAAAGTTAGGGAGAAGGGAGGTAGAGAGAGAGAGAGAGAGAGAGAGAGAGAGAGAGAGAGATTAGAAGTTGGGGTGTAGTAAGTATTGGGAGTGAGATTAGAGAGAGAGATTAGGAGGTGGGGTGTATTAAGTATTGGGACTGGGATTAGGAGAGACAAAGAGAGAGGGGTTTAGGGGTAGGTGGAGTAGGAGAGAGAGAGAGAGAGAGAGAGAGAGAGGTGGTTAGGGGTTGTCAGAGTGTGTGAAGAAGAGAGGTGGGGAGGTCGTCAGGGGGTTGGAAGAGAGATAGCAACGTGGGGTTAGGTGTACGTGGAGTAGTAGGGGAAAGAGAGCGAAAGAGGAGGAGAGTGGATTAGAGGTAAGAGGAGGCTTATGGGGACATAGAGTGAGAGAGGGTATTAGTAATGGTGAGAGAGAGAGAGAGAGAGAGAGAGAGATAAGTGGGGTTAAAAATTGCAGTGTTTACATACCCTCTTCTCCCTAACCCTTACTAATCCCTTCTCTCACTATTTTTCTCCCTTAATCCAATTACCCTCAATATCCTAATAACCCCATTTATATCCACCTCTAACCCCTTAATACCACCTTCTCTCTCTACCTCTAACCCCTTACCAACCCCCAATCTCTCTCTCTCTCTCTCTCTCACACACACATACAAACACACACCTCTAATCCTCCACCTACGTCTAACTTGGCTTCTCTCTCTCTCTCTCTCACTCACTCACACACACACACACCTACTCCTCCCCCTACCACTAACACCCATATCCCTCTGTCTGTATCCCCTCCTCTCCCTAACCCTTACTCTCTAACCCCCCCTACTCTCTCTCTCTCTCTCTCTCTCTCTCTCTCTCTCTCTCTCTCTCTTTAACTCCATACTCTCTATTTATTTCTACTAACCCCCTTACCCCCCTTATAACTAAGGTAGATTTGATTTTTACCAAAACACATATGTGTTTTGTAGAGATAAAACATGCATGTGTTTTGTAGAGATAAAACACGTTTGTGTTTTGGTTTTCATGGCACCCAAATAGTTAGGAAAGGAAATTTTGAATTTAAAAGAAACATGCTCTTGTTTCTTAGCACTAAGACCAATCCTCGTTACATGTGTAGGTAGACCGAAATAACCTTTTTTTTGTAGATTCAAAATATGTTTTTTTTTTTTTAAATATTATAATTTTATATCTTTTCTTATTTTACTTGTGTCATGACTCAACTCAAAAAACACACTATTAGTGTTTTGTCCATAACTCTTATGTTTCTAAACCATTTTGAAAAAAGAATTGTATGGTGCACTGAAGGACACCGACCTCTATAAGGTATAAGAAATCCATTTTGAAATAATTTCATTAAGACCTTCCAAGGTTGCACCCACACTTGGTGTACTATTTTCCAGGTTCGATCACTTAGGTAGTTAAAAACAAATTTTAAAATTAATATTGTTTGGGGAAAAATAGCAGTGCACTAGTACTAGTTGTTCTCTATATCTTTACGAGGTTTTGTAAGTTGATTATATCTTTTATGAAATCAAAGGATGCACCCACAAATACATATACCTTATAATTTGTCCCAAAAGTAAAAATTTCCTATTAAAAATGATCAAACTTTAGACAACTAAGAACATTTTCAATAGAAAAAAACTATATATTTGGAAACGTCATTGAATTTCCTGAACCAATCAAAATATCTATGGTTTTATTAGCAATATTACCTGCTACTTCAATCATTTGAGATTGGTGGTCAGATTTCCTCCCATCTAGGGCTGCATAGATCCTTTGAACACTTCCACCTACATCGCCAACATTTGAAGCCTCTTGAATGTTGTGAAGGTTATTTTTCTTATGCGGGCATTGACTAGCAAAGTGATTTGCCTTGCATATCGAACATTCCAAAGGTGGTATTTTCCCTGAAGTATCTTCCTTTGACTGTCGTTGTTGGTAATAAATATTATTTATGAACTTTGAAGGCTAGAAACCTTTCTTTCTCTGCTCCTGCTTGTTATTCTTCATATCCTCCCAATTCTTCTGATATGTGGCCTTGATCTTATTTTGTTCATATAAGTGTTTTTCCTTTCAGATGGCATCCTTAAGGTTCTTTGGTCTATCATACTGGATTTTATCTCTATAAGATTCAGGAAGGCCACTTAGGAACCTTTGAATATTTACCTTCTCATATTTGATGAAGTTCGCATAGTTTAAAAGTTCTAGAAACTTTTTTGCATAGGCCTCCATAGTCATGCTTCCCAACTTAAGCTCAAATAATTCCTCCATCTACTTGTCATAGTAGTGCTCAGAGAGGTATTCTTTCTAAAAGTATTTCTTAAACTTCCTCCAAGATATTTTTTCTTCATCAATGTATTTCAACTTAACCAATTGATCCCACCAGATAGTTGATTTATCTTGCAGATGGTATATGGATGCTCTTGCCTCCATATTAAGTGTATACTAATGCAACTGGAAGAATTTACTAAGTCCTATCAACCATGCTTCAGTATCTTCTCCTTGATTTACTTCTCTATCAAAATTTGGGGGTTTGATTCTTCTCAACTCTCCTACTAGTTCATCTTGGGTAAACCTCCTCTTCTTGTATCTGATTAGAGATCTTTTAGGAATGTTCTCTGTACTGCTTGATACATACCCCTTCTTTATCTATGAGTGATAGGGTCTCCTTGAAGATGATCTAGACCTCACATAACCTCTTTTATGATTCTTTTCAGTGGATCTTTGGATGGTCTTTAATGATTTTAGATCATTCATAATCAGCTCTTAGATATGAATTATTCTTTCATTATCCTCTCTACACTTTTTCACTGAATCCTCCAAGAGTAATGGTTTGTTGCTCATCATATGTCTGGTTGACCTTCTTCCCTTAACAAACTCCTCTTCGGGACTATATGGTATCTGTTAGCACTCAAAATGTACCCAAGGTTGTAAAGGTAAATCCCAAGGTAACAGCAAAACCACTTTAGAAAGAAACTGGTTTTTCTTCTAGAGAGGGATCTCTCAATATAGATTTAACGACACCAGATATAAATAACATCCAAAGATTTATATAGATGGTTGAAACAACACATAACTATTGGGCATGGAGTCACATAACAATAAAAATATCACAAAGACATGTACATGAGATTTATCAAAGGCAAGGTAACCATTTCATCACAGTCATTCATTTAGTTTAGGTGAGACAGAAGAGACAATGAACAGTCCATTAATACAGAGCATCAAAGATGAGTTCTATATTAACTTTAGTAGAAGAATATATAAAATATCCAAAATGATGATCAGAGCATAAACATTATGAATTCTAACCATCCAATACTGTGTTTCAGATATGAGGAAAAACAGAATGAAGTGTTACACTAGAAAACACAATCACATAAGGAATGAAATACAGACTGTAATGGAAATGACACAGGAATCTCTGATAATTCTTATGCATTCGCTCTGTTATTCAAAACTAATATGTCTTTCAAAACATTCAACAACAGGATGGGTTCCAACCCCCATCAAATAAAATAGATGCAAATATATACATAAAATGATTCTTCTTCCAGGAAGATTCATAACTGAATGACCGACTTAATTAAAGTCTTGTAACTAAATTTATAACTTATAGGAATAAACTACAACTTCAATCCTAACAGATCACTAAGTTAAAATCAACTTGATACAAGGCCTATCCCAGCATCTCCTCAGCGCGCGACATCTGTTTTTATGAATGAAGGATGTATTTTGTCTTTCCAAACCTTTCCACGGCTTTCCATTGCTCCGCGCTTGGGGTATCATATTCCATCATCTCTCGAATTGACACTTCCAGCTCCATGTAAGCTTCATATGACACCTTGGGCAATTCTCTCCTTATAATCAGGAACTTTTGTAAGATTTTGAAATCCTCTGTCAGTTTGTCCACAATAACTTTCCCTGTTAGGCCTTTTTCCAAATCATCAAATTTGGAATGATCCATGCGGATTTGAACTAACAAGTTGTGATAGTGCTCCTGAGAAAACATCCTTCCCTCCTTGTCCCAAAAGGAAGGCAGGCCGTCCTCAAATAGCTCTTTGAAAACCTGCTTCAAGTTATTAACCTGTGAAACCATTTCGCCAGCTTTGTCTTGGACCGTCTTCATTAAATGATGCTTGTGGATAAATTTTTTATCCCATAGTACTATTGATACTCTATCCTTTACTCCTATATCATGTAATTTCTAGTATGTTAATGAATTTAAAAAATTCAATGTGTTCTGGGTCGTGGCAAGGGGTTTTCTCTCCATATTTTCATTCGCTAACTTTAGTCTTTGGTCAGCCAAATTGATCAATATGCTTTGATCATCGATAAAGTTCAGATAGTGCCTGAATTTAGTGATTTCCACAAATAAGGTGTCCCAAATGATGTGCTTTGCCCCCTGGAGAGGACCTTTCCCAATGTTTCTTTCTTTCAATTCATTGAATTTCTTTTGCAGCTGATTTCTGTCTTGCAATATTTTATTTTTATTCTCACTTACTTTTGCTAATTCAGACTTGATCTTTTCATTTTCTACTTTTAACTCTTTTATTACTTCATCCTTTAGGCTTACTTGAAACATAGGTACTAACAAATCATCTGCAGAAAAATCATTTAATGGTTTCTCAATATTTACAATAGACAGGTCCTCGTTAGTGGGAGTCTAACTCATCAATTCCTCCATGATCTTCTTTTCATCATTTTGGTCCTTTTTTAGCAGGGCAATTTGAGATATCAGCTCACTCCGTTCAGTTTCCCACCTATCTTTTTACTCTTTTAATTCAACAGCTCTCCCTTTATGTTCCATCATCTCCTGGTGGATCTTGTCTTTCTCTTCTTGTAGTGCCAATAATTCAGATGACTGAACATGCTCAGTGCTTGGGATCTTCAACTTTTTCTTCAAAACTTGGAGGGCGTTGTCCTTTTCTTCCAACATTCTTCTGACTGCTTGGGTGTTATCTTTTTCACTTCCTGAACTGATAATATCTGCTTGTAGCTTTTTAATTTGAATGGCATTGGCCTTATTTTCAACTTTTTCATGTTTTACTTGAACCTCTAACTTATCTACCAAAATTTGTAGCTTATTGATTCTCATCATAGCTTGCAATAGGTTTAAATAAATAATGTCACTTGTTTGCTTGTGTAGTTATATCTTTTTGGGTATACTAATCTTGTCCAACCTTACTTCCATCTCTGTCATCTTTTTGTCATTTTCCATGGCCAATTTGAAGGAATTTCTTTCTACATCCCTGGCAGAAATCAAGGAGGTTTTTGGATTGTTCAAACTCCTTACCCGTGGGAGTAAACTCCTTGTCTCTTCCAGAGACTGCTTCCGCTTCTCCATATAACTGGCCTTAAGTTCTTCTTTGGATTTGAAAATTGCATGGGGGCTTCACTTGTTGGCCAATATCCTATCACGTTAGTTCATATTGTGGGTTTTAAAATTATAAAAAATCGAACCAATATATTGCAGGTATTGGGGGGATGAGGGGTTTAAGGTGGGAGTGGGTAGGGTGGTTTATAAGGATTGAGGTATAAAAAGGGGCGGGGAGGAGGTTTTAAGTATTGGGAGGGGGTTTCAACAAAAAGAGTTTGGGTCAATATCTCTCAAAATTAAGGGCATTCTTTAATATCCCACGATCTCACGTGCTATGTGAGAGGTTCACTAAGTGAAGTCCCCATGGAAAATTGGGCTTGATTCTGAACCATCTACACTTTTAAAAGAAAACTGATTTACTTGTACAGATTTTGTTGGGACTAAAGCAACTCTCTTGAAATCATCAGAAATATCTTCACTTGAAACTCCACCAACTTGAAACAATTTTTCCTTTTTGTGTGACCCATCTTCATCCACTTACATGCTTTCAATTTCAGACAGACTCCTCTTCATCAAAACATTAGGACCCTCTGTCACTTGTGATATTGTAAGTGGTAAAGTACTTGCATCTCCATCAGACCCTGCAGTTTCCATAAACTGCAACAGATTTGCTGTTTCATTCAATCCTTCAATAAACTGGTGTTCAAATGGTTTGTTTTTGTTGGCCTGCTTCCTCAGGGAAATTATATGGTGAGGATCATAATTTTCCTTTGGCTCTTTTTGGAATTCCATGCTCCCCAATAGATTTTCAATAAACACCAGGGCACCTTTATTCTTGAAAATAAAAGAGCCAACCTTGAGAGGGAATTTGATATTTGAAGATTTTTTAAAGGCTCCAAAATTTTCTTCCTTTGAGTGCAACCTTTGCCTCATGAATTATAATGCAAAAATTCTTGGAGTAAGGAAAGCGAGTAGCCTATAAGGTTCCCCAGTGAATCCATATATCCTCAAAACAGTCGAATCTTTGTACATAAACCAGTCTCCAACTCAATCCTTAGGCGAGGACTGCATTAGGCATTTCATATCTTCTAACACATGAGGCAACATTTCATCGAACAACATTTTATTAATTTCTGACATGATTGAATTGGAAAATTCAAACATGCTGATTTGCTTGGGAAAATTAGAAGAGAAGATGGTACTCAAAAACTGTAATTTAGTGACGTTTGAACACAACAACATGTTCAACAATTAAGTTTGAAATTTAAAGAACCTGACCTTTGGGAATTCACTTAATTGAAGATGGATTGCTTCTGCCAAGTATTCATCTAGACTGAATACAGGAACCAATTGAGACTCGGAACCTAATGAACTTATTTTTAACAAAAAACCAAGGATGACTTCATTTACATGACAATCATCATCAAGACCGAGGATTTGACATACTAGGGATACCACTAATTGAACTTCATTTTTGAAAATATGAACATGGTAATGCGTGAAGAGACCATCTAATGACTGAACCTCTTTCAAAATGATGGATAGGAATTTGCAACGGACTTCGGTTCCACAACTTTTGTACAATTCGACAAGAATCGACTCATTTACAGGTTCACGACTGTCAGGCAAGTTGAGGTTTTCACGGATGAATTTGGCATTAATTTTACAGAGTATTCGAGACGTAGACTGACTCACAATGACTCTTTAAGAAGGGGAATAATTAACCATGCACCACTCTGCGAACTCGAGAAAATGCAGAGTTTGTTTGACAGAAAAATAATATAAAAATGATTTACAGACATTTAAGACATCATTGCCCTGTGAATTATAATTCCACAACCTCTCTTTACTGACTAATACACTTCCTATGGACAGGAAAGGGTCACACACCCCTCGGTCCCTATCAACTAGATAGTCTTCCCGGTCATCTAAAATACGACCAGACCCTTGCACTTCCTTTTCTTGGTCCATACTTCAGTCGATAATGGTAACCAGATAGATGAATTATGGGCGTTTGAGCCTTACCTGTTACCATGGCTACGTGTGTTCGAAATTGACAATTGAAGGTTGATGAGCACGCAGGTCTCTTTCAATCGTCTGGCGCTAATAAAATAATCACCGAACAAGTCAACTATGCTTTTATAGGACCCCACTCCGAAGGCTCCCGTTGGAGGTTTCCACCAAACCACTTTTGCCTTCGAAACGCACCACGATCGACCATGTGTACAACGGTTTATATTACGCTACCGCCCTTTACTTCCAACTATCGCGTAACTTCCTGCTCTGGATCCATCATTTACCATCGATCTATTTCACCTTTATTTTTTGTCTATCGGATCAAGCGACACATACCTAATTCCGCTGAGCATCCTCGTCTTATCAAACGTGCAAGTTCTCGTTGCGAATTCATCCACGATCGTCGATGTAATTCGCCTTTATTTCCCCGCCATTAGATCAAGTGACATGTACTCCATTCCACCCAGCTCCTTTGTTTTAACCAACGTGCAGGTTCGCAAGGTGGAGTTTACACAAACCATAGATCTCATCAAGTGGATCGACGACCGTTGATCCATATATTACATCAAAGGCCCACAGGTACTTATCCTTCTTACATCTTTTGGATAGCGGAGACAATACATGTTGTTGATCTCCATATTTTCGCTTCACATCATTAGATCTTTTGATAACTCATTGTTTTCTCCTCTTGCCATACTTTCATACCATAAAATTTTAACCAAAGTATTATAAACGACCATTACCCTTTCTTCACTATGATCTTTTCGAACCTCTGCTAGGTAGGGTTGTTAACAGTATCCATCCTTCCTCAATATCCATCCCCAATCTCTGAATTCCTACTGTTGAACTTTTACTTGTTGAATATTTAGTCTTCACATGTTTGATTAAAATATCAGTTGTAGTAGTCACATCGCTTGCTCAATCAATCATTGGGAAACAACAATGTGTTCATTAATAACATTTTGTTAGTAGACTACACATTCATATAAGTTCATTATCATTAAAAAAACCACTTTTATTCTTGTTTATAAAGTAACTAGCCAACATTTCTAAGTTACAATCTGCTTAGTTGTCAAGGGGCAGGATAGAAAGCCTTCCAAGATTTTTCCTTACTAGATGATCTTCAGGTCCATACCCATCCCAATCTAACAGTTTAATTAACTAACTCACATGTGAAATTATATTAAGGTTCATGCATCCAAGCTATATAATGTAAGTGCATGCTTACAAGGTGACTTGAAACTTCGTAGAAGGCCCAACAGCCACAATGTTGAAACCTTAAGCTCTAAGACCACTTGTGATGTCCATGAATCTTGAGATAAGCCCAAAGGTGCTAAATTAAGACTAAATAAGGTTTAAGAAAAATTGATATAGATAAATTACTATTGATATGACTAACCATTCACCCAAATAAATTAAATTCTAGAGATTCAATTATAACTAAAGTTTGCGACACTTAATTATTTAATTACGCCACTTAATTAAATAATTAATTGTGACACTCGATTAATAATTTCACAAGTGCAAGATAAAGGTCATAATTGAAACAAGAACATCAATAATACATGCTAAACATCATATTCGTTGTGAATAACTAATTTATGTATTTTGGGTTTCTTTGATAACATAGTTTATAAATAACCAAGTATTGATGTCTTTTATTATTTGAAAATTAATCTACTTTTGCGATGTTATTATGTGTGTGCTGTTAGTGACCATAAAAATTAAGGAAAAACACATATCATGGAGCATACATAGGGTGCAATCTACATCCACACCAAAACCATAGAAAACAAGAACACCAGCTGCAACTACAACCCTCTAAATCAGCTCCTGATGATTGTCCCCTACAATCATCTCTCCGTAATAAAATCAGATTGTATGGCTGCCACCCTCCAGCCATCGATTACTTTTACATATAGAATACCTCTCTCATCTTCAAATCTCTAACTAAGGACCATTAGAGGAAATTTGAGGTCTAAAATGGGCCTCCTAAGGAAAATGATAAAATAATAGTTAAAATAATAAAATAATAGTTATTAATTTTGGAGGAAAAATGAGAAAAACTACTTTTTTTGTTCGTATTTTCGACATATCTCCCTATTTTTTTATTCAAATTCTGAGTGGGAGAGCTCGTTGGATGTAGAATTTAATTCCACATCCAATGAGTACCCACACTACCTACTTTTGATGGACCCCGCTACCCCAAAAACAAGAAATGTTTGAAAAAACGTGATGATGACATCATCATCACGTTTTTTCAGGTATTTCTTATTTCTGCGGTAGTGGGGTCCATCAAAAGTATGCAGTGTGGATACTCGTTGGATGAAAAATTAAATTCTTCATCCAAAGAGCTCTCCCTCCTGACATTTGAGTAAAAACATAGAGAGATATGTCGAAAATACGAACAAAAAAAGTAGTTTTCTTTTATGACAATAATGTCAATTCAACCATTATGGTTGACTCATTTTATTGAAATTCTATTGGTTCGTGAATTCCAAATCACAAAATTTATTGTTGGCATGTTTTCTTATAAGGCCCATTTTAGACCCCAAATTTCCTCTAATGAATTATGCAACCAAATGATTTACAATAAAATGGTAGGTGCTTTCATCTCGGCACAGGAAAGCTATCACACCCAAAAAAACATATCTTGGTCATCTGGAAAGCATTTTCAATGAAACAAAAGGTTTTTTTAGTGGAAACACTGCCCCAGATGCAATGGAATAGTTCTCACAACCAAGAAATGAGCATAGGTGGTCTAACCAGATTATATGATTGCACCCCTCTCAATAAAATAGAGCCAAAATTACAATATTCTGGTTATGAAGAAGAAGAATAGAAAGAAGGTAACAAGAATAGAAACTAAATTCCATGAAATTCATCCTTCATCCATGCAGATCCTAACATTCAATACATGAACACTCAAACAACCAATCATCTATCATTGCACATATACCAAATAAAATAATGTAATGAAAACACAACATAAGAGAAATACTTATCTCAAAATATAAGCAACTTGCTGTAGCAGGACAACTTTCCTCCCAGCCGTAGACACCATCAAGACTTCCTCGCTTGAACAGGTCACCGCCAAGATGAGACCATAGATCCACCAGTAGATTCTTTCTTAGTCTCACTACTCTTGAAACTACCTCTTTCAAGAGACACAATGCTTCCCACTACTACTTTCCTGTCCGTCTCCACTACCTATGGGATGTGACCTAGCTCGCCATTCCCGTTTCTTGGCTTCCTGTGTGAGACCCTGGACTAGTAGAGTGATATAATGGAAGCAAAGGGAACAAATAGACTCTATTTAAGTCTCAACACACTCTCAAAAATACTAATCTTCCCAACACAAGTAGATAGCATAAATCACATTGTCTAAAGCTCAAGATTAACTTCAACAAGGAGATGGCATCTAGATTTATAGCATAAGGAGGACCATTCTAACCCAAATGGATCAACCCAAATTAGAGATAAGTAAGGTTTAAACTTCATCATGGATAATTAACTTGAATTAGTGGAGTGGTGGCTTAGTGAAAAGATTATCTTTCCCGAATTAGCACCATGAGGAGGAGTTACTCAAAAACTGAGTGGAGCCATGAAGAGCAAATGGAGGCACACTAATCCACAAAGGGAGTTAAAAAACATAAAGGAGGTCAAAATAGGTGAGAGAGGGCATCCAATGGGGTCATAAATATCATGGAAGCACAAAAATAGGATCATCAATGCATGGTGTAAGAGTGGAAGCTAGAAAATAGCTTACATTCCTAAAAGCTAGGAAATGGCTCATAAATGACCATAAACACATAATTGTGAGGGAATATTTTCCCAAGGAGGGATCCCTATGCAATATGGGCCCACTAAGGTGTGCACAATATGCGAAAATATCTCGATAGTCCATAATTATTGAGAACAAGGTTCATTGTACAAGATTTGGGTGAGGAACATTATTAATCTCACCAAGGTAAAAATATGAACTGGGATGGACAAAGTTAAGTCAACAATAAGTTATAAGGTGCTAGGGATGTCCCCATTCCACCTCACTTTGTGGAATCCATGGTTCCCCATACTCTTTTAGTTTCCTTTGTTGATCGAGTTGTTTATTTAATCAATCATTAACAACATTCAAAGATAACAGAGATTCTAGTAATACCATTAACATTAATAATAAGGACAATGTACAAGGTCATGTTATGAAACATTAATAATAAGTCCTCAATTAAATTCATCATGAAAATTAGAAAAATTCCACAATCATATAAAATATCATAAGTTCATAATGCAAGAGAACATAACTCATAGGAAGGATCATAAGTCCGGGGCTTAACAACTAGGGTATTACCTATGTATATAATACTTCAAATTTCAACTGCAATATCAAATTTTAGGCTTCATTTCAGAATGTTGATATAAGTTCCAAATATATAAAACATATAATAAAAATATGAAAAGAAACATCCAATACAAAAATAGTTTTCTTGGTTGCATTGGGTTTTCAAATTTCTAATTTCAATGTTGGCATTGACATCTAAATACATTCAAATCCTTTTTTATTCAAATTTTTAAATCTTTGATATAGAGTATTACATGCTAGCTCAAGGAAGTAGCCGAGAGGTGGATGGTCTGCATTGGAGAATTGTGACAGTGTGAAGGTTGGGAGAGAAGCCGAAGTGAAGTCTGCTAGGGGTAGCAGTGAAGGTGGTCCGCGAGGAAGACGAAGGGCGTATGAGAGGTAGCTTATGGTGTGAGTCACAACAACAAAGGCAAGGGAAGTTTTGGGAAGAGTGTATCCGGGGATAGGGTTGTGTAGTAAGGAGGTGGCGAGGAAGGGATGAAAAGTGCATGGAGAGTGATAGAGGGAGAAACAACTAGGAGGTTGAGTGGAATGGTGGTTGTTCTTGGCTGTGTGGAGTAAGCAGTTTCCCTGGGTTGAAGGAGGAAAAGCCAAGGCTGGGAAGGTAAATGGAAGAACAATGATGCAGCTAAAGGTTTGGAGATGAAAATACACTAGTTCCCTTGTCCTACGGCATCTAAGGAGGAGGAAGGCAGAGACTGAGGAGAAAGATTTGTAGGAAAACAACTACTCAAGGAACCTTAAGGATAATTTTGTGGAGAAACTCTCATGAAGGAAATTTTTCTCATCTGAGGTGACAAATGGCTAGAAAATGGAAAACCATAAGCTAAATGCAGTATCCCTACCATTCAACCAAGAACATGCATCACTAACCAAAAGTAAACAATAAGGTAAAAACTAGACCTTAATGTGCTTGTGTTGTGCCAACAAACCTAAGAATCACCGTAAATAAACCTTATCATTAAAGCTCCAAAAATACAGCTTGTATAACCCAAACAAAATCATCCTCAATAATAGCCCATCCTCTCCAAAGAGCCCTAGTTAGGGAAAAATCAAGTACATAGTAATAATCTTTGTTATCTCATGATTCAAAATTAAAGTGAGGAGATCTATTTATACGATCTCACACTCACTTAAAACATTTAGGCTGACATGCCTTATAATACATAAACTCGTCAATTTAAAATTATAATAATATAATAATATATATTTCGCTTAAGGTAAGGTATCAGGGATATTGGTTCCCAGGGTTCCAAAATATCCTTATCAAGCTAAACATTCTAAACAAAGGATCGGAATGAGCCGAGATGGAAATGACATGCCCCTACTAACCCCAAAATATTGTAAATCCCTCAACACCTCCGTCGAATGGCACGTTGTCTATGGTGAAATGAGAGAATGTCATATTGAAGGAAGAATTTGGAGGGGAAGGATAACCTATAGTGTAGGAGAATTTCTTAAGAAAGAAAACAATATATGGATCCATGGGACCCGGTGGCCAACCCTTAGGGGCCCCGGCCACCAACCCTAACGTTAGAAACCTCAACAAAGGGAATTTTGCTACGCCATTAAGCCAGAATCCCCCCAAAGGAGGAACCAATGGGCCCAACCACAGCTACGATTGCTAAATGACATCCATCTTGGAATTTCACTCTTTCTCCATGGGGCATACTTGAAGGCGCGCTAAGGTACAAATTCAGCGTAAAATTGTCTCCAACTACGAGACGAGTGCTCTTCCCAGGAGTACTCGATAACTTATGAATCTTCTGGCACCTGTATACCTATGCACATATCAAATATAAGAGGGATCAAAGCATCATGAGGCAGACACTTTCATCCTGCCTTGTTCAGAAAATGAAGGAAACATACTAAGAACAACAAAAACTAGGCATGAAAAGACATGAAATGCAACACACAAAATTATGCCTAATACAACTAACCTAACCTAAACTTGGTATCAAAATAGGTTAAGTGAAATCATACCACCAATGTAACTATTTAAGTAAGCAATTCATACCTGTCATCTTACCTTTATCCTTTAGTGTAATCCAAGACAATACCTCATTGATGATATGTTGAATTTGTACCAGAATCTTTATCTTAAGGAGTGAAGGAGACCAAACCTTCTTAAGAACCTGGAAAATTTGAAGCTGGTACCAAGCAAAAGCATCAATATGACAGGATTTGTTGATCCATTCTTCTAGTGGGATTATGTATCGGACACCTCCACCATATAGATATTCTAAAAAAAAATTCCTGAAGCTCGCCCATGAATCCTGAACATGGGAGACTATCTGTAGAGTTGGACTTTGCAAATCTTCAGATGTGAGCTGCAACCTATCCCTGCTGTGACTCAAGATTTTCAATTGTACATACAAGTATGTCTCTTATCTTTTCCACAATCACTTTAGTAACCCCAATAATCCTTGAACACTTGAAATTTCCAATGATATAATCCATACCTTCATGCTCCAAATGAAAGGATAAACAATACAAATTATGAAAATGAGGGGTTAATATCATCCCTGTCCACCTACCTTCCTCGGTATTATTGAGATGTAACATTAAGGGCTTGTCAATTTAGGATAGAGAAGGTTGAACAACTTCTTATACACTTCTTGAGGGGCACAACTAAGAGTGATAACCTAGGCTCATCATATGCTGAATATCTGCAAAACAATCCTTTGTGTGAAAAGCTTCCCTGGTGCAGGATGAGTATGATGGAGACATCATGGAAGAATCACCAGAGATGTGTTGTTCCAATTCTTCAAGATTTTCATCATAATCTCCCAACTATATATAGAAACTATCTTTGGAGTTTAGCAATGTCCCATCTTCAATCATGGTGTAAAAAGGGTTGAGCTACTCTTCATCATTAGCCTCATAAAGGGAAGGAATGATCATGTCTCTTTCAATAGGGTCTTTATAAGTTATGTCTTCAACATCCCTGCCAAAGGTGACTGAGAGTTCCTCATCCCAAATTAGGTCAAGTTCTATCTCTTCCTGAATAACTTCATCAAGTTTCTCTTCCTCATTGCAACATATGGATACAATGCTACCTCATTTTGAGGAATCATATAAAGGTGGACCCATAAATCTCTAATAACCATCGTCCTCGAAATTCCTATTATTATCTTTCCAGAGATCCAGTATGTCATAAGGAACTTTTGTAAGTTGGAGGGGAGGACTCATCGTATCCTACCATTCCTCATCTTCTTCAATTAGGAATTCTAGATCGTCATATATAGGACCATCATCATACTCATCTTCTCGATAAGCTTTATCATCTTGAATAATGGATGCTTTGACCTAATATTCACTTTGGAATTCCTTACTGAACAAGTCCTTCACATGCTTGACATGAGGTATCCATTTGTCATGGTGCCTTGAATCCCAACGATTATATAACGTTTCCACCAGTTTTGCAAATGATGATATCGTTCCTTTATCTAGGCCCACAAACCAAGCAAGGGAATCGCCTCCCAGGTGGAGGAAAAATGATCGCATGTGAACATCTTCTTCTTCTTTGATACCATATTCTAAAGCCATAGTCATAAACCATTCCACATGATGTGTGGAATTATCATGATCACCCTTGAAGATATGCCAGAATGATTTTTGCAACTCATCTGAATAACCTAGGAAAGCTGATAGATCAAGAGGAGCGAAACCAATTTCCATTTTTGTAGCAGTTAGATTATCAGGATCTTCAAACTTGAATGGAATATCATATGTGGTTCCTTCTCTTGCATCATCTTGAGCATGGATTTTTCCCAGGGTTTCTTTCCATATCCTATTGATCATGGTCTTTCTTTCCTATTCTTCTACATTGTAATCCCAATCTGTGCTAACTGCATCAATGAATTTCCTGAGAGAAGAAAATCTCTTGCAATAAAATCCTTCATACCAATTTCTAACATATAAGTTGACTTCTAGGTGAAGAGACAATAGAAATAGCCTCATCCTGACATCTTCATACACGATGTTACTTTCCCAGATGAATTGCATGAATGCCTGCACATGGGATGTTGCATGGTTCTAATACTGCTGGAACAATGGAAATAGTGCCTTCCCACCATCGTTAATGACGTACTTGTGTGAGAAACTTGGAACACATGAGAAGCCCAATCTGTCGATCCACAATTCATATTCAAATGCCTTCTCGGGATTCCTTGTCTGATAGATGGGATGAGATGAGCTCTTTGTGGGGTTGCCAGGTAAGCCTACACGTTAGTCCTTAAAAAAATGTAAGCAATCATATATAATTAGGACTTCAAGACTTACCAAAGTATTAAGCCTTGTCGGGCTTTCTTTGTGGAGTCGCCAGGTAAGATCTACAAGATTAGTCCTCAATAATGTTTTCAAAATACCCAAAAGACTTACCTCAATTGTCTTACCAAATGTCATTCTTTCCAGGGTGTTAATGAATTGGGGTCAACCACTTCAAATTTGAAATGGTCCCTAGCAATGACGCCAAGATGTTACCGGTTAAAATGGAATGCCTTGCCACCAGTAAGCATATCTAGGACAAGTGACCACTGTCACCTTAGCCACTTACCTGTAACTGCTTTTGGAAGCCTAATCCTCATAGGGGGGAGCCCTATATTGACCCTGCAAAAGACACTAAGAACAAAATATCTTCCTTCGAGAGTTGTAAATGATCAGTGCCTAATGGAGTCTAATTCAAGAGTGGATAATTAAATATTGTGGTGCTAACTATGACCATGCAATTATCTAGTCCTAAGGAACAAATGATTAACACAAAGCTGCAAATAACGAAATGATATCTAAATAATCAATTTACATATGTAAATATTAACTCAAATAATTAACTAAACTATGCAACTAAATAATAATTAAGTAATTGAATAACATAACAAAATAGTGATTAATATAATAATATGCAAATAGCATGATAATATACAAATAATAATAATAATTAATTAACTAATAACCAAATATAAATGAATGCATATACTTAATAAACATTTATAAATATTCACAATTCAATCACGATGATATAAAAAGAAATTATCAAACCAAATGCATATATTCAAAATATTATTGATAAAATGTGTAGATTAATATATTTACTTAAAGTACAATATGCAAGTTAATTGGAAACACCAAACCCTAATCAGAGCAGATCGATGGGAGGCTAGGAGAAATGGAGGAGCCGCACGAGAGGGTGAAGGAACGATGTCTCGAGGAAGTAGTTGAGAGGTGGATGGTATGCACGAGAGAGCTATGACAGTGTGAAGGTTGGGAGAGCAGCCAAAGTGAAGGCTGCTAGGAGTAGTAGCGAAGGTGGCCCACGTGTAAGATGGAGGGTGTAGGAGAGGGAGCATGTGGTGTGAGTAGCAACAAAAAAGGAAAGGGAAGGTTTGGGAAGAGCAAATCCAAGGATAGGGTTTCACATCAAGGAAGTGTTGAGGGAGAGATGACGAGCGCGTGGAGAGCGACAGAGGGAGCAACAACTAGGAGGATGAGTCAGATGGTGGTTGTTCTTGGCTGTGTGGATTAAGCAGTTTCCTTGGGTGGAAGTAAGAAAATCCAAGGCTGGGAAGGTAAATGGAAGAACATTGAGGAAAATAATGGTTTGGAGATGAAAATACATAGGTGCCCTTGTCCTGGGGAATTTAAGGAGGAGGAACGTAGAGACTTAGGAGACTCAGTTGTAGGAGAACAACTACTCAAGGAACCTTAAGGATAGGTTTGTGGAAGAACTCTCATGAAGGAAACGTTTCTTGTCTGAGGTGAGAAATGGCTGGAAAATGGAAAACCCTAAGCTAAATGTAGTATCCATACCATTCAACCAAGAACATGCATCACAAACCAACAATAAACAATAAGGTAAAAAAACCTTAATGTGCTTGTGTTGTGCCAACATACGTAAGAATCACCGTAAAGAAACCTTATCATTAAAGCTCCAAAAATCTAGCTTGTATAACCCAAAAAAAATCATCCTCAATAATAGCCCATCCTCTCCAAAGAGCCCTAGTTAGGGAAAAATCAATTACATTGTA
>LPNX010020663.1:231374-275132 GCA_001517045.1 Pseudotsuga menziesii | reverse complement strand
CAGCTCCATATTCAGTCTCCATTGTTGATAATTTGCATGATCAATTGTTAATTGCTGTGAGTGAAATTAATCTACTGCAGGCCTGAATTTCTACATGTAATAATCCCTGTTATCTCATGATTCAAAATTAAAGTGAGGAGATCTATTTATACGATCTCACACTCACTTAAAACATTTAGGACGACATGCCTTATAATACATAAATTCATCAATTTAGAAATCAATTAAAAATTAGAATAATATAATAATAAAAGATTACTCATTTGCAAGATTAAGGTAAGGTATCGGGGATATTGGTTCCCGGGGTGCCAAAATATCCTTATCGAGCTAAACATTCCAAACGAAGGATTGGAATGGGCCAGGAGGGAAATGGCATGCCCCTACTTACCCCAAAATACTGTAAATCCCTCAACACTTCCCTCGAATCGCACGTCGTCTGTGGTGAATTGGGAGAATGTCATACTGAAGGACGAATTCCCAAGGGAAGGAGAACCTGTAGTGTAGGAGGACATCTTAAGCTAACAAACAACATATGGATCCATGAGACCCAGTAGCCAACCCTTAGGGGCTCCAGTCACCAACCCCGAGGTTATAAACCTTAACACAGGGTAGTCGACGACGGCATTAACCTAGAATTCCCCCAAAGGAATAACCAATGGGCCCAACCACAACTATGATTTCTAAATGACATCCATCTTGTGTTTTGACTCTTTCTCCATGGGGTCTATTTGAAGGCGCATTGAGGTACAAATGCAGCGTAACACTGGCTGCAACTATGGGATGAGTGCTCTTCCTAGGAGTACTCAAGAACTTGTGAATCTTCTGGTACCTATAGACCTACACACATATCAAATATACAAGGGATCAAAGCATCATGAGGGAGACACTTCCGTCCTTCCTTGTTCACAAAATGAAGGAAACAAACTAAGAACAATAAAAACTAGGCATGAAAAGACATGGAATGCAAAATAGGTTAAGTGAAATATTACCACCAATGAAACCATTTAAGTAAGCAATTCATACCTATCATCTTACCGTTATTCTTTAGCATAATCCAAGACAATACCTCATTGATGATATGTTGAATTTGTACCAATATCTTTATCTTAAGGAGTGAAGGAAACCAAACCTTCTTAACAACTTGGAAAACTTGAAGCTGGTACTAATGATAAGCATCAATATGACAGGATTTATTGATCCATTCTTATAGTGGGATTAAGTATCAGACACCTCCACCATATACATATTCTTAAAAAAATTTCCTCAAGCTCGCCCATGAATCCTGAACATGGGAGACTATTTGTGGAGTTGGACTTTGAAAATCTTCATATCTGAGCTATAACCTATCCCTACATTAACTCAAGATTTTCTTTTTACCTACAGGTATGTCTCTTATATTTTCCACAATCACTTTAGTAACCCCAATAATCCTTGAACTCTTGAAATTTCCAACGATATAATCCATACCTTCATGTTCCAAAAGAAAGGATAAACAATACAAATTATGGGATAGAGTGGGCTGAACAACTTCTTCTATGCTTCTTGAAGGGAACAACTAAGAGTGATAACCTAGGCTCATCATATGCTGAATATCTGCAAAAGAATCCTTTGTGTGAAAAGCTTCCCTGCTGTAGGATGAGTATGATGGAGACATCATGGAAAAATCATGAGAGATGTGAGGTTCCAATTCTTTGAGATTTTCATCATAATCACTCAACTGTATATAGCAACTATCTTTGGAGTTTAGCGATGTCCCATATTCAACCATGGTGTAAAAAGGGTTGATCCACTATTCGTCATTAGCCTCATAAGGGGAAAAAATGATCATGTATATTTCAATAGGGTCTTCATAAGTTATGTCTTTAACATCCCTGTCGTAGGTGACTGAGAGTTCCTTGTCCCAAATTGGGTCAAGTTCTGGCTCTTCATAAATAAATTCATCAAGTCGCTCTTCATCATTGATACATATGGATACAATGCTACCTGGTTTCGAGGAATAATATAAAGGTGGACCCATAAATCTCCAATAATCATCGTCCTCAGAATTCTCGTTATTATCTTTCAAGAGATCTAGTATGTCATAAGGAACTTTTGTAAGTTGGAGGGGAGGACTCATCGCATCCTTCCATTCCTCATCTTCTTCAATTAGTAATTTTGGATCATCATATATAGGACCATCATCATACTCATATTCTAGAGAAGCTTTATCATCTTGAATAATGGTTGCTTTGACCTGATATTCACTTTGGACTTCCTTACTGAACAAGTCCTTCGCATGCTTGACATGAGGTATCCATTTGTCATGGCGCCATGAATCCCATTGATTACAGAACGTTTCCACCAATTTTGCAAATGATGATATCCTTCCTTTATCTAAGCCCACAAACCAAGCAAGGGCATTGCCTCCTAGGTGGAGGACAAATGACCACATGTAAACATCTTCTTCTTCTTTGATAACATATTCTAAATCCATAGTCATAAACCATTCCACATGATGTGTGTCATTATCATGATCACCCTTGAATATATGCCAGAATGCTTTTGGTAACTCATCTGAATAACCTGGGAAAGCTGATAGATCAAGATGAGCAAAGGCAATTTCCATTTTTGTAGAAATCGGATTATCAAGATCTTCAAACTCCAATGGAATATTGTATGTGGTTCGTTCTCTTGCATCATCTTGAGCGTGGCTTTTTCCCAGGTTTTCTTCCCATATCCTATCTATCATGGCCTTTCTTTCTTGTTCTTCTACACCGTAATCCCAGTCCATGTTGAATGCATCAATGAATTTCCTAAGAGAATAAAATATCTTGCAAGGAAATCCTTCATACCAATTTCTAACATATAAGTTGACTTCTAGGTGAAGAGAACATAAATACCTCATCCTGATATCTTCATGCATGATGTTACTTTCTGGGATGAATTGCACGAATGTCTGCACATGGGATGTTGCATGGTTCTGATACTGCTGGAACAATGGGAACAATGCCTTCCCACCATCTTTAATGGCGTACTTATGTGGGAAACCTGGAATGCATGAGAAGTCCAATATGTCCATCCACAATTCATAACCAGATGCCATCTCAGGCTTCCTTTTCTGATAGATGGGATGAGCTGAGCTCTTTGTGGAGTCATCAGTTAAGCTTGGATGTTAGTCCTTAAAAAAAATGTAAGCAATCATATATAATTAGGACTTCAAGACTTACTAAAGTGTCAAGCCTTGTCGGTATTTCTTTGTGGAGTCGCCAGGTAAGATCTGCAAGATTAGTCCTCAATAATATTTTCAAAATACCCGAAAGACTTACCTCAATTGTCTTACCAAATGTCGTTCTTGTTAGGGTGTGAATGACTCAGGATAAACCGCTTCAAATTTGAAATGGTCCCCATCAATGGCACTAAGATGTTATCGGTTGAAATGGCAGGCCTTGCCACCAGTAAGCATATCTAGGACAAGTGAACATTGTCATCTTAGTCACTTACCCGTAACCACTTTCGGAAGCCTAAGCCTCCTAGGGGGGAGCCCTATATTGACCCTACAAAAGAAACTAAACACAAAATATCTTCCTTTGAGAGTTGTAAATGATCAGTTCCTAATGGAGTCTAATTCAAGAGTGGATAATTAAATATTGTGGTGCTAAATATGACCATCCAATTATCTAGTCCTAAGGAACAAATGATTAACACAAAGATGCAAACAATGAAATAATATCTAAATAATCAATTTACATATGCAAATATTAACTCAAATAATTAACTAAACTATGCAACTAAATAATAATTAAGTAATTGAATAACATAACAAAATAGTGATTAATATAATAATATGCAAATAATACTTTAATGCAAATAGCATTATAATATACAAATAATAACAATTAATTAACTAATAACCAAATATAAATGAATGCATATACTTAATAAACATTTATAAATATTCACAATGCAATCAAGATGGTATTGTAACACCCCGGTTTTGACCCCATTCGCATGATGTATATATTGTAATTAATTGAGGTGAGGAGCTAAAGGCAAAATCCCCACCATAGATTTGGTTGTGTATGTTTCGGCAATAGGGTTAGTTGCTTATGGTATATCGTGCTATTTGGCACATTATAATTCGGCATCATGTAAACACGCACATCAATTAAAAATAAACCACAACCAGCTACGGCAGTGAAATGTTGAATGAAAAGGGCATGATTCCAAAGGATAAGGGGTGGGGGGGGGGAACTGATGTGTTACCACCTTGTTTGAATTGCCATCTTCCTTTGTCAACCTATTTATTGTTTTGTTGAGGTAGTTGGGGCAGTTATGGTGGGTAGTGGAATGTGGCAGGATGTCAACCCTTTCCCATGCGCACACTCCACCAGCGAGTTGAACTCATGTTGGAAGCAACCTCCACGAGGCCAAATTCTCCATTCTCTCCACTGCGCATTCTCTCCATCGTCTGTTCATTCCTCACAGGGGTCTGTTCATCCACACGTTTAGGCCATTGTCCATTTGCCTCATGTAGAGGGACGTACTGTTCATCCTTGCGTAGGCTAGGATTCTTGTTTTGTGCTCCTCATGCACTAGTCACGGGTCTTCTCTGGTTGTGCATGCAACGAGCAGGTAGAACGGCCTCAAGGGCCTGATTTTTGCTGGTATGTTTCATAGCCGTGGTTTTAATCCATGACTTCTTCTTGCTGTTGGTTTCACCCACGTAATTGGGTCGTTGTTGTTCTTCCCACAATGTTGGGTGTTGTTGAGAGTCCAACGTCCTTCTTCCATTTTGGATGGTGTGTGTTTCCTTCTTCCACCTTGGACTGTGTCTTTTCCTTTGCACACTGGCTGCCATAGCTTTCATTTTGTTTTGTGGGATCTTGGATGTGGGACGGCTATGGATTTTCCCATCTGTTGGCTGCGTCTTCCTCCCTACTTTGGGACTGTGTATAGCTGCTATCGTTTTCATTGTGAGTTTGTGGTTGTTGATTTCCACATCCGTTGGTTGAGTTTCCCATGGCTATGCTGGGAGTGTTGTTTCTTATCCATTGTGGGTTGTGGAGTGTTGCCTCATTCATTGAGGGGTTGTGGATGTTGATGCACCCTGGTTTTGGGTTGCTGTTGAGCTGTTTTGGCTACGCAAGGGCCAAGAACAACTCTGAGTTGCCTTGTGGGCTTGAAGCTTGGTTTCATCTTTGGTTTGGGATTGTCCCCGATTGTCTTTTCCTTCATCACAAAGCTATGAGTGGGTTGTGTTGCTGTGGTGTGCAGTGGTTGGTCTTCGGACTGTTGTGAGTAGGAATAGAGGCTGGAGATGCATGAGAAGACTGGCGTTGAGGCCACCATCTTGGCATTTATCCTATCCTAGATCCTTGACAACCTGGTGAACCCTATGGTGTGGGTTTGGCTGTGTGTTGGCAGCCCTTGGCTATGTGTAAGCCTGCATTGACCCTTATTCCTTGAGGAATCATGCCCAGCTCAGGGGTGGTAGTGTTGCTGAGATATTGATGAGCACGCTGGCCTATGGTTGAGTGGAACATTGCAGGGACGTAGCTGGTTGCGGATGAATTATTCATAAAAAGATAAGTACTCATGACTAATTTATCTCTGCAATTATATCTATGGTTTCATGAATTATGATGGACATGTTAAAGGCTGGAATATGTGTGTTTACTTCTGATGTATGATTGAGAACTCTACATTCTTGTATGTTGAGTGATTATGCATCTTAGCATATCCATGTTATGCATTATGTTCAATCCTTTAATTTCAGCATTGATGTTTTGTCTGTTCGTCAATGTTCATGGGGCTATTTTTCCCGTATTCATGTTGTGGTGTTCGTTGCGTCCTCTTCACCGGTATGAGGGTCGGGGATGTGACAGAGTGGTATTAGAGCTCATGTTGTAGCATGGGCCTGAATGGACCACTAAGGGGCAATGACAGAAGTAGAATTTCCTTCTGCCCAGCAGAGATCAGAAGTGATGGCAGCAAAAAATTCAAAAAAAATTTCCTAAGTGCTAGAATGGTCAGAAGAGTTAGAGGGAAGCGCACCCGATGGAGGACTGTTGAAAAGAAAATCACGGAAAAATTGTCTAAGTGTCTATCAGAAGGAAATAGCGGTTCGAGCGTCCGCCGTTGCGGAAGACAAAAGCACTAAGTCTTCCGATGAGAAAGACAGTCGACACCGCAGGAAAGTTAAATTTTCTCTAAGTGTAGAAATTCGTCGGCCATCGGAAGGAGAAAGTTGTCCGTACGGCCACCATTGCGGAAGTCTAGATCACTAGACTTCCGATGTGAAAATCCCACCAATGTCGATCGGGTCATGCCACAATAGATTTTTCCGCTGATCAGAAGGAGATATAGGATGACGAGCCGTCGTTGCGGCTGTTGATAAAACTTCCTCGCCGACAAAAAGAAGAAAGCTGAGCCGATCAAGCGCTGAAGAGGAAGGGAAGGAGGAAAATTTCAAAAAAATTTCTAAGTCTTGAGGTCATCAGATGAAGTTAGTGGATGTGGGAGCCGCAGTGGCGGAAATAAGCCGACAGTAGGAAGATTCAAAAAAATTTCCAAGTGTTGTGGTCATCGGAAGACGTTAGCGGTTGAGCAGCCGATACGTCGGCTCGGTTAGTGGTTTGGACTTCCAATGAAGATTAATTTTGAAATTCATCTAAGTATGGAAATCATCGGAAAAATTTAAGCATTTAGGTAGCCGATGCGGTAGCAAGGATCGGAAGAAGATAGAAGAAGAAGTTTTCGATACAGCAGAAGAAAAGAAGAGAAGTTTCGGAGGAAATTAGTTGAAGTCGGAACTGCAGTTTCGGCAGAGATCTTCTAAAGATCGCCGAAACGTCGGAAGGGAATAGTTGTTTGAGCATCTGATGTGGCAACAAGAAAGAAGAAAAGGGAAAATTTTAAAAATCAACTAAGTGTGGAAACCATCAGAAAACTTTAGAATATTGGACTGCCGACGCGTCGGAAGCCAAAGGAAGATCGGCCCGACACGTCGGAAAGATTTAGTTGTTTCAATCGCCGATGAGTTGTTTAGCGTCGGAAAGATTTAGTTGTTTTACTGACAGATGTTGCGAATGTCTAAGGAACTATCCACCCAATGGATAGTGGTTTTGGCCACCGATAAAAAACGAAGAAGCTAGTGGTTTGGGGACCCGAAACAACAGAAGGAGTAGTTGTTTTGACAGCGGATACGTCGGAATATTAGTTGGAATGAGAGCTGATTTTGCAGAGGAGAAATCTGAGTTTTTCAAATGGGATTTTCCAACAGATTTCGGCCATTTTTCAGTAGGATTTCTCAGCTATCTTTCAGTGGTTTATAGGTGGCTGAACTTGGCACCCAAATCCAAAATACAGTGGTGTGTAAAATGCCGAGATTTGGTGAAAGTATTAATTTTTAGAAGTGGTGTGGTTTTCACACCCGAAGTCGAATGAAGCATGTGGATAGGCGTTGGAAAGCTTATCCAGTAGGGAACAAGGAAAATTCACCAGAATCTGAGCATGGAGCAGCAAAGTACTAATGATGGCCGCTACTATCAAATGAACAAATATGGGCAATTGCATGCCAGGGGTAGCAAGGACTATGAAGGCTAACCAGCTGTTGTGTGGAAGAGTAGTTCCATGCAAGGATGAAAGACTTGAAAAGGGAAATTTCCTTAAAACCCTATGTTGTTGATTATAACTACATTTCCTAAGTTTTATGCTTGAAATGTATAAGGATATGTTTTGGTATGAACCAATAATAATAATCGTTACTTTGATGTTGGCATTAGTGGAAAAACCAACGATGACATGGACCCGAATGAATATGTTGCGAATGCTGATGAATGTGACCAGCAACCCTATGAAGAAAGGGATAAGGCAACAAGTCCATAACAAAAATCGGTGAGCAAGTTTGCAATCCTCTGCAAGATACCTGACAAATTGGCAATGCCAAGGGTGTAAGTAGAACCCATGCATGTAAGAGTTTGATTATGACAAATTCCATGAATTGGTAAAGGTAAGAGACCTCATACCATGTGGATATGCATTAAAAAAGATTTTATAAATCTTGTAGTTATGCATTGAATGTATGCATATGAAGGATGTGAGTGACTGATTGCATAAGTAAAGGTGCAAATGTTGTGATGCATTGCATGAACGCATTGAGATGAGTGCATGTGATATTATGAATAACTACTGGTTGAAATGGTGAATTGATGACAATTCAGGAACCATTTCAAAGGTTGTTATGAATGCAGCATAGTCATGATCAATTGGTTGCCAGAAATGCTCTATGGAAGAGCAAGGTGGTACAAATGATACGCTTGTGAAGTAAGGAGTATATAAACATTTCATTTAATTGCATGAATGATGTGACTATACCTTGCAAATGATAGTATGATGATGATTGCGTGAAGCAAATGAGTTTTGGTATACATTGATGTGACTAACAACTAGAAGTATTTGAATTTTATAAATTCTGAAAATGCTTCAGTGATGGTTGTAGCAATGAAAAGGATATATGCATCCATACTTACCAAGTGTTGGCTGATTGAAGCTCATGTTTCAGGTAGATTACTTCGAGCATGGCAGTGAGAGGTAAGACCCCGACGAATGCCAGAATCTACCATGTATGAGAAACGTCTCATGGTTGTAAAAATAGTTGGTATGCATAATAGGTTGTTAAATTCAAATTGTGAATTTCGGATTTAAGAAATTGCTGACAACTACTAGTCACTATTGGTTTGCATAAAATTGTGTTTGGTTGATTGAAGCTCAGGTTTCAGGTAGATTATTTCGAGCATGGCAGTGAGAGGAGGATGCATGGGATACACACTGTGGGAAGATCATGTGTGATTTCCTGCAGAATCCAAACTTCATGGGAAGGGTTTCCCTTGCAAATGGGTTTCGAGTAAAACGCCATTGGACATTTTGAAAATGTCTCATCTTCACTGCATGTTTGGTAGTAACATGAGTGAGATGGTATAAATTATGTCGGTAAGACATGTGTGGATATGAAATATAAAAAGGAGTTGGGATGGAAAAGTCAGGGACTATTAACTCAGGGAAGGAGCCCCCATTCCTCCTTAACAAAGGCATACTGCGTCGGCAAATGGATAAGTGTTCTGTAACCCTTGCTAAGAATATGCATGTTTAATTGTTAAAAATTCCATATGCAGAACATGTTTTGATTTTATTTCCATGATGACTAATTGCTTGAGTATGAGTAGGGCCTACATGGCATACACCGGGAAAGGGTGCACACTTTTTTGATGTTGAGTCATGAAAGGGTTTTCAATATTGATTACACCCTAGGGGGTGGATGCACTCCTGGTGTCTCGATACTTGATAGCAAATGATGAGAAATGTGATTACAGTTTTAGAGCAATAACACCGATGAGTTTTCTTGTATTGCTTGTGTTGATAGACTAAATAGATGCAGTTGGGTGTTGCACCCTAAAGGTAAAAGGTAAAAGGTAAAAGGTAAAGGTAAAAGGTAAATGGTTGTTGTGAGGGGTTGCGGAGTAAGGCTTATTGTTGATATAAGTGTGTGCTGGTATAAGTGTATGTTGGGTTGAGATATGCCTGAGGATCCATAGTAGATCCTAGACCTGGAAATGGTCACGGTAAAGTTCCAATCCTAGTTGACATGAGGGTGTACTGGCTGGATATTAATTATTTGATGTTGTGGGGTAGTCTGCGTTCTAACCTAACATCTAAGTCCATAGGTGATCCTAAGGCTACAAAGCGAAGCAGGATCCTGTGGACGAACGAGGAAATGCACAATACAGATAAGTATTGGATTATTTTGCTTAGGAATATACATGTGTATATGATTTGGTTATGATGTTTTAAGCTCTGGTTCTAGAGATAAAATTGATGAGAATAAACTAAACACGTGAATGTGTTAAATGTTTGGATATAGGTATCGCTGGAAGTGAGGACTATGAGAGCATCCTAGAGGTGCATGTGGACATGTGACTATCCTGGAGAGCTCAGAATGAGTGGTAATGAAAAAGGTGCTAGTGAGACCGTGAGGTTCCTAGTAGTTGAGACAAACCATGTGGAGGGACTCCATGGTTTAGAGGTCTAGAACGGACCGAAGACACTAAGTGTCATGACCAAGAGAGATTGGTCCAACATTCACGGTAAAGTGAAAGAGGCTGAGAGCATGAAAAGCCACTGCAGTGGTGTGGGTTCCAGGATGGAACAAAACAAAGAGGGGAAACACCCTTGCTGCTCTCTCTTGCCTTTTAATTATATATACATATATATTTATGCATTGTGAAAACAAAGGATTGTTGAATGCATGTATGACTGAAAATGGAATGCGTGTTTTTGCTGAAGGTAAATTGTGAATGTTGGAATGGTTAATTCCCTACCCAAGAATGGAGATGAATGAGATCGTGTGCCTGTTGGGAAGGCATGAAAAATATGAAAGTCTCCTTGATGAGGCTTGGACTGTCATGCCAATTGGGTAATTAACTAACTGATTTTAATATCGATATTATGCTTGGTCTGATAGAATTTCAATGGTGCATTTCATAGGTGAGAAAAGTGGAACCTGGTGGTGCACATTGATCATGGAAGCAGATCAAAAGTTGTTGGACTTGGCTAGAAGTCTCCTTCAAATGATTTCCAAGACCCAAGAAAATCTTGGGGAGATGCTCAAGATACAGAAGAGGTAGAATGAAAAGAACCACCAGATTTTGCAAGACTCTATTGGTTTGCAAAGGGAGGTGAAAATCCTTCTGGGAGCAATCGGCAAAGGAAAGGAAGGTGGATCAGTGATGGGACATTCATCCAAGCGACCCGTTGGGAAATGGTCCAGGCATGAAGGCTCAAAGGAAATTGAGCAGGTAAAGATGAAGAAACTAGTGAAATGCTGGGAATGCGGAGGACATCATTTACGTCGGGACTTCCCAATGAGGGAACATGATGAGGGCAATAGCCACAAATTTCCTAGACTTCGGGATGAGCTGAAAGCTGAGAACCAGTAGGAGAATTCCATGGAAGCCAAGGGGATTGGTCGTGAACGTTCAAGGTAGATGATTGAACGTGGGACAGATCTGCAAAAAAATTGAAATTTTGATGTGCAATTGTATATGTATTGTATATGTATTCTTATGTAATGGAACACCAAGGATGGTGTTATTCCAAGGGGGAGGGTAATGTAACACCCTGGTTTTGACCTCATTCACATGATGTATATATTGTAATTAATCGTGGTGAGGAGCTAAAGGAAAAATCCCCACCATCGATTTGGTTGTGTATGTTTCGGCAATAGGGGTAGTTGCCGATCGTATATCGTGCTATTTGGCACATTATAATTCAGCATCATGTAAACATGCACATCAATTAAAAATAAACCACAACTATCTAGGATAGTGCAAATTTGAATGAAAAGGGCATGATTCCAAAGGATAAGGGGTGGGGGGGGGGAAACCCATGTGTTACCACCTTGTTTGAATTGCCATCTTCCCTTGTCAACCTCTTTATTGTTTTGCTGAGGTAGTTTGGGCAGTTATGGTGGGTAGTGGAGTGTGGCAGGCTGTCAACCCTTGCCCACACACACACTCCACCATAGAGTTGACCTCATGTTGGAAGCAACCTCCACGAGTCCATAGTCTCTATTATCTCCACTACGCATTATCTCCATGGTTTGTTCGTTCCTCACAGGGGTCTGTTTATCCGTGCGTTTAGGCCATTGTCCATTCGCCTCATGCAGAGGGACACGCTGTTCATCCTCGTGCAGGCTGGGATTCTTGTTATGTGCTCCTCACGCACCAGTCGCGGGTCTTCTCTGGTTGTGCATGCAGCGAGCAGGTGGAACGGCCTCAAGGGCCTGATTTCTACTGGTATGTTTCATAGCCATGGTTTTAATCCACGATTTCTGCTTGCTGTTGGTTTCACCCGCGTAATTGGGTCGCTGTTGTTCTTACCACAATGTTGGGTGCTGTTGAGAGTCTAACGTCCTTCTTCCATTTCGGACGGTGTGTGTTTCCTTCTTCCACCTTGGACTGTGTCTTTTCCTTTGCGCACTGGTTTCCATAGCTTTCATTGTGTGTTGTGGGCTCTTGGATGTGGGACGGCTGTGGATTTCCCCATCTGTTGGCTGTGTCTTCCTCCCTGCTTTGGGACTGTGTATAGCTGCTATCATTTTCATTGTGAGTTTGTAGCTGTTGATTGCCACATCTGTTGGCTGAGTTTCCCATGGCTATGCTAGGAGTGTTGTTTCTTATCCATTGTGGGCTATGGAGTGTTGCCTCATTCATTGAGGGGTTGTGGATGTTGATGCACCCTAGTTTTGGGTTGCTGTTGAGTTGTTTTGGCCATGCAAGGGCCAATAACAACTCTAAGTTTCCTTGTGGGCTTGAAGCTGTGTTTCATCTTTGGTTTGGGACTATCCCCGATTGTCTTTTCCTTCATCACAGAGGCATGAGTGGGTTGTGTTACTGCGGTGTGAAGTGGTTGGTCTTCAGACTATTGTGAGTAGGACTAGAGGCTAGAGATGCATGAGAAGACTGGTGTTGAGGCCACTAGCTTGGAATTTAGCCTATCCTAGCTCCTTGACAACCTGGTGAACCCTATGTTGTGGGTTTGGCTATGTGCTGGAAGACCTTGGCTATGTGTAATCCTGCATTTACCCTTATTCCTTGAGGAATCATGCCCAGCTCGGGGGTGGCAATGTTGCTGAGAGACTGATGAGCACGCTGGCCTATGGTTGGGTGGAACATTGCAACGATGTAGCTGGTTGTGGATGAATTCTTCATAAAAAGATAAGTACTCATGACTAATTTATCTCTGCAATTATATCTATGGTTTCATGAATTATGATGGACATGTTAAAGGCTGGAATATGTGTGTTTACTTCCACTGTATGATTGAGAACTCTGCATTTTTGTATGTTGAGTGATTATGCATCTTAGCATATCCATGTTATGCATTATGTTCAAGCCTTTAATTTTAGCATTGATGTTTTGTCTGTTCGTCCATGTTCATGGGGCTATTTTTCCCGTATGCATGTTGTGGTGTTTGTCGCATCCTGTTTTCCGGTATGAGGGTCGGGGACGTGACAGGTATAAAAATAAATTATCAAACCCAATGCATATATTCACAATATTATTGATAAAACGTGTAAATTAATATATTTACATAAAGTACAATATGCAATTTAATTGGAAAAACCAAACCCTAATCGTAGCAGATCGATGCGAGGCTAGGCGAAATAGAGGAGTCACGTGAGAGGGTGAAGAAATGTTCGCTCGAGGAAGTAGCCAAGAGGTGGATGGTTTGCATGGGAGAGCTGTGCCAATGTGAATGTTGGTAGGATAGCCGAAGTGACGGCTGCTAGGAGTAGCAGCGAAGGTGGCCTGCGAGGAAGATGCAGGGTGTAGGAGAGGGAGCATGTGGTGTGAGTCGTAGCAGTGAATGCAAGGGAAGGTTTGGGAAGAGTGGATCTAAGGATATGGTTGCGTAGGAAGGAGGTGGAGAGGGAGGGATGACAAGCACGTGGAGAGAGATAAAGGGAGCAACAACCAAGAGGATGAGTGGGATGGTGGTTGTTCTTGGCTGCGTGGAGTAAGTAGTTTCGCTGGGTGGAAGGAAGAAAATCCAAGGTTGGGAAGGTAAATGGAAGAGCAATGAGGCAGCTAAAGGTTTGGAGATGAAAATACACTGGTTACCTTGTCCTAGGGAATCTAAGGAGGAGGAAGGTAGAGACTGAGGAGATAGAGTGTTCGGGTACATAGGGTAATCCCAAAAGAATGAACACCTAGAGAAACCACTTCACACAAATAGATCACAAATAAACACACCAATGTTTGTCATGTGGTTAAAACCCTAGAGAGTGAAACGGTCCACCACCAGAGCCAAATATCTACTTGGAGCAATTTATTCACCAAAAAAAATGGTTAGAAATGAGCTTCTCATAATAGATCAACTAACCAAGGACCCTCCATGCTCTTTAAATAGAAATCATGGACCAATCGGGTATTAAGCCATGGATCAATGGTAGGTATGATCTAAGAGAAGTTGAACCGTCGGATAACTTTATGTCTACAACATAGCGTGACCATTGGATTGCAATATTTACAAATGCATACTAATGCATACTAAAGAAACACACTTTACCTAATGGATGTATTACACAAGTTGATCTTAACTAACTCCTAAGTGTCTAAATATCCTAACATCCCCCCTTAAGAACAACTTGGTAGTAGGATTGAAGGATTTACAAAAGTGACACTATTAGGAGAAGGAAGGAGGCATTAGAGCGTATTCCCCTTAATGACACATTCCTGAACTCCTAACATAGATCGAAGTTTAGAAAACTTTGCTTATGTAAGAGACTTGGTGAATATGTATACAACTTGATCATCTGTAGGGTAATAGAGCATTTTAGGAACATGATCATGAACAAGATTTCTAATGAAGTGCATATGTAGCTCAAAGTGTTTGCTATGTTGATGTATAATTGGATCTTTGGCAAGCTTGATGGAAATTTTATTGTTACACCAAAGTGGAGTAGGCTGCTGCTGTTCGAATCCAAACTATGATAGGATTTGTCGAAGCCATAAAACTACCTGGCTGGCATTAACTGCAGCTCTATATTTTGCTTCTGCTGAAGAAAGAGAAAGAGCTTGTTGTTTCTTACAATCCCAAGTGAAAGGTCCAGATCCCAGACTAAAAGCATAACCTATAGTACACTTTCGATCATCATGATCACTGACCCAATCTGAATCAGTGAAACCAACCAACAAAGGTTTCCCCCTTGTACTGTAATGAATCCTAAACTGAATTGTACCTCAAATACATCGAAGTATCATTTTTGATGTTTTCCAGTGACTTTCATGAGGTGTTTGCATATAACAGACAACACGACCAATGGAAAAGGAAAGTCCAGGACGAGAATGAGTCAAATATAAGAGACTACCAACAAGCTGATGATACAAGGTGGTGTCTACTTTAGGGGAAGTACAAGTGGCATAAAGTTTGACTCCAGACTAGAAGGGAGAAGGGACTAGTTTACAATCTTCCATGTGAAAGTGATGAAGAAGGTCAGAAGCATACTTAGACAGGGAAAGAAATATTCCTTCTTTGGTTTGCAAGACTTGGAGACCAAGAAAATAATGAAAACGTCCTAAGTCTGACATTTCAAAATATTTGCTTAAGACTGGATTTCACATGGGTTAAAAGTTTAGGGTCACTACCGATAAAGATAAGATAATAAAAATAAAGAACAAGTATGATGATATGGTTTCCTACTTTTTTAGTATAGACATTGGGGTTAGAATGGCATCTAGAAAAAATAGTGTCAAGGAGAAAGCTATCCATTTTGGCATACCAAGCTCTAGGAGCTTGCTTAAGGCCATATAAGGATTTCTTAAGGCGACAGAGAAGGATAGAGTTATTCTAAACATATCCAGGAGGTTGTTCCATGTAAATTTCCTCCTATAAATCATCATGTAAGAAGGCAGACTTGGCATCCATTTGACGGACTTCCCAGTTATGTAAGGCTGCAAGGGAAAGAACAAGGCAGATGGAGTTAATTTTTGCGATAGGAGCAAAGGTTTCATTGTAGTCAATCCCTTCAACTCGGGAAAAACCTTTGGAAACTAAACTTGCCCTAAGTATTTCAACACTTCCCTCTGATGCATACTTAGTTCTGTAGACCCATTTACATCTGACAAGTTTTCTTCCTTTTGGAAGAGGAACAAGATCCCAAGTATCGTTCGCCATTAAGGAACGATATTCTTCATCCATAGTTGCATCCCAATATGGATTTCCTAAAGCTTCTATAAAAGTTTCTGGATCATGATTCTCGAAAAATTGAGCCAAAAGAGTAGAGGCTCACTGAAACTGAGAACATGTTCGACGTTGATCTCTAGGATCACCGACAAGATCACCAGCTACTTCACATGCTGAACGGACCCATCGAGGAAGCATTAATGCTGGTGCAACTGCAGGAACATGAGTAGGAGGAGATGGATTTTCATCCTCACTGTCATCATCAGAAACTGGTGTTGGAAACCTGTCAAGGAAGTTAGAAGTAGAAGAAGGCACAATCGTTGAATCATGCTCGCAGGACAAAGATGGCACACCCGCCAAGTTAGGTTCGCAGGCCAAGATATTTTCATCAAATTTAATATCTCTTCTAATGATTATATCATGAGAATGTGGCTGAAGAAGTCTATAACCTTTTACATATTCAGAATATCCAACAAATATGCAGTTTTCCCTTTTAGGCTACAATGCTTTCCATTTTTCATCCGGAATGTGAGCCCATGCTACCAAACAAACGAAAGTGACTTACATCTAGTTTAATTTTACTCCATGCTTCTTCCAGTGTTATACCTTCTAAAAATTTAGTGGGTGTGCGATTAACTATGTAATTTGCACAATTTATGGCCTCAGTCCAATATTGAAGACTTAGTCCCTTAAGATTGGATCATACAATTAGCCATTTCTTTTAAAGTGTGGTTCTTCCATTCAGCTACACCATTTTGTTGTGTTGTATATGGAACAGTGTGTTGTTGTTGGATTCCTTGTTCAGTGTAGAAAGTAGTGAACGTTTTGTTAACATATTCTCCTCCATTGTCAGATATTAACTTAATAATTTGATGACCAGATTTTTTTTCAACAAGGGCCTTGTAGGACAAGAACATGTCAAATACTTCAATCTTAAGTTTTAGGAAGTAAAAACAAGTGCATCTGGAGTATTCATCAATGAAAGTTAAGAAATATTTGAAACCAGAATAGGAAGCAGATGGAAGAGGACCACACAAGTCACTACGCACAAGCTCCAAGGGAATCGAGGCATTCCAAGAGGCACGTTTGTCAAAACTGTCATGACGATGTTTTTCGAGTACACAACTGGAACAAACACCATTCTTTCAAGATACCATCGGAAGACCAATCACCATATTTTCTTTACATAATTGTTGCAATGAGCGATAATTTAAGTGACCAAATCGCTCATGCCAAAGTTTGCTCAAGTTATCACTATGAGCAACAAAAACTAAAGGAAAAGGTGATGACCCAAAGTTGTTAAATTTGTACAACCTAGTAATATCATCAACAGTTCCAGTAGCAAGGACATTTTGAGGATCTTTAAAATCCTTGATTACAACTTGGTGAGGTGTAAACGTCACGGTTTTACCTTTACCCGAATGAGTAATTTGTTATACTAATAGAAAATTGTAGGAAATTATTGGAACACATAGTACATCACTGAAATGACTATTTTCTACTGGAACTATTCCAGATCCTATAACACTTAGAGATCAATCATCACCAACAAATATTTTTTTGGTGTTACATTCATGCATAGTAGAAAAGATGGCTTGATCCTTAGCCATATGATAAGATGCTTTAGAATCAATAAGCCATTCATTTGAATTAGAGGAAGAAGATGCAGTATAAGAGTAACCAGAAGCACAAAGTGCATGTCCATGAGAGGTACATTCTGAAGATGAATCTAGGTTGATGTGGTGCTTCTTCATTGTTGCTTCCAAGGATGCCATCTTCTTGAAACACTTAGATTCATCATGATTATATTTCCCACAAAAATTGCGATGACTCTTAGCCTTCTTTCCTTTTGGCTTAGATACTTTGTCATTTTTTAAAGAAGGAGCTGACTAAGAGGGTTTGGGACCCTTTTTTGGCTTATTATTGTGAAAATTATGTTTCTTGGGAGGCTTGGACTTTTCTTTCTATTGGGACAAAAAGAATTTCCCGGATGTATCTGTATTGTTAATTATTCCAAGATGAATGAGCTTATCTTGCTCTCTAATTAAGGAATCACAAAAGGATTCAAGACTAGGCTCTTGATCATAGCTAGCTACAGTCAAGGATTCTTTCATGGAATAAAATGTAGATACAAAAACAGAATATGTAGGTCCAAGTTTGGAAAGAATATGATAAATACATTTTTTGTCTTCTTTCTTAATCTTGCATTCTTCACATAAGATTCTAAGAGTTTTACACTTAGATAAATAATCTTGAATGCATGAAAAATCACTTGGATTGAAAGAAATCAATACATTCTCAAATTGATGACCTCAAATTTCATTGTGTTTACCAAACACAGATTCCAACTTTTCCCAAGCTTTATCAGGTTCATCAATTCCAGATATATGGAATCGCAAATCAGTAGATATTGACATTCCAATCAATCCACGACATTCATCACATATTTTTTCCCATTTTGTTTTCTTATCATCATCAGTGGGTTTTGTTACTATCCTTGAGGTAGTTCTGAAAAATTCCCCTACTTTGTAGAACATCCTCCATACATGATTTCCATGAGAAATAGTTAGAACTGGTAAGTATAATATCACAAGGGGTGGCCATACTGTAAAATAACGGCTGGAAGAATAGAAACTAGCTGTATGAATGCAAAGAGCTCAAAAAATTAGGCTATTTCAAAAAAACGGCATTGAAAATTGATTCTGGATGATGAAGTTATGCTTGATCAAAAAAAAAGTTGAAGATGTCCCCAATAATGATGTGGTAGATATTAACTTGGCCAACTAAAAAAAAGAACCCCCTTCTTCCCAAGATAAACCTTTGACAATCACTTACAAGAAAGTTGCTTTTACGTGAATCACTTTTGTAAAATAAATGATGTTCACTTTTACAATAATTTTACTTTAAATAGTGCAGAAATAAATTAAAAGACTTAAGTGACTCACTTTTTATTTTATTTTATTTAAGTGAGCTGCACTTTTACAATAAAGTAACTTGAAAATAGAAATTGCATACACTAAAAAGTAACTTAATAAGACTTGAACTCAAGACCTTTTAAGGAATAAATAAACTTTGAACCAAGTGAGCTAAGTTTAAAAGGTACAAAAAAGAAAGGAAAGAGGAAGGGGAATTTTTTTTTTTTACTCTTCTCTCTTGGTCTTCGTGGTTTTCCTTTTTTCCTGCAAATCACAAAAAAAAACAAAAACAAAATAAAAAAAAAACTTTTCCACACTATGGGGTTAGATCTTGGTTAGCTTTCCCAGAAAGTCTACGTTTTCAAGTTTTCTCGTTGTTTTTAATTCACCGTGATCACACAAGGTGCACAACAAAGAGCATACGTAGTCAAGAAGATAAAAAAACTTTTCCTTTCTATTTTTTTATTTTCCGTGATCGCGTAACGTGCAAGGAAAAGAGAATACACAGATAGGGTAGGAAAAATTCTGAGACTAAAACAATAAATATCTAATAATAAAACTGATAAAATATGATATATTTAAAAAAATAAAACAAATCCATCACTGTAACATTATACCTTCAAATTTGCTCAAATGGATGTTTCTGGATCAAATAGAAACGATCTTCGATGAAATGAAAACTACTTCCCAATGGAAATGGTGCTCTGTACGGAATGGAATAGCTCCCACAGACCACAAATGCACAGAAACTCCAGAACCATAAACCCTTTCAAATTTTCAGCAACACCGGTTGCAAATCTTGATCAAAACTGAAAGAGGCCCTTCATAAACGCTTTGATACCATCTTTGGGTACACAGGGTACTCCCAAAAGACTGAACACCTAGAGCAACCACTTCACACAAATAGATCATAGATCAACACACCGATGTTTGTCAAGTGGTTAAATCCCTCAAGAGAGAAATAGTCCATGGCCCCAGCCAAATAGCTACTTGGAGCAATTTATTATGCAAAAGAAGAAAGTTACAAATGAGCTTCTCATAATCGATCAACTAGCCAAAGACCCTCCATGCTCTTTAAATAGAGATTATGGACCAATCAGGTGTTAAGCCATGGATCAATGGTAGGTATGATCTAAGAGAATTTGAACCGTTGGATCACTTTATGTCTAGAACATATCATGACCATCGGATTAGAATATTTACAAATGCATACTAAAGAAACACACTTTACCTAATGGATATATTACACAAGTTGATCTTAACTAACTCCTAAGTGTCTAAATATCCTAACATATAGTTGTAGGAAAACAACTACTAAAGGAACCTTAAGGATAAGTTTGTGGAGAAACTCTCATGAAGGAAACGTTTCTCATCTGAGGTGCCAAATGGCTGGAAAATGGAAAACCCTAAGCTAAATGCAGTATCGCTACCATTCAACCAAGAACATGCATCACTAACCAACAATAAACAATAAGGTAAAAACCATACCTTAATGTGCTTGTGTTGTGCCAACAAACCTAAGCATCACCGTAAAGAAACTTTATCATTAAAGCTCCAAAAATCTAGCTTGTATAACCCAAACAAAATCATCCTCAATAATAGTGCATCCCTTCCAAAGAGCCCTAGTTAGGGAAAAATCAATTACATAGTAATAATCCTTGTTATCTCATGATTCAAAATTAAAGTGAGGAGATCTATTTATACGATCTCACACTCACTTAAAACATTTAGGCCGACATGCCTTATAATACATCAATTCATCAATTAAGACATCAATTCAAAATTAGACTAATATAATAATAAAATATTACTCATTTGCAGGCGGGATACTAGTTCCAAGGGTACCAAAATAGCCTTATCGAGATAAAAATTCCAATTGAAGGATTGGAATGGGACGGGAGGGAAATGGCATGCCCCTACTAACCCCAAAATACTGTAAATACCTCAACACCTCCCTCGAATGCACATCATCTGTGGTGAAATGAGATAATGTCATATTGAAGGAAGAATGCCTAGGGGAAGGAGTACATGTAGTGTAGGAGGACGTCTTAAGAAAACAAACAACATATGGAGCCATGAGACATGGTGGCCAACCCTTAGGGGCCCTAATAACCAACCCCAAGGTTAGAAACCTCAACATAGGGTAGTCGATGGCGCCATTAAGCCAAAATTACCCCAAAGGAGGAACCAAAGGGCCCAACCACAGCTACGATTGCTAAATGAAATCCATCTTAGGTTTTGACTCTTTATCCTTGGGGCATACTTGAAGGCGTGCTGAGGTACAAATGCAGCGTAACACAAACACTGAAAAACTATTGAGATGATTGAACCTAGTTGTCTAATTGAGAGTTTTATTTGTATAACATTACATAATTGACATTTATCTTTAAGTGAATTCGTAGTTGTGAAGGCAAGTCTAATTTGAATGTATTTTGACATATTTCCTATTAAATCATGTATGGGAAACACTTATGTTGGATTTAGCTTAGACAAATTTTCCTTTGAACTGCCTTCTTGCAATAGGAAAGTAGATGAAAATTGTTAATTATTTAGATTGTCAGTATTCTAAAGCTACGTTTAAAAAACTAGTGATCTTCTATTGGTCTTTTAGGTGTTTTGAAGAATCCTATATAGGAAACACAACAAGTAATTTGTATCGTTCCAAAGAATGATAGAAAAATCATGATGCTTCGAAGGTTGAATTTCCCTTGGAAGTGTGGATGACATGGTTGTAATTGTGACATATTATGTCCAATGTGAAATCCCACTACTTATTGCATTTATGATACTAGATGCAAAGTGCTTGTACCCAAGGTATACTAGTACTTTAATTCATCCATCTAATTATGGATGGAATGTTGTAAAAATAGTATAGCTCAAAATCATGTAGTTGTCACAATGCTTTTTAGATTCAACTAAGGAATATATAGAATCCTACATGACACCACGGTTAGATAAAAGTTAAATAATGTCTATACATGTTTGAAGATGAAATTTGTCATTGTTTGGAAATTGATGGCATAATACCCCAACTTTAACCTTTGGAATGTATTAAATCAACTTATGTAAATGATAGAAATATGCTACTATGGATTCCTTGTGTAGAGCTCAAGGCCAAGGGCTAACTAGTGAGTATCTAGGCATATACAATGCAAATATTTGTATATGTCCATGCGCTTGACTTCTCATGATGACTAAAAATCTATGTAAATGTTATGTTGAAAAATAATAAAATGGTCGAAGATGGTTGATGAAAGAGAACTAGAGGGGTCACGATTTCTCCAAAAGGGAAGAGGAAATGGGTATTATGGGATATTAAATCTTCTATTGCAAAGTGTCGACCTTAGAACTCATTCATTTGTTGTTGTGTGCCTTAAATGGACCAATTATTTCCTTTTGACTTAATAAATCCAATCATTAATTCATGTGTGAGGTTGGTGGGAAAAGTCTCATCATGTAGTTATGGAAGCATGGGATGAATATACTTCTATGAAGAATGTAAGAGTCCTTCCTTCTATGGTCAGAAGTAATGTCAATTTTCTTTTCACCATCCTCTCATCTTCTTTGGAGCTTATCGTCCATGTCTCATGCATATTTTTACACAATGTAGTTTTTATTCATTTTGTTATCCCCGTTACAAATTGACAAACTGTGAAAATAGCAAATAATTCAAGTTGTGAAAGGGAGATTGTAGAGATTAGAGGAAAGAGGATGGTTGTAGATGATCATAGAGGCTAGGAAAGATAAGAATCCTTATACATTGAGATATGTGTACTCTCAAATGATTGAGAAGCCATGAATTAATGTTATAGGAGGTTGGATTCTTTTTGCACACACATTTAAGCATGGTAAGGGTTGGATTTATTGAGAGAACTACGGAGTAGTGAAGAAAAATGTCTTAGTTGTGTTGTGTGGGGTAGTAGAATAAAATATCGTGGTTGGGATGACTCTGTGAGATTCATGTAATTTCTTAGTGGTGACCAATTTGGAAAATCATGAGACAATATGTGTTTTGGGATGAGAGAGAGAAACTTGTAGTTCATTAATTCACCATAATGGTCTCATAGCCTGCATTATGGGTATTATCAATAGTTGATATCTATGTATGGGTGAAAAATCACTATTACATAGTTGGTTGCTTAGATATTCCTTGTTAAAATGTAAATATTATCTTCATTTATGAATATGCAAGTATTTTTAATTACTTGTTGTGATAAATATGCTTGTTTATGCATAATACGTGTCCTGATAATGTCTTTATTTCTAGAATTTTTTTACATTCATGTACTTGCACATGCATTTCTTAGTTATGAATATGAATAATGACCCATTAGGAAAAAATTACAAGCATGAAATTTGTATTTACCCACTCATATAGCTGAAATGATGGATGGGAATGTTAGAGATGGTATTACCATAGGCAATAAAAATTGTCATTTTGGAAAATATGCACATTATTACAAATATACAAATATACAACCATGGAGTTCACTGACTTAACTTAACTATGATGTTAGCAATGATGAATATAGTATTGAATTTGTCTTGAATTGAAGGCCAATAAATATAGTGCAAGAGTAGTTTTCATTTGTTTGTTGTCTCAAAATGGCCTCAATATATTGAAGAGTACCTTTTGAACTAGTAAGAGGGAGGCATTTAAATTAAGAAAAAAATTATTTAATTGGTAGATCCATCCTTATCTATCTCAGTAATTTAAAAATAGCATTTGGTTAATCACAATAGGCCATTACAATATTGTAATTGTTATTATGAAAAACTCGCACACCTGCGACAATTTCATGATTCACACGGTAAAGTATCATCAACATACAACATGCACCTAGCATAGGATATCTTCACAAGATATAAAGATCAATTTGAGTCCAAGGTGGCTCCAAAATAGTCAAAATCCACAATCCTATGGGTTAAAATATACTCACTCCCACTACAAGGCACACATATAGAACAACACCCACACTACAACATGGAAATCACTTCTAGATCAGAGTATCTGACACAAACAAAGAGACCTCACCCACTAATGACGCATTGATGGATCAAAAACCTTCGATTGAGCATTAATTCAATGCGATTTATTTTGACTAGATTAACTCAACAAACTTTTCACCACTTACCCATTTGAATTTGAATTTGGCCTCTCACACACTTAATTTCCTTAAATGGCCTCTGCATGTATGTTGGAGCCAAAACATGAATAAATGGGTTCATAGTATGATATTGTAATTTCATGGCCATCCCTTGGCTTATAAAATAAGGCCATGGACATGCTAATTGTAAGAATATTTGATAGCAAATTTATTCTACTGGAATTGTGATTGAGATTCCTCTTAGCTCACCTCTTCCCTCTTGCCAAGCATTTCTAAATCTCCCTTGCCTCCTTCCCTCAGTGGGAAAGTGTCATTTTCACCCATTGGTTCATTAACCACACTTCAAGGATTTTGTTGGACATGATAGGCCTCCCTTAGGAAGAGTTTTTTCCTCCATTTGGAGCTCACCTCTCCAAGGTGTTGTATTAGCTTTACCAATGGGGAATAAATAAGTGGTTCATCTCATATCAATTGTTGGAGATTGCATATTCTCCCCCTCTACTATCTGGTTTAAATTTTATCATCATTCTATTTACTTTGCTTTGCTTCCCTCTAAAAATATATTGAAATATCACTTGGGATCATCCCGCCAACCAAAAGGGATCCAAATAGGGAGGCTTTGCTACAACCTAAAAGGCCTATCTCCATCCCAAAGTGGGAAGGACCCTTGTGCATTATTTCCATACCTTGCCAAAGATACCACTCCATCAAGTCGATCCATTGAATCCATAGCTCCAATAAATTAGGGGTATAAAATGCACCCATGTAACCACCACCTAGTCGGGGAATCACATCACTCCCCCAATATACCAATTAAGGCTCAAGAGGCCTTTCCTCTAGTACCAAAACCACAGGCCACAGTGAAAGGAATCTCACCAATAATAAAGCACATAGGACACTTCCATGACGAAATTTCCTCTCCCACCTCTGATGCACCATATCCAATCCCTCCATGATGATAGCCTAGAGAATAGACCCCCATGCCACCTTATCAACTACTAGCACACGCTCTACTAGTAGAAATTGACTGCTTGAGATCATATGAGGTGAGGAAAACCCAAGCACCCTAAATACTACTATAGCCACCGCCCTCACCCATAAGGCCAATATGCTTGCAACCCTAATATACCCATGATCATAGGCCTCATCTAACCCCCCATAGTGTTGGTCTATCAACCCCTGTATTGACATCCCTCCACCCACCCATGTACTAATAGACTCCCTCATCCCACGAGGGATCAAACCTGTTAAAAAAAATATCTTGGGCGGTAATAACCAAGTCCTAGTTTCCCCCATGGAACACCCGTTGTTGTGGTTCCCACATACTCACTATCTCCCATAGGATATAATATATTGAGCACATAAAATGGAATATGAAAAATTTTAGAATCCCCACATCAGTCAACTCTTGATTCACCTCAAGGTCCCTCCAGACCTCATCTATCAAATCCAGGTAACTACGCTCCCTCCACTTCACATGTATGTCCATCTCTACACATCAAAAAGTTAAGAAACAATGTTTCCCAAATAATGCAACCTATGAGTGGTACAAAACAACATCAAAAAGTCGAAATCCTGCTCAACGTGTTTGGTTCTCATTTTCTCGTGCATAACCAGTGCACAAACCAAATTCTCTTTGGGTGTGCTCTGGTGGAGCTGTATAAAGAACAATCGGGTTGGCCTAGCATGAGACTCATATCAAATAACATGTTGTAATTATGCTTAGGAGATTCCAAAAAAAACTCACACATCATACGAGATTATCCTAGAATCTCATGCTACACCAGTCTGATATTCACCCATTATCTAGCGCCATGATGCGCCGACCCACAAAATATCGTGTAGATGGATTTCTGAAACAAAACAATCTATACAAGAACCTAACCCTATCCTAACCTTAAACCCTGCCATATGAAAGTAAAAGGAATAAGGTTTAGGAATACCTGGATCTCCCTGCTTGAAAAACCGATCACCCATGCTCTCATAATGCATAGAAAGGATCACAAGGATACAAAGGGTGAATTGTACAAATGGCATTGGAAAGGCGGGCCCCACCACCCTTTTAAACTCATATAACCCAAAATTTATAACATTTCCACAACCAAATAGGGAATCCATTCGACAACCTATTCATACCACCACAATCAAAATGCCAAGCTCTTCACAATGATATTTCTGACCCCCCCGGATGCAATATCCTCACTCTAGCATTTTCAAACAAGAACCCCTAGTTGCGCCATGTTTTTAGTTATTATTTCTACAAATTCCATACCTTTTTCATGTCCTCTAGTTTAGTTAGGTATGTGCGTCATGTGTGTAAGATGGTGATCAGAACACCCATACTGACTGCCATCAGAAAAAAAATGTAATATGTCACTCTCAGGTATGATCATGGAATTTGCATCTTTGCACCAATGTTTACCCTGATAACCATAACCGAGATACCATTTTCCATCCACCAATATCCCAATTTTGGTGTGCCATCAACATCCAAATTGAGGAACACTACGTCACCCCCATTGGCGTTTTCCCTTAGAAAATCCTCATCATAATCAACAACCATGATATCGATCCTGCCACAAGACCGAGGAATTCATACCCCCCCACCATAACTTGTATGAAGAAAAATATTATATAGCTACACATTTACTCCTCTAGCTCAAGTAGTGCCAAAATAACAAGTTCCTTGGCACTAGTCACAGAGGATATTTCACCATGTCCCACTCATATCTCCATTATCATTTAACCCATATGCAAATGTTTCTTCATAGAATCACCTTCACCTAGACAATAATGGGACCCCCTCCCTCAAATATCACCAACTCAATTAATTTATTCTCATAGGAACATTCTGCATGGAATTGATACATGTGATACTCATCTTAGCATTTGCAAACATACCCCTCACTTCATATTGGAAAAGGTTCCCCAATCCGATAAAAAATGTGGGAATCCTTGCTCATCAAATCGACTCCCAGGCCCATCAAAAATTCCAGGAGTACCACCCATCTTCAAATTGGTCCCCCAACATGCCCAAAAGCATGGGGACCCCACCAATCATTATTTATATACAAACAGATCCTTGTTCCACTCATGGATAAGAACCTATCATTGTTTTAGAAACAATCACTGGGTCTCCTTTGATCGATGAAGTGAAAATTCTCCCTATACCTCCTAAGTCATGTCTCTGTCAATCTTCACTCTCTCCACCATTGTGTCACTCACAAATCCTTCATCTGCAGTTTGTCTCACTCCATCACATCCTCACTTGAACTATTATATTGTTATATATTCTCCCAATATATTATGAATCAAAGGAAGTGTGAGCCCCACACTTATCATCTAGTCTTGCATCAATTCAGTTAGTCACCCTTGGTTACAACATGATCTTGGTTCATTGGACAAGAACCTTGTCTTGTCACAATTATTCAGGTCTCGTTGACGTCAAAACCTCATATTCTGAGAGTTGAAGAAGTAGAAATGGTACCTTGTGAATCCTTTCAATAACTATAGGGGGTTAACTAAGACTAAGTAAGAAGAATCATTAGTGCTCCTTACCTTAGTAGTCTCCCCTATGATCGAAAACAAATACATGTATTCACATCGGGGGAGTCATTCATTTTGAAGGAAACATTTTTCACATTTTAAATGATAAGTTGTAGAAGCTATGGTACAGTATTGTCTCTAGGACTTCACACTCATCCCATACCCCCAACCCTATGGACCTCTTTAGACTCATGGAAAGTCCACTTCTTCAACAACAGTTACAATAACTCCATGTCCATTTACTCTTGCATTATTTGAGGAGACCCTCCTCCATGCCCACAACAATTTATGATATATCTATGGATCTCTTCATTTTGTAGCCATTCTAGAACCTTTTCACCAGTATGGGGATTCCCACCTCGTTTGTATAAAAAAACACGTTGGAAACCCTCCCCCTTTGGAAGGTCACTCTTGTCCACATAGTTCAAATAAATAATAAAAAAAAGCACATAAGGAATATGATGCATTATAAACTCTACAGTACCCTTCGAACCTCATACATCTAGGGCCATCTCTTATCACAAAAAACTCACACACATGCACCAATTTTTACATTCACATAGTAAAGTATCATCAACATACAACATGCACCTAGCAAAATACATCTTCACAAGATCCAAAGAGCATATTGAGTCCAAGGTACAATCCCCACTTGAAATTACAACATCCTCCTAGGCCGTAGACCCTTCCCAACCCCCTCTCAACTATTAACTATCCCCACTTGAAATTCCAACATATTCCTAGGCCCTTGACCCATCCATATCCCCTCTCAACTATTACCCATCCTCACTTGAATTTCCAACATCCGCTAGGTCGTTGACCCTTCCATACCCCCTCTCGACTATTAACCATCCATTTGATGTCTTTATTAATGCACAGGTATTATAGAACTACATAATGCACACGTGTTATGGAACTACATAATGCACACACATTTTTTAGTTCTATAATGCACACGTGTTTATCAGTTCTACAAGGGAGGGAAATGTAATTTGAATTTAAACATAATGCACTCTCATTTTGTAGTGCCTAAACCATGCCAATTCACTTGCTCGCATGTCACTAATAGTCCTATGTGTATGGTTTGGAATTTACTTTGGTAATACCAAACTTGTGCTATGGTAAATGATAAACCACAGGTAATTGGGCATTCCTTCCTATTTCTGAAGAATCATGTGATTACCCACTTGATACAGTATAATACACACAATGATTTTTGACGAAATATTAAAAATATATAGTATTTTTATGTAGATTCTAAATATGTATTTTTTATTTTAAAATATTATATTTTCCTATTTTTTTCAATTTATGTTGTGTCCTGATTCCTTAACTCAAAAAACACATAGTTAGTGTTTTTTCCATAGCTTTTTCAATTCTTCAACGTTTTAAAAAAAAATGTATGATGCACTAGAATACATTGACCTCTACATTCTTTAAAAAACCTAGTTCATGATTATTGCATTAAGCCCTTCAAAGGATGCATCCACAAATGGCATTCCATTTTAGAGGAATGATCACTTAGAGAATTATAACAAAATAAAAATTACTAATTTTATTTTTGAAAAATAACGTCACACTAGTTCTATATGTTCTCTACATGCCTGCCAATTTTTGTATCTTGAAACCATCATTTAGGCCCTAAAAGGATGCACCCAAAAAAACATATACCTTACCATTTGCCTGAAAATTAAAAGTGATTGTTGTAAAAAATGAAACTTGACATAATTATGAAAATTTTCAATACATAAAACTTATATATTCAGAAACATGATTCGATTTCCTACATTTCATAATTTTTACTCAACGCAATATGTTTTGTTTAAGTATCTACAAAAATCCAAGTAATTTAAGGGATGCCTAATTTTCTAGTTTTATATTGCATCTAATGCACCAAAAGTGACCCTCATTAGCTTGCACTCACCCACATATTAATCCAATTTGAGTCAACCATGGTAAACCATAGTCAACCATGATTAACTATAGTTAATCATTATCAACAACATCAACAATAGTCAAACATAACCAATCAAATTCAATCATTTTGAAGCAAAGTTTACCACACGCATAGATCCATCTTAAACCTAGATCTATGAAACCTATAGTGGAATCCAATTTCTTCACATGTAATTTCTTTTATCTTATTTTTTTTGTATGTCCATAAAATATCTACACCTCAAGAAATTTTATCTGTCTTGGTGCTTGATAGATTTAGGATTAATATGGATCTATGATGATTTTAATTTTTTTATGGGACAACATGGATTTTTTAAATTATTTTTTTCTTTGGATTTAATTTTTTATGTGACAACATTTTCCCCATACTGGGATGTAGAGCACCTCAATACCCTTGGTGAAAAATTTAATATGGTCAACCATGGTGAGTATTGTTTAAACATAGTCAACCATAGTTGACCTCATCTAATCATAGTAAACCATTGTAATACATTATCAACAATGGTCAACCATACATAATAAAACACAACCATGAGAAAACATAATCAAACATAAGTAGCCTTAGTCAACCATGGTTAATAGTTGTAAACCATGGTTAAATGTGCTCAACCATGATTATGTGCTCATTAATATTACTAGAGTCATCGATATTCAACCAAAGTCAACCATAGTTAAACATCACAAGTAATTCATGGTCAACAGTGCAAAATTTAGTCAACCATCTTCAACCATCGTGAAACGTACTCGACCAATGTCACCCATAGAGAACCATGGTTAAACATGCTCAACCATAGTAAAAATTCAAGAACCATTTTCAAACAAGGACAAATGTCGTCAAACATGGACAACCGTGGTTAATCACATTATATCATAGTCAAACATGGTTGACCATCATCTAATATGGTTATCCATAGTCAAACATATTTATCCATAGTCAACCACAAATAAACATTGTCAACCATGGTAAACTACAATTAACCATGGTCAACTAAATGAAACATAGTCAAACATTTCCAACTAAAGTCAAACATATTCAAGTAAATGTCCACCAAAATCAAACATTCTCAACCATGGCCATTATTATTGAAACAAAACCAAACATATTTAATAATGGTTGATCCAAGTTTTAATCATAATTAAACATATTAACACATGATCAACCATAGTCAACTATACCCAACAAACATCAACCATGGATAAATATAATTGTACATGATTAACAATAGTCAACCATGGTCAATAGTAGTAAACCATTGTTAACTATTCTCAACTATGCTTCCATGGTGAACAATATTATTAGATACAACTATATTCAAGGAACTTCTCCCCTAACCAAACATTACAAGTAATCCATGGTAAAAATCACAAAATTTAGTCAACCAACTTCAAAAATGATGAAACATAGTCAATCAAAGTTGACAAAACCATGGTTAAACATGCTTAAACATAGCCAAATATGAACAACCATGGTTAAACATGGCCAATCATGGTAAAAACTTGTCATATTTGGTCAAACCATGGTCAACCATTGTCGCACATGATTTACTATAGCTAACATGGTTATCCATAGTTAAAGATTGTCAAGCATATTTATCCATAGTCAACCACAAACAAAAATGGTCAATCATAAGAAAACATGGTGAACTATGGTGAACCAAGTTTAACTAATGTCTACCATGCAAAAAATGATCAACCATAGTCAAACAGTTGAATCATAATTAAACATTATTAACTACCATTGATCATAATCAACAATGGTTAACATTAACCAAATCAACCATAGTTAAATATAACCAACCAAAGTCAAATGTATTCAAGAAAAAATTAACCAAAATAAAACATGGTTAACTATGGTCAATATTAGCCAAACATAATCTTAAGAATGGTTCACCTAAGTCTATCATGGTCAACAATGGTCATCCAAAGTAAACCACTGTTACACATAATCAACTATGTCCAAGCAAGTCAACCATTGTTAAACATAATCAAACATGGCCATGCATAGTAAACTTGGTAAACAATAGTCAACCATCATAAGTTGTGATCAACCATTGTTCCTTGGTTAACCATATCACCATAGTAAAAATTTTATAACTTAAGCAACAGTAATCCCAAAATATCATTAAATACTGTCAACCTTATTTAAACATTGTCTACTATTACCAAATGTGGTCGACTATAGTCAAGTAAAATAAAACATTAAGAAAAATAGTTGTATTAATGCCATTATTACTTTTATAAATATCTCTATTTATATTTCTACATTTTCCTTATTCATAGTGTACCCTCTTGACAACAAACTCTGTGGGTAGTCTTGATAAGAAAAATACTCCTTCAAGGGTCTTTTAAGTGGAGTAAAATAATGTTAACATAACATAAAATTTTGAAACCTCTCACCAAGTCCGCACCAATCTAGGGTTGATTGTTTGTGGAAAAAACCCTGGGTAGGATGGGGTTTCTGAAAACCTGAACCGGGTTTTTCTTAGAGTTACGACATTTCATCCTAGTTATACCAACCAAGACTAAAAAAAGTGGGAATTAGGAGTTTCTTCACAGCTGAATAAGGTTTGTTTTGATTCAATTTTTTTTGTTGGGTTATTGATTTTGTCAGTTAGTTTTGTAGTGTTTTAGGCACTATGTCAAAAAAGAAAAAGAGGTTGTCTTTTAAACCATTCCCGTCAGATCTTGGCTTTAAGTCATCCTTACCACCATTACTTTCCAAAGGCATGCTTTTGTGTATCAATGAAGACACTTGGAAGGAGACGTCTTGTATTCCTTCGGTTCCGGGAAAGTGTCTATTACATAAAATTTTATTTGCATGTGATTCCAGTACTATCGTATTTGCATCCATGAAAGAAGGAAGGAGTGAAGAGGATACAGATTTTTTGGACATTTCTTTAATCAATACTCTCATTCCAGAGTTGGCCATTCTTGAGAAAAAAAACAATTTCGTTTACAAACCATTCTTCCTCAGATTTACCTGTTCCTTCTAGTGGAAAAGCGAGGGGTGATAGTCCAAAAGGTTTTCAGTCTTGAGGTGATAGTTTTAAGGGTTTTATTCCTATAAAATATCTTACACATTTAGATACTATGGTTGCTTCCGGCATGTCAGCCCATTCAGTTGATAAGAGAGTATAGGAGAAGGAATGTGTTGTGATTATCTCAATGGTTGGTGCTCAATTGGAGGATGGGAGAGATGTGGGAAACTCTAGAAAACCCTACATAGGTGAAAATATACAGAGAGGTGGAAATTGAAATCTTATAAGGTCAGGAAGGATGTGGAGGTATTTTCTATTGGTTGTGATATCACCTTGAAGAAAGTTGAAGGCTTGGTTGAGAGGGATCTAGTAAGTCGATTGGGGTATATCAAGATGAATCAACTAGATATGATTCAATGGGTAAGTGAAAATTAGAAAAAATTATTAGATTATCAACCTCAAGTTATTTGGTTACCTTGTGGATGGTTATGTTTCATTTTTCTATCTAAAGAGAATGCACATAACATTTTGAATAATTACTGGGTGTTAAAAGATGGTTGTTTGCTTTTATAGAACTGGTCCGTGGAATTCAACCCCATGACTCAAAATGTCTTCAAAAGAAATTTGTGGATATTACAATTCATTTTTGTTAGAAGATATACTAATAATTTTGGAAAATCGTTTGTGGAAGTATATTAATATGGATAAAGACTCTTTAAGGTCAGGAGATAAAAAAATTTCTAGAGTTCTGGCGGAATTCAATATGTTGGAGGGGCTATCGGAAATTTTAAATATCAGATGGGGTGATATTTTCTTTTGAGCATAGATTGTATTACAAGGGTTTATCTTTCCACTTCCTGATAAAATACACGGAACTTAAAGAGATATTTCCCTCTATTAATAAGGAGGTTTGAACATACTCGGGTTCAGGAGGTTAACATGTATTCTCATGATCCTTCAACTAATAATGTTTGGGGTTTGATGCTGAAAGATGAAGAATTCCTATCAGAAGGTATGTATCCATGCAACTCCCCTTTTCCTTGTGAGCACCTTTCTTCTAAAGAATTATTCTACATTAAGTCTATTGAAAAGGATTATAATCATAGATTAATCTCTAATTGCGTTAGTTAGAATTTGGGGGAAATTTTGTAGGGGGATCCTCAAATTGTAAATTTAATAAAAATTGGTTATGATAATTGTGATCTAAAGAATGGGGATTCATTCCTTGTGGAATATTCTGATTCAATATGCATACCGTCTAGTGATCTCTCAGTTTAAAAAAACTAGGATCTCCAAACCAGGGATGATTTTAAGGAACCGTACTTATTTAAAAGTGTATAAATGTTAGCATATCTTACCAATTCTTAAAACGCCAACTATGAAATGTTTGGCGATATTTTTCAAAAAATATTTTAATTTCCAAGGATTTTATATCGTTTATATAATAATTTGGGGATTTTTAGGGTGAAAAACGTTTACCCCATCAAAATTGGGCGAAACAAGGCTTCAAAAAATGAAAAATGGTGAATATTTTTTTTGGAGAAAACCCCCTAAAAATAGCCCATGGGCTAAATTTCGCCCCTAAAATTATCCCTGCTCCAAACCTCTTTACATGTAGACTCTAGTACAGAGAATCCAGAAAAAATTGTTTTGTTAAGGGTTTGAGTGTTAATAGACATTCACCATCTATGTATTTCTTTTTGTTAGGAGAAAAAGTTAAAACCCGTCTTACAATTTATTCTAATAATCCAAGTGATCTCTCAGATAGGCTTCCTATTAGTTCTATAAGATGCTAGAATGTGACAATTAGAAGGAAAAATAGGAAGAAGAAGGTAACGGATAATAAATTGGAAGAAGAAGATAGGGGAACTCTACAAGAAGAGAGATATATTCCGTTATCGAATAGAATTCATTTAGTAGAGGAGGAAGTTAATATTTCATCTCATAAATATGGGGCTCTTAGAGCTCAAAATCCCTATTTCAAGGTTTTAAAATGATTTGTTAGTCATTAAATGTTAGGGGATTAGGGGGTGGTCCTAAGTTTCGATCCCTCAAAATATTTATAGAATGTAATTGAGATGACATTTTTCTATTTCAAGAAACAATGAATTTGGGTTCTAAGGCTTGTGATGTTATCCTTAGAATCTTAAAATATAGGGAAGTCTATGTAGTAGATGCAGATGGTTTGTCTAGTGGTTTGGTGTCAGTTTGGAATTTGAGGATTTGTAAGTTCAATCCTTTTAAGACTTGTTCTAGAATTTTGTTGGAAGATAAAGTGCATGTTTTTGAGAAAAAAATGAAATTTCTGAACATATATGCTCGATATAAGGATTGGTGGCTATTTTGGGATAAATTTGATGCTAGTGGTTTATTAATTTTAGAAAATCTGGTAATTTTTGGAGACTTAAATTTTAGTTTACATTCACTTGAAAATTAGGGTATGGTATCCCCTCTGGATCCTTTGGTTGGTTATTTTCTATATCTTTTCAGGAGACATCATTTAGTGGATATCTTTCCTACAAAATTATATCCTTCTTGGAAAAACAAAAAGAAGGATGGTGAAGGAGTGGGTAAAAGATTGGATCATTTTTTCATGAATCAATCTCTAGTGGATTATTGTTTGAGATATGGATCTTGGGTCATTCATACTAATATATCAGATCATTTTCCAATAGCCCTTCAATTTGAAGACGAACAATTAGACTTAAACATTCCTTCTAAGTTTAATCATTCTTGGTTAAAAGATGAGAATTTCTATCAGATGATTAGATATTTCTGGTTTAGGGTATCCAACCCAAATAACTTAAATGTGATGGATATCCTGGTTTATAAGCTAAAGATTCTAAAAAAAAGGTGGGATTATGGTTGAAAAGAAAGTCTATAGAATAAAAAAATTATTTCATCAAATTGAAAGTGAAATTATTCTGAAAACTCTACTTTTATCACTCGTATTCTGAAAAAAGGATAATCCTAATTCCTTTTCATATTTTAGTAAATTTATCTTTGCAAGTTGGTTTATAATATGGTGACAAAAGTGATTGTAGAAATACTAAAACCAAATTTATCTAGGGTAGTCTCTAAGGAACAATTTGGTTGTTTATCTAACAGATAGATTTTGGATGCTATTGGGGTTACATAGGAATGTTTACATACACCAAAACAAAAGATATCAGCTCTGTTGTGATGAAAATTGATTTGGGAAAGGCATACGATAAGGTTAATTGGGATTTTTTAATATTTCTTCTGCTTCAGATTGGTTTGATTGTTCAAATGGGGAAGTGGATAATGGCATGTGTATAATCAACAAATTTTGCGGTTGTGATAAATGGATCTCATACAAACTTCTTCAGAAGATCTATAGGCTTAAGGAAAGGTTTTCCAATGTCACCTTTGTTGTTCCTTTTGATGGTTGTAGGGCTAAGTAGAATGGTCTCAGAAGCATCTAAATAATGTCATTTTATAGGTATTAAGTTCTCTATTGAAATTAAAATTACACATTTTCTTTTTGTAGATGATGTGTTTTTTTTGGGTTGGTAAATATTCAAGAATGGAAGGTATTAGATGCTATAATGGGAATTTTTTGTAATTCAACAGGGATGGAAATAACTGCAAAAAAATATTGCTTCTATTCTCACAAGGTCAAATAGAGACTTTGGTTGAACTTAAGAGTCTGTTTCATTTCAAGATTGGTAAGATGGAAGATGGATTCATATATTTGGGTTTTATTTTAAAACCTAATAATTATCGTGTGATGGACTGGCTATGTCTAATAAAGAATATCTAGAGAATAATTCAAAATTGGTCTTATAGGTTCCTCACTCTAGGTGGAAGGCTCACTTTAGTAAAGGTCGTTCTGCTAAGTATTATGGTTTTTTGGTGTTCACTAATTATGCTACCAAAGTCCATTTTAAACATTATAAGAGAAAAAAATTCATTTATTGTGGGAAGGGTCTAGGAATGAAAGAAAGTTTCATTTGGCCTCTTGGGAACGACTTGTTTTACCTAAATCCTTGGGTGGTTGGGGCATAAAAAACTGACAAGTTCCAATATTGCATTATGTTTAAAAAATATGTGGAGATGTCTATTTGATAAAGGAGTGTGGAGCATGGTGATGAGAAATAAATACTTGAAGAATTTGTCTATTAATAGATGGTTTAGATTGTAAGAGATAGATCAAAATGGAGTTTCAATTATATGGAATAGATTTCTTAACCTTTTTCACTGGCTAAAAAAGGGGATTGGCTGGGATATTGGTAACAAAAGAGATGTTCACATTGGGTTTGATCCTTTTGTTGGAGATAATGATATTTTTGTTTTTGCTTAGGAAATTCTAGATCACTTAGATTTGATTGGTTTAAAAACTCTTGATCATATCAAGGGACCTAAATGGTCTATTCCCAAGGGAATATATTAGTTCAATGCTAGGGATGTGGGACTAGTAGGTGAATGGGCACTGAAATGAGATGATTATATAAATTTTTTGAATGAGTAGGTGTTAGACTGAATTCTGAAGAGTACATATTATCTTTTCCATAGAACAAAATTTTGGGGATTATCACTGCTAAGTTGGCTTACGACTTTATTGCTAAAAACTGGTATAAGGAGGATAATAGGTGGTGTTTTAAAAAGTTGTGGAATTGGAGTGTGCCACAAAAATTGAAATGTTTTTGGTGGTTATCTCTTTAAAAATATCTCTTAACTTGGAAAAATATGATGAGGAGAGGATGGCAGGGTCCAAGTTATTGTTTTTTGTGTAAACAAGATAGTGAAACAATTTGACATATTTTGGTAAAATGCTCTTTTTGCAAAAAGGTTTGGTCTTTTGTTAAGGATTTTCTAGGCTTTAGTTCTAAGTGGGGGAATGATGATATGGAAGAAACTTTTACAGAATGGTTTGAAGAAACAGATTCCTACAAACGTATTCCAATTTTTATTTCTTGGTTTATCTGGATTGTTAAGTTTTATATGGTTCCACATATTAAGTCCTAAATTGATAAGCATTTAATACTTTTTTCACAATAACAAAATAGAGAGGATCATTGAAATAAACACAATCAAAAGGTACACAACATTTAACCTGGGAAACCTTAAAGGGAAAAGCCCAATAAAAATTCCTCAATATAGATTACCAAAATGCAATGACCAAATAACAACGTCTCATAAGAGAGAGATACCAAACCTCAAGCATAAGAGCCAAAACACCAGACACTTTTCCTCCTCCTTCTCTTTCTTTCCTTCATTCTCTCTCCTACACAATACATGAGTGAGTGAGTGTGTAAAAATGAGGGAGGGCGCCTCCCTATTCATACTAATATTTCCAACTAACATTTAACCTAACTTGGTTGATCTATCTAACTAATGGTGTCGGACTACCTAGGAAATATCACAATAATAATTATATTATTCTTTTCGGGGTACTAATGAATCGACTTACAACAAAGGGTTTAACTCATGAATTTTACATGACATTTTACATTAGTGAAATCTCTTGAAAGAGGAATAATAATAATGTAAAGTACAAGCAGAATATTCTTCGAAGTTACATTTTTTCAACACTCCCCCTTAATAAGAAGGGTATTCTACTGACAAACAAAATTTTTTGTGGATCTACACAACATCATCGAACAAAGACAGGAGGCATCATTAACACACATATGTTTCACTTAGTGAAGTTGTTACATAACATGATAATTCACAAGATATTAAAGAATATCCCTAATTTCACTAAATATTGGAAAATTCATCCTAAATCCATATTATTGAATCCCCCTCCCAATTAACCATTTCAATTAAGAAAACCCCTAGCTTCACCAGATATTGTAGGTATAGATTATTATCAACCCATTTTTAATACCCCATTTATATCATACTATCAAGTTGTAACAAGAAGGAGCCCTAACACATCTTAGTATAACCAAACATGATGATAAATAAAATAATAGTGTAAAGCTAATAATGATCCCATCGGGATTGCAGGGGTGACTGGTCAATTTGTAGAGTTATATAGTGGAAGACCCAATGAAATAGTATTTAAGGCACCAATGGACGCTTGCAAATCATGCTAGGGGAGCATGGTTATTACCAGTCCAAGCCAAAATATTTCTTAGTTCATGTTTGTTATTTGGGAATAGGTCGCCGAGAGGATTCGATGAGGAATCTGATAAGGCACAACCTTGTGTGAGATATTGGTGGAATTCGTGGGAATATAGGTCTCTATGGGTGACCTCAAAATATATGAAGAATTATCTATATATATGAATTCATCCCGTGATTTGAATGTTATTCCGCAACCCACCCAAATAAATTTACCCCCAATATTTATATTACTATGTCGAATTAAGAACCTCCCTTGGCCCCTTAATATGAAGAAATATATTTTTGAGGTTTTTAGGAGTATTCAAAATCCCAGTATGAATGGACGTGATATGATATCTCTTTGGTAGTGAACCTCCTATGCATCAATATCATCTTTTGGGACATTTTATAGTACATCTATAGATCATCGAAAGTTTAGAAGAACATCATCATATACAACACGGAGCTTGAGTATCATCATCTACAACATGGAACTGGGGCATCATCATCTGCAACATGGAATTGGAACATCATCATATACAACATGGAGCTAGATAATCATCATCATCTACTGGAACATCATCATATGCAACATAGAGTTGGAGCATCATCAGATGCAACATGGAACTGGATCATCACCTACAGCATGGAGTTGGAGAATCATCATCATCTGCATCAACATGTAACTATTGGAACATCATCATCATAATATTCAGTACATAGTTGAAGTATAAACATATTAAATATAAAAATTTGATACATCACTAACAACAACAACATGAGGTTGGCTCATCAGCGTAAATTTGGAATAACAACATGAATGACAGCACAAGGATGAGTCATTAGCATAAAGATGGAATAACAACAACAATGACAACATGATTTTGGATCATCAACATAAATATGGAATAACAACAACAACAATAGCACAAGGTTTGCTCATTAGCATAAAGATGGAATAAAAAACCAAATGACATCACAAGGTTGGCTCATTGACATAAATATGGAATAATAACAACAACATGTGACAGGTATAACAACATCATCATAAACAGTGCAAGGTAGGAGTAACATCATCTATGACAATATAATGCGGTAGGTGTATCAACAACCAATATGATTCTTCCTTTTGGGATTTCAGAATCATGGACAACAAAGGTGATCCTTTCCTTTCGGAATTTTGTGATCATAGACACAATAGGTGATCCTTTCCTTTCAGAATTTCAGGATCACAGACAACAGATCTATGTTACTCAGATGGTCCTTCCTCTTTCAAGATTGCATGATCAATTCTTTATGGATCCACCAATATTGATCACACAATCATCAGTGGTACTCAGACGATCCTTCCTCTTTTGGGATGACAGGATCAAGTCTATACAGAGTCACCAATAATGATCACACATACATCTATGGTACTTAGAAAATCTTTCGTCTTTCAGGATTATGCGATCAAGTCTTTGGGAATATACCAATACTGATCACGCATACATCTATGGTACTCAAACAATCCTTTCTCTTTCCGGATTATAGGAAAAATTCTTTATGAAGCTGCCAATACTGATCGCACAAACATTTGTGGTACTCAGATGATCCTTCCTCCTTCGAGATTACAGGATCAAGTCTTTATGGAGATACCAATACTGATCACACATACATATGTGGTACTCAAACAATCCTTCCTCTTTTAGGATTACGGGATCAAGTGTTTACGAATATATCAATAGTGATCACAACTAACACATACATACACAAGACTATCCTTCCTTTGAAAAATACTAGATCAAGTCCAACATGGATGATGCTTCCTTTTGCAATTGCAGGATCTCCAACCAAAATTTTAGATGAACCTCCCTTTCAGAATTATGGGATCAAGTCTTTCAATCAACATTCTGGGAGATCCTTCCTTTCAGAACTATGGGATCAAGTCCATCAACATCTTGGATGATCCTTCCTTTCGTAATTACGATATCAAGTCCATCAACCAACATTATTCACTATCCTTCCTTTCAGAATTACAGGATCAAGTCCATCAACATGTAAGGCGATCCTTCCTTTCGGAATTATGAGATCAATTCTAACAAGATCAACATTTGAGATGATCATTCCTCTTAGAATTATGGGATCAAGTATAAGGATGATAAATCCCAACTGAGCTACATGTTGTGATCAAGATACCATAGTATCATAAATACTACTCTCGCTTTTGAGGAAATCCTTTACAGACATCACTTAGCTTGTCTTGAAAGTGTCCAAAATTCACATGATACAGAGGCTTAGTCAACACATCTGCAACCTTCTCATCTATGCTACATATTGGAGCTTTATAGCTCCCTTATGCACCATGTCATGAATGTAGAAGTATCGTATTTCTATGTGCTTCATCTTATCATGGAACACATGATTATCTACCATATTCATGTATCTTTGGTTATCACATAGAATCACAGTAGCATCCGTATCCAGATCGAATAGATATTGTTGATGTATATGTAACTTCGGAATGTATTCTTCTATGAATATTATATATTGTAACCCGATGTTTATTCCGGGATGTCTCTATTATGTATTTGATTCATGTGGTCATGCCCCAATGTTCCGATCGGGAGGATTAATAATGTACTCAAGTCATATCAAGTCATTAGGTAAGTCCCCACAGTTTTGGGGCACTTGAGTTATTATACACTAATTAAGGTGTAGGCTCGAGTAGTAATTATTAGGTTGAGCCTACGTGTGAAGAGGCAATTCAAGTGAACAGATGAATATAAATAGAGAGTGAGAGTCTCTCTATTTATCACTTGTGAAATACATCACTTGCTCTCCCAAGTGTGGCGCACTACTGGAGAAGGAAATTTTGGGACTAGAAAAAAGACAGAATACTACTGCTGTTTTGGGAGATCTCTTACTGTTTTGGTGTTGATTATATATTAGAGGAAGTTGTGGGGTTTTCTCCTTTATGGTTTCCCTGAGGAAAACTCTTTGTGTCTCTTGTCTCTTGTGATGTGCTTGTGTTTTATTTTTGTGCTTGCTATTCTCTCAGTGAAAAGATCCTAAGATCATGATGCTAGCTTAAATGTGATGAAAAACTAACATGCTATCAGAGCTAACCTGAGAAGAGGACATTGTGCAGATACAAGAACTAGGGCTTCCTATTTTGTGGATCTTCCTCCACATATTTTCAGCAAAATTATGCTAGGATGACTCTCCATTGAAGGGTGCATCTTTCTGTTGATGCAGAATTCAATTTCAAGCATTTCCAGTTTCGATGTGGAAATTAGGGCTTTCTACAGAAGAGGAATTTTTGAGTGAGACTAGAATAGGATTTTTCTCCTCATCAAAACTGAATTTTAGAGACCTGGATCAAGAAATTTGGTTGGGTGAAACTCCAGGAAAGTCAAACCCTAGTTTGACCCTGAGCTAGGAGAAACCCTAAATACTAAAACTGCTAAGTTTTGGTACATTCGCTATATTCTAAGATTGGAGAAGTCTCAGAAGCTGAAAATTGCAGGGATAGAATATACCATCCTGATGAATCATGTGACCAAAAATTAGACTCATATTGGTTGTAATCCAGGAGATATGATCTCTCCAAGTTAGGCTTCCAGCTTCTTCCAGAATTCATCCCTGAACATGACATCTGGGGAGATATGCAATATATTGAGCTACAGAGGTCCAAATGGAATTACTGAAGATGTTCAAGAAATGGCATGGAATTTAATTTTTGTGGTCCAAATATCAGACTCAGAAGATGAACCAGTGACACGTGGCATGCCGTACAACTTCACTGTTCTGAACAGTCCTGTAACAGGTCACCTTGGGAAAAGGATCATAAATCCCAAATGGTGAAACCAATTCTAATGAAACCTATGTTTTTGGATCAGGTACATGCGACATTACCTCAGTACAAAATTTCGAATGCAGAGGATCATTAATTTCGGAGATATCACAGAAACAGTAACAAAAATTTATGCAGAAGAAATCAGTAATTTAGGGCTTCCTGTTTCGGGAGCTTCCCTCCACTGTTTTCAGAAAAGGAGTACATTGGACAGCTCCATTTGAAGAGATCTATCTGTTTGTCCAATAAGATCTAAAAGTTTCCAAGTTTTGAAAATTAGGGTTTCTGCGACAAACTCTAGATCAGTGAACTCCGGGACAAGGACAAACACCTCAAATCGGTAAGATCTAATATTTTGTATTTCCATTTGAGGTTCTCATTTCAATATGATCTATCACAATAGCTTGATGATAAGCTTGGTGAAGTTGACAACATCCAAGCATAGAAGTATTTGATCTCTCTGAAGAAACTGGATTGGACACCTACATGAGTATAGAGGTTCCAGTTTCAGAGGGAGACGAGGCCAAAGAAGACATCATGCTCATGCTGCATAGGATGATGAACCATCCAGAAAGAGATCCAGATATGAAAATGAAGATTCTTCAAGCGAGGATGAATATGTTCTGATATTAGCTCTCACAGGTAACATTACTCATGGAAATGATGATTGGCTTATAGACAGTGGGGCTTCCAAACATATGACGGGATTCAAGGAATCCTTTGTAAGACTGTCAGACATGAATCACCTCACAAGGTGAAACTAGGAGATGACTACCAATATCCAATAAAAGGTAGTGGGGAATCTTCATACAATCTAGACTCTAGTAAGTCTCTAACAATGAAAGAAGTATTGTTTGTTCCAGGACTTAAGAAGAATCTTCTATCCATTTCAGCCTTGGATTCCAAAGGAATGTGGGTTGCATTCATCAATGGTCAAGTCATCATGTGGCCAAAAGGAAAGAAAATTGATGATGTAGTAGTGATTGGAGAACAAGAAGGAGGCTTGTACAAATTGAAGGGTCATCCAGAACAAGCCTTGATCCATGATATGGTAGATCCAAATGAGCTTTGGCATAGAAGGCTTGCACATGTTCACTACAGAGCACTACCTATTGCATTCCAAACAAAGCATGATGGATTTTGCAAAGGATGTGAGAAAGGGAAGAATACAAAGAAGACATTTCCTAGCAGCAAAAGCAAAGCCAAAGGCATTCTAGAAATCATCCACTTCGATGTATGATGTCCAATGTCATCAAACTCACTAAGCGGGTATGCCTACTATGTTTCTTTTATTGATGATTTTTCTAGAAAGACATGGATTTACTTTATGAAAAAACAAAGATGAAGTGTTCAGCAAGTTCAAGGAATTCAAAGCCTTGATAAAAAACCATACTAAAAAGAAGATCAAGACCATTTGATCAGATAATGGTGGAGAATTCACTTCGAATGAATTCAAAGAGCTATGCAAATAAGCAGGGATTAAGAGGGAGTTGTCAACTCCTTATAATCCACAATAGAATGGGGTTGCAGAACAGAAAAACAGAATTTCAAGCTATTTGAAGGGAAGAACAAAAATCAGAATATGACCTAAAGAATCCAGTTGAAGAATGTGAAGATCTATA
>LPNX010020663.1:161817-231109 GCA_001517045.1 Pseudotsuga menziesii | reverse complement strand
TCTAACCATACAATTGCATTTGACTTGTAGGAAAGATCACATACATAATCACCTACAAGCAAAGAAGAATGAAGACTTGTTCCGAAGAACAAGTGACGATAGTTCAAAGACAAAGAATATTATGATGAGTGTAGTGACATCATTGATGCAGAACCTTCCAGCCACCAAGAAGAAAGGGAAGATCAGTTCAAGAAGAATGATGTATGGGCATAGTATCGAGACCTGAAGAGAAGTTCATAGTTCCATCATGCAGTAGATGGAAACATCGTGGGATAAAAAGCAAGATTCGTAGCATGAGGCTTCTCATGAAGAGAAGGCATAGTCTACAAAGAAACATTTACAGCTAATAGAAGTGAAGTCACATGACATGCATAATCTTGTGTGCAAATAAAAGAAGGCTTTGTACGAGTTCAGAAGACACCCATGGGATAATGCATACATGATGAGCTTGATGAATATCTTAACCTTTGCCACAAGGTTGATACAGGATGACAAGCTCACAGATGGGTGCAAGATGAACTTTTGAAGAAGTTCAAAATAGAGGATATTAGTATCCAGTGATCCTAGATGGATACTACTTGTTGCTCCAGTACAGAATGTTTCAGTACATAGAGTACAGAAGACAGAGGGAGTATGATGCTCCGCTTCAGAGGGAGTGATTGCAGAATATCCTGAGGTTCGACATGGTACGACAGGATGGGCAGATTACTGATGACTCTAGGCTTTACTAAGAGTAAAGTGGATTTCAACCTTTGCTTCAAGGTTGAAGACAGAAGACAAGTGATGCTCCTGTTATGTGTCGATGCACTATTGTTCTAGGCATGGAGGTGTGGCAGAGTACAGATGGGATCTTCCTTGGACAAGGGAAGTATGTAGTAGAGATCCTGAAGAGGTTTAGGATGATGGACTGCAAGGCGATGGCCACACCTATGGCATCGAACCTGAATCTATTGAGTGATGCTTCGTCAGAGTCGGTTGATGCTACAATGTATCATCAGATGATTGGGTTATTGATGTATGTGATGAACACAAGACCAGAAATTTGCTTTGCTGTGAACACCTTGAGCCAGTACTTGACAGATCCGAGGAGTGTTCACTTGACAGCTGCAAAGCATATTCTGAGGTACCTGAAGGGTACAATTGATTATGGGCTCAAGTACGATGCGAATCAGAAGATTAACCTGGAAGGTTATGTTGATTCAGATTAGGCAGGAAGTGCCATCAATAGGAAGAGTACTTCAAGATGTTGCTTCAGTATGGGATCAGCTGTGATCTCTTGGTTTAGCAGGAAGTAATCCTGTGTGGCACTGAGTACGGCTAAATCAGAGTATGTCGCAGCTTGTTCAGCTAGTTGTTAGGCAATATGGCTGCGGAAGCTACTGTCTGATATATTTGATATCTAGTTAGATGCTACTTGTATCCATTGTGACAACCAGAGTTGCGTGAAGTTGTGAGAGAATCCAGTGTTTCATGACAAGTTGAAGCATATTGAGATCAAGTATCACTATATCAGGGATATGGTGCAGCGAGGAGCAGTGAAGCTCCTGTATGTTGCGACGGTGGAACAGATAGCTGATGTATTGATGAAGCCATTGGCTAGGATGAATTTTGAGTACTTCAGAGAGAGACTTGGTGTTCTCTAGATCAAGGCTTCCTCCCAGATAAAGTGATGAGACCCATAGCCATTCTGACATGGAGAGAGGATTGGTTCCTTCCATGGTCAGATGTAAGGGCTGAGCCATTCTATCATGGTGAGAGGATTGGTTCCTTCCATGTTAGATATGAGTGCTGATATTTTTAGAATAATAAACCCATAGTTTACCCACTTAGACATTAATTCATTTATTTTTGTCTTATTTGCCTAGTTCATGTGTCCCACCTTGTGCAAGTTCCTAATTGCCTATCCATAGAGGTCAAACTTGCCATATCTGACTCATGTAGCACTTGGGAAAGCCTTAGGAATCAAATATACTTTATTCTTGGCCTCCTAGGTGCCCTTCTACTTTTTCTACTTTATTGCCTGCTTTTTCAGTGTTTTAAGGCACATAGGAAAGCAAGACTAGGTGAGGTGAACTAGTTTTTTGTCCTCTTCATCCTCTACTCTTTTCTCCATGCAAAAGCATGTATGATCTTCAATTCCACTACTCTTTAGCTTTCCCATGTGCCCTTTCCAATTCATGAGCTCCATGACAGATTTGGGATCATCTTTTTACACCTATGGGGGATTTGCCTATTTTGAGTAAGCCTGCTTTATGCTAGTTTTGGATGCCTCCTTATGCATTCGACCTCTTGATGTATTCTATATATTCAGAAACCTATGTTATTATAGGGTTGGCTATTGTACACTCAGTTAATATAATTTTGTGTTACAGCTCCATATTCAGTCTCCATTGTTAGCAATTTTGCATGATCAATTGATAATTGTTGTGGGTAAAATTAATCTACTACTGGCCTGAATTTCTACATGGTATCAGAGCCATTCTAGGTTGTTACTCTCCTTCAAAAATTGTTTTGCAGGTTCGACATCAAGACTGGGAGCCTTCTACTGACAGTCGGGACAGATTTTCTAGAGCTATGGATCAATCACAAAAACCTATCTTGACTCCTTTCAATTTCTTTGAATGGAAAGCAGAGATGGAGATACTGTTGAGAGAGAAAGGCCTCTACAGGGTGACTATGGCAACAGAAGCAGAGCCCAATGCTGCTGCAGAGAAGATCAAATGTCACAATCGGAGAGATGAGGCCTATGGCCTCCTATGTCTCAGTATTTCCCGAGACCTCCTTTTCCATCTCGATGGATTAACTTCACCGGATCAAGTATGGGAGAATATTTATGATATTTTTGGAAAGACAGATGAGATGAGGGGACATTATATCGAAAATGAGCTGATTTTTCTGAGTCCCAGTAGCTTTGAATCCCTGCAGCTATATTTCTCCAAGTTCAAAGAACTAGTTTTGCAGCTGAAGCAGTGTGGTATTGAAAATAAAGATGATCAGCTTGTATTGGCCATCCTATCGAAGCTAGGACTTGACTACTTAGTCTTTGTTTTTACCTTCTATGCCACAAAACTCACATCTTGAACCTCGAAGATGCCTAGCCTTCCAGATTTCATGGAATCTCTCACACAAGAACAAGACAAGCTGGTGATGATGGGCACCATCAAACCATCCAAAGATCAAGCTTTGATTACTGGAGATTTGAGGGTAGATTCAAAAAGAAAAAAGAAAGCTAAAAAGACACCTGAGCAAAGAAGAGACAAGAAGCAGTCTCCAGAGGATCAACAAGGTCCCAAGAAAAATACCCAGAAGAAGAAAAACAAAGGTGAAATGAACAAGTGCTCATACTGTTCGAAGGGAAATCACACTGAAAGCTCTTGTATGAAAAAGCAGATAGATATGCTGACCAATCTCCTGGAGAAGAATGGAATCTCCCTTCTAGAAAGCTCAAAGAAGAGAGAAGGAGGATCAAGTTTCGATGACAGAGAGAGAGTTCATGCTCTAGTTGCTGGCACATCAAGCTCACCCAGTTTTATCATAGATTCTGGAGCTTCAAGACACATGGTTTCGACTAAGGAGGCCTTCTCCTCACTGGATATGTCGAAAGGACCATCTATTGTACTGGGAGATGACTCTCTCACTGAAAGTAAAGGCAAAGGAAGGATAGATCTTGATCATGGGAAGTTCAACAATGTGCTATATGTCCCTGGTCTCGCCTCCAACCTCCTGTCAGTGTACCAGATGACCCACACTAGGTCTCCTAATAAGGTCATATTCTCCCCGATGAAGTTGAGATCACAGAGATTTCAACTGGTAGAGTCATTGCAAAAGGAGTTGCGAATCATGCTCAAAAGGTATACATGTTTTCACACTTCCTACCTTACTCAAACCCCTCTGCTCTTCTCATTCATGCTAATGAAGCCAGCAAGCTGTGGCATGAAAGATTTGGCCATCTAAATTACAAGTATCTGTCTAATCTTAGTGAGAAATAAATGGTCATAGGGTTTCCCAAGATAAAAATTTTCAAAGGAGTCTGCCAAGGCTGTATCCTAGGAAAACACCCAGAGCATAAGTTTGAGAAAGCTAGTCATGAGAGAACCTCTGCACCCCTCGAGCTGATTCACAGTGATGTTGCTGGCCCATTCCCTCATATGTCCATGAGTCAGGACAAATATGCATTGACCTTTATTGATGATTTTTCCAGGTATTGTTGGGTTCACTTCATGAAACACAAGTCTGAATTTTTTGGCCTATTCAAAGTCTTTAAGGATTTGGTTGAAAACCAGTGTGGAAGGAAACTCAAGGTCCTCAGATTTGACAATGGTGGTGAGTATGTATTCAGATGCAGCATTCTATCCCCTACACCACAGCAAAAAGGTGTTGCTGAGAGGAAGAACAGATCACTGAAGGAGATGGCAACATGCATGATGGAGGCCAAACATTTGCCACCAAAGTACTGGGCCAAAGCTATCAACTGTGCAGCCTATATCCAGAATAGGGTGCCTCATAAACATCTTGATGGTATGACTCCCTTCGAAGCATGGAGTGGGCACAAGCCATATGTGACCCATTTCAGGATTTTTGGCTCAAAGGCATGGGCTAGAATCCCGACAGAAGAGGAAGGATTTGCAGCCCCAAAGCTAAGAGTGTATTTTTGTTGGATACTCTAAAGATTCAAAAGGGTACAAGTTTATAAACTTGAGCACAAAAAAATCCTTCATTGAAAGGTGTGTTCAGTTTGAAGAAGAACCCCTTGCAGAAGTGGAAGTTGGTAAATCCTCTTCACCACATGAACCTCAAGAAGTAACTAAAGAGTTTGTTGAACATGCTGATTCTGATTTGTCTGATGGATATTAGTTTATTGCAGACCCAAACAGCCCCACAAGGCCTAAATGGGAAGCCAATACACTACATGCAGCAGGTGAGCTAGCTGGGGATCCCAATGACCCAAGGAGGACTAGATCTCAATTTGAGAGTGGTCTGTGCATGAAGGATCCTATGCTTGCTGAAAAATGATATTTGATGGTGGATTCTAATCCTCAAACATATGAAGAAGCAGCAGGAGATTCAATATGGCAAGATTCCATGAAGGAGGAGTTCATCTCACTCCAGAAGAGCAACACATGGGAGCTAGTGGATCTTCCTCCAGGGAGAAAACTAGTACAGTGTAAGTGGGTCTATAAGACCAAATTTGCTGCTGATGGTTCACCACTAAAGTACAAGGCTATATTGGTAGCTAAAGGCTACTCACAGTTTCATGGCATCGATTACAATGAGACCTTTTCCCTAGTGACAAAGATGGATTCCATGAGGCTAGCTCTAGCCATTGCAGCCTCAAGGCAATGGGAGGTACATCACATGGATGTAAAATGTTCCTTTATGAATGGAGATCTCACTAAGGAGATATATATTCAGCAGCCTCAAGGTTTTGCTACTAACCCTTCTCTTGTGTGCAGGTTGAGAAAGTCATTGTATGGGCTAAAGCAAGCCCCCAGGGCTTGGTATGCCAAGATAGATAGCTTCTTGCTATCTCTGAATTTTGTTCGGTGCAAATCAGATCCAAATGTCTATTTGAAGTCTGTTAATGGTTCATTAATTATCATTGTGTTATATGTTGATGACCTCCTCATTACAGGAAGCTCACAGGCTGAGATTGCTTCCTTAAAAGGAGCTATGAACCAAGCCTTCTCCATGACATATTTGGGGCTCTTAAGTCAATTTCTGGGGCTTGAGATTGCTCAAAACAAAGCTAGAATAAAGGTGCACTAGTCCAAGTATGCCTTGGATTTTCTGATCAAATTCAGAATGCAATACTGCAAAGCAAGCAAAACTCCTTTCCTTTCAGGAGTGAAGCTGGAGGAAGATGATTCTCCACCGATGGTAAACAATACACTGTATAGACAATTGATTGGATGTTTATTGTATTTGACACATACTCAACCTGATATTTGTTATGCAGTAAGTGTGGCTTCTAGATTCATGGATCAGCCTCATGAGATCCATTGGAAAGCATCCAAAAGGATCCTTAACTTTGTTCAGGGAACAAGGACACATGGGATCTTCTATAAGGCAAAATCTGATCTTGATTTGATTGGATTACTGACAGTGATTGGGCAGGTGATAGCACAGACAAAAAGTCCATTTCAGGATATGTGTTCATGCTTGTAGAAGGGCCAATCAGCTGGTCAAGCAAGAAACATAGTGCCATTGCACTCTCATCTACAGAAGCTGAGTACAGAGGAGTTGTCAATGCATCAACTCAGTGTTTATGGTTGCAAGGTTTACTTGGAGAGTGTGGTTTCGAACCTGAGTACTCAACTACCATATACTGTGATAACCAGAGTACCATTCGAATCTATGAAGATCCAGTTCAGAAGTAGAGAACCAGACACATTGAGATTCACATGCACTACATCAGAGAGCTTGTGCATGATGGCACCATTCACCTACTCTTTTGTTCATCTTCAGAACAAGTAGTTGATATCTTCACCAAAGAATTTTGTGAGAAGACCTTCAGCAATCTCAAATCACTGCTGGGTATTGCTGATCATGCTGTAAAGGCATGAGTGGAGACAAGATTCTACAATTTTGTTTTACAGTCCATGTTTAAGGGAGGATTTTCCTAAGTTGGTTTTGCCTCTTTCCTTGTTTATTTGGACATGCAGTATGTAAAGGGTGACTAAGCCTTGTTGCTAGGCCCTATATTTTTTATTTATTACTCATAAATTCAGGCTTAAGGGGGTGTGTTAGAATAAACAACCCATAGTTTACCCACTTAGACATTAGTTCATTTATTTTTGTCTTATTTTCCTAGTTCATGTGTCCCACCTTGTGCAAGTTGCTAATTGCCTATCCATAGGGGTCAAACTTGCCATATATGACTCATGTAGCACTTGGGAAATCCTTAGGAATCAAATTTGCTTTATTCCTGGACTCCTAGGTGCCCTTCTGCTTTTTCTGCTTTATTGCCTGCTTTTTTAGTGTTTTAAGGCACATAGGAAAGCAAGACTAGGTGAGGTGAACTAGTTTTTTGTCCTCTTCATCCTCCACTATTTTCTCCATGCAAAAGCATGTATGAGCTTCCATTCCACTACTCTTTATCTTTCCCATGCACCCTTTCCAATTCATGAGCTCCATGACATATTTGGGATCAGCTTTTTATACCTATGGGGGATTTGCCTATTTTGATTAAGCCTTCTTTATGCTAGTTTTGGATGCCTCCTTATGAATTCGACCTCTTGATGTATTCTATATATTCAGCAACCTATTTTATTACAGGTTTGGCTATTGTACACTCAGTTAATATAATTTTGTGTTACAGCTCCATATTCAGTCTCCATTGTTAGCAATTTTGCATGATCAATTGATAATTGTTGTGGGTAAAATTAATCTACTGCTGGCCTGAATTTATATAGAGATCCATAGCCATTCTGACGAGTAGGTCAGATATAAGGGCTGAGCCATTCTGTCATGGTGGTAGGGTTGCTCCCTTCCATGTCAGATATGAGTGCTGAGATCCATAGCCATTCTGACGAGTAGGTCAGATATAAGGGCTGAGCCATTCTGTCATGGTGGTAGGGTTGCTCCCTTCCATGTCAGATATGAGTGCTGGCCATTCTGTTGAGCAGGACTGATGTAAGAGCAATTCCCATTCTAGGAATGGAGGCACCTGGTCAGTTACCAGGAACACTCAGTGTAAGAACTGAGTAGCCATTCTGATGTGATAGAGGGGTGTGTTCCCACTTGGTCATATGTAAGGGCTGAACCATTCTTCTCATGGATAAAGGATTAAGTTCCTTCCATGTTAGATGTGAGTGTTGGCCATTCCAACGAGCAGGTCGGATGTAAGGGCAACTGCCATTCTCTAGGAGAATGGAGGTGCCTGGTCAGTTACCAGGTAGCTCAGTCGAGGAGGACTGGGCACCATTCTGATATTATTGTTGGGATGTGTTCCCCTCATGATCAGATATGAGTGCATGCCCTTCCATCATTGTGAGCAGGATGTGTTCCCGCCTAGATGGATGTAAGTGCTGGGCCTTGTCACAGATGATAGTAGGTGTGTCCTATCATGCTGGTGACTGTAAGTGCTGTGCCATTTCATAGATGATAGTAGGTGTGTCCTATCATGCTGGTGACTGTAAGTGCAGTGCCTTTTCACAGATGGTAGTAGGTGTGTCCTACCATGCTGGTGATTGTAAGTGCAGAGCCTTTTCACAGATGGTAGTAGGTGTGTCCTACCATGCCAGTGATTGTAAGTGTTGAGCCTTTCCACAGATGGTAGTAGGTGTGTCCTACCATGCTGGTGGATGTGAGAGCTGTTCCTTTCCATAGATGATAGTAGGTGTGTCCTATCATGTTGGTGGTTGTAAGTACTGAGCCATTTCACAGATGATAGTAGGTGTGTCCTATCATGCTGGTGAATGTGAGTGCTGGGCCTTTCTGATAGGATTGTAGTTTACTACATGATCAGATGTGAGTGTTGGGCATGCCTTTCTGACGAGCAGGTCAGATGTAAGTGCTAGGCGAAGACCTACATGAGGGTAGGCCTACAACCAGCATGAAAAAGGGTTGGCTCTGTAGAACTTCCTATGATGAGAAGAATCATGAGATAGAACCAGTGTTGATCCAGATCGAGTGATGATCCAGATCCAGTTCAGTGATGATGATCCAGATCAAGAGATGATCCAAATCTAGTGATGATGTTCGATGATGATCCAGATCGAGAGATGATCCATATCTGATGATGACATGAAGATGAAGATGACTTGAAGACGAGATGATCCAGTTGATACAGAGAAGAATACCAGTGCTGAAAATTGTGTCGAAAGAATACCTTCCTAGTTAAGAGGGAGTGTCGACGTATATGTAACTTCGAAATGTATTCTTCTATGTATCTTATATATTGTAACCCAATGTTTATTCCGAGATGTCTCTATTATGTATTTGAGCCATGTGGTCATGCCCCGATGTTCCGATCGGGAGGATTAATAATGTAATCAAGTCATATCAAGTCATTAGGTAAGTCCCCATAGTTTTGGGGCACTTGATTTATTATACACTAATTAAGGTGTAGGATCGAGTAGTAATTATTAGGTCGAGCCTACGTGTGAAAAGGAAATTCAAGTGAATGGATGAATATAAATAGAGAGTGAGAGTCTCTCTATTTATCACTTTTGAAATACATCACTTGCTCTCCCAAGTGTGGTGCACTACTGGAGAAGGAAATTTTGGGACTAGATAGAAGACAGAAGACTATTGCTGTTTTGGGAGATCTCTTACTATTTTGGTGTTGATTCTATCTTAGAGGAAGTTGCAGGGTTTTCTCCTTTATGGTTTCCCCGAGGAAAACTCTTTGTGTCTCTTGTCTCTTGTGATGTGATTGTGTTTTATTGCTGTGCTTGTTATTCTCTTAGTGAAAAGATCCTAAGATCATAATGCTAGCTTAAATGTGATGAAAAACTAACAAATATAACAACAACTTCCGAATCCATATGGATTCACAACTGGAGGAACAAACTGCAAAATATTCTGCTTTTGTGGTGTTGATAGAAACAAGGGACTGCTTCTTACTAATCCATGAGATTATGGCTAGCGCCAGACTGAAGCATCCTCCTAAGGTTATGTTGGTCCGCGGGACAGAAGGGCAGAATTCATGTAGAATTCTACCTAAGTATGAAAGAAGAGAAAAAAGGAGAAGAGGAAGGAACTGAGAAGAGGAAACAACATCAATGGAAAGAGAAGGATATTGCGATAGAAGAAGGAAAGTGAAGAAGAATACAAAGAGAAGGTGGGAAAGGAGGAAGTTGTGATAGATAAGTAAGTCGTGACTAAATAATGGAATAGGATATGCCATGACATGGTCAGAAATCAGCAAAAGAAGGCGTGTAGATAAGGCAATGAACATAAAGTGACATTAAGGCATACCGCTAAGAAAGCGATAGTCCTTAGAGATTGTGGGTACGAGCTCGACTGGAGCCAATGGAAACCACACATGTAAAGGCATCTTTGTAAGTCAAGCCGATAGCTCCTTTTTGCTATGTATTGCTAGAATAGGAAAGACAACATGTTGGCTGAAGATAGTAAGTCAGTTGGGATAATGAATGAAGATGAGTCTATTAGAGTCTGTATCGAGTCAGTATTGATTCCGTACAAGCATGTGTGGGATTGGTATAGAGTCTATAATAGTGCTATAAAAGAAGGAACCTAAGCTGTAAAAGGGGTTATGTTATCTGCTAAACTAAATTTCTTTTTAATAAGTTCACTCAGAAAATTTATTTTTTGATAGGATGAAGATTTGAAGTCATGTTATGAAATATATTGGGGTGACTAACAAAGATGGGATATCTGATGTTCTGTTATTTAATAAATTTGAAAGTTTTGGATTTTGGTGGCTTAGGCGATATTTTCAACAACTCATTAGCCACCGAAAAGCCTAGTTTTAGACAGCTAATATTTTAATGTGGGACCATGATTATCCATTGAAATCCTTTTCATCATGTTCTTATTAAAATTTTGGGAAAAGGACTTTCTGTGGCTTAGGCGAGCTTTCCAACAGCTCATTAGCCACCGAAAAGCCTTGGTTTCAGCAGCTTAGTGAGTGATTGCAGGATGACATTAACCACCGAAAGCAAATGAAATACATTTTTGGAAAAGGAAACTTTCGGTGGCTTGGGAAAACTTTCAAATAGTTCATTAGCCACTGAAATACCTACCTTTCAAAAGTTAAACGATGAGATCTAGAAAGACGATAATCCACTGAAAGCTCGTTACACAAGTTTGTTTGGAAAGAAAGTTTCAATGGCTTGGGTGAACATGTCGGTGGTTCATTAACCACCAAAACCCAATCTTTCGATAGCTATCAAACAAAACCATAGATACTCTTAACCACCGAAAAGGCCAAAAGAGGAAATGGTTACCTGTCCATCAAATCAAACTCGTCAGCACAAGACAGGTCATGATTTAGCACCATAAACCGCCGAAAGGACGGGGAAACTGCACAAAGGCATAAGTTGATGATTGAAGATATCGTTATTGATTTGAATTGATTGATGGGAATCAAAACCCTAATCTACCCTCCATCTGTCCCACGACTGCAGTAAATCTCCACTGAATACCAAGTTCAAATTAAAAAATGATTACTAGGCAAGTTGTCTTGTAGATATCACTAGAATCTATCATCCTCTCACTCAATCACTTACCAAGTAGTTAACCCATTAGAATCAGTGCCCTACCTCCAGTACACTCCACCTTTGATTGCATGCATCCTTACTACTCGAGGCCACCTTTGAAAATCAGCCTGCTAACCTCTTCCACAGAATTTGAATTCGGTTTTTGCAGGTACTCAGGAGCACAATTCAGAAATGAAGAAAGGAGGGCCTGCTCTCAGAAAAGAACTAGGAGACATCAACTACCTTGAATCACATCTAGAATTCTACCAATTCTTCAAAGATGCAGGATGCTACAAATTTTGTGAGAAAGTTCAAGGTTCACACCAGCAGGTTGCTAAAGGATTTGCCCTCTCTTTTGATGGGTCCAAGGAACTGATAGGAAAGGAGGAGTTTGTAGTGGATGAAACCATAATTGTAGAGGTGACAGAACTCTAAAGAACTGGGGAGAAGTGGTTTAAAGACCACCATTACCAAAAATGTGGATTTCAGATCCTATCTAAAACCTGAACACAAAAATGTGGTGTGGAAGAAAAGTGTTCCATCCACCTGGCTAGAAGAAAGATGGTAGCAATTACTAAAAGAAATTTTGGTGTATATAACCAATGAAGCTAGATACAATAGGGAAATGATATATCACTTCAAAATGATGAACCATTTTATAGAAAGAAGCCCTTTAAATTTACCTTTCTACCTCCACAAGAGCTTTACAAAAATGGCACACTAGGTAAAGGCTTAGCCCACAAAAATTGCAGAAAGGTTGTCTCACCATGGCCTCATACAACTCATTGTCCAAGAATTGTTGGAGAGGAGAAACATAGCATGGACACATTTTTTTGTTCTGGAATGAATTTGAAACAAGCTTACAACTAGAAGAGAAAGGAAATTCTCCTTCGAAGAAATCCACCACCCCTAGTAGTGGAAAGAGAAAAAGAAGGGATGTATCACCAGCAACAGTACATCATCCTTGTTCCCATCCTAAACCAACTAGGATAAAAGAAACCTAGAATTTAATCAAAAGGGTATGGAAATCCCAGCACAGTGAAAAAATTCTGAACTTGCCCTACTCAGACTTAGAAGAAGAAAGGGAGGAAGGGGTTGACCTAGTAGAGCAGATTGTAGCAGAAAATGAAGAACTTCCATCACCCACACCAAAAGACTAGGGTGAACCAGTGGAAAATGCTTCCTCTAGAAAGCCTAGGGCACAAAGAGTAAACCAGTTGTTGAGGCAAGTATATGAGCTGGAAGTTTTAGAAAGATAGATAAAGAGGAATAATGCCATGTTGACCAAGAGGAATAAGCAGTTGCACAATTCTGTCCTGGAGATGAGAATGTATGTATTGCTGAAAAGGAGAAATCTAAGATACTTGAAGGACAACACCAGGCTGTATAGGATGATCAGGCTTCTGAAGCTGTAGGTGAAGAATTGTAGAAAAATCCCTAGCTCTCATTTTGCACTAGAAACCCTAGCTGAAGAAGTAGTAAGCCTTCAAAATCCGGAAGCAATCCAGGCTGCTGTTGATTTTCCAAACACTGGGCAAGCTGAAGAAAGATCAAAATATCAACAACAAAATTGAAAAGGATGATTTAGGAGGTTGATTACAATTTTGCAAAAGCATATATTTCAGTGTCTTAGGTGGACGCTGAAGTGGTTCATTAGCCACCGAAATTAGTGCTTTCGATAGCTAACAGACCCAAAATTTTGATTCCTTAACCACCGAAAGCAAAAAGAGGCACAAAAGACCAGTTTTGGGTGAATATAACTAGATTAGGGATGAAGTGTAAATCTGAAAGGTACTAAAGAACACCATCAGAGAAGGTATGCTCCTGTTTTGTAATTACATCAAGGAGGAACGGGTCACAAACCGTACCTGTTTTAACCAATAGTAGCTTATTTATCAAAGGATAGGTTACAGTTTTAATCCAGTACTCACTGCAGTCATCAAAAAGTTCAAGAAGTGAACAAGTGTTATATTTAGATAGATTAGTAGTTAAATGAGGTTTTCTGACCTAATTTTGCAAAAAACAATTATGTTATCTATTTTTAGTAAAACAGATCCAACTTTTTAGGATCTGGATATTTTTGTAAAGGCTATAAATCCTGAGAATTATGTTTAATCAAGGGTTTGACTTCAGGGACCTATAGACCATTACTATTATCAAGCTTCTCATATTGCTAATGACCTAATATAAGCTCTTTTTCTATCATATGTTCAGCTTCCATTTCTTGTCTATTCTGTGCTTATGCTTGAATTTGTTGTTCAGGTTTATTCACGTTATTTGATGAATGATATTTGTCACCCTATCTGCATGTTGATGATTTGAATTACAATTACTTTCCTTGTTATGATTAGCCATTTATATATAACTATTTTATGTATGAATCTGCCAGCATGATAACTTCTCCATCTCTACACCATATTATCAAACCTCTGAACAGTGGTAGTTAGAAGCCTTATCCTTGATTGAGTTTCATGCATGTCTTGAGAGTGTGAGGTCTTGTAAATCACCTGACTTGATCCAGATAGAAAAACCATAAAAACATTTAAGTTACCAAGCATCCTTGAGCTGCAACCTACAGGAGTTTCCTAGAGTGATAACAAATTGGTGCCGTTGTTGGGGAGAGGAGACTGAAGCTAAGCTTCCCTGGGAGATGACATAGATCCTTCTTTGGTGATAGACAAAGTTTGGACACCATTCTGGTTGTAATAATCTATCTGGTGAATCCATTGGAATAAGGTGGCTTCAAGAATACCAAGTACCAGAGCAAACCCTCAAGGGCCGCCAGCAACACCTGTTTCATATCCAGAAGAGATTCTAAGAAGAGCTAGGGCTTCACTAAGGTAGAACTCCAGTGCTGCAAAGGAAGCTACATCAAGTATTTCAAGAGATATTCCTGCTATTATTTCTTCTGCTGAAACATTTGATTCTCAGGATTTTATAAATACATAAAAAAATTTTAGGGTTTGGGTATCTTCAAAAACTGTTGCTTGTGAAGATCCAATCCTTGGTGACTCCACTAAGATAAATTTACCACACCCTCTTTCAGCTACCACCCACATGAGTAGTATATTCTTCCACCCTTTCCATACTCATTTCTAACATGGCTGCCCCTCTGACCAAAATGGAAAAGATCCCGGTAGCTAGGTATGCCCCTCTGAATTTACCTAACCCCCTCTCAGCCATGCCTACTGGAGACTATCTCAAATACATGCCTAAATTTATTGTAGAGGGAGATTTCATGGCTGAAGAACACCTGGAAGAATTCTACAGTTATGCTGAGAGCATAAATATAGAACAAGAATATGTGTGGACTAGGTTTTTTGTGCAAAGCCTAGATGGTCAGGTTAGGAAGTGGTTCAAATAATTTCCTGCTAGATCAGTAGCAGGAATTGAAGCCCTAGAAGACATATTTCTGAAGCATTGGGGAGGGAGGAGAGACCACCTCTATTATATCACTAACTTTAGAAACTTGAAGGGAGAGAATGGTGATTCTGTTTCTAACTTCACCAAAAGGTTTAACAAGATGTTTAGAAAGATCCCTGCTGAGATCAAGCCCACTGATACCTCAACTAAAATCACATATGCCAATGCCTTTGATTCTGAGTTTTTCCTTCTACTCGGAGAAAAAAAATCTGCTTCCTTGTCACTCATGCAGGATGCTACCCTAGAGGTAGAATCCAACATCATTGCATTTCAGAAGGTCAAGGGTAAGATATATAGGAAGAAGCAGCCCATAGCTCCTCTTGGGGCTTCTTCATCAGAGAACAAAATTGACAAAATGGCCAAAATGTTGGATAGTTTGACTACTGAAATGTCTAGGATGAAATACCAAGGGAAAACACCTATGAGGGGTAAAGGGCCAAATGAATTCACTCCTAGACACCCTAATTTTGTCCCTTATAGAAGAAATAATTCCCCATCTCAAATCCTTCAAAGGGATAGGAATCAGGCTGAGGATCAAAGAATCAGAGCTCCCTTTCAGAACGTTGTACTAGAAGAAGAACCAGACCTCACTCAAGAAGAAGGAGAGGTAGAAGATAACATCAACTGCATGGAGGATGAAGTTTATTACTCCTTCCTGGCACAAGCAGACTATGAGGAAGCACTCATGAATGAGCAGATTATGGAAGAATATCTATATCAAGTAGATTATCAGGAGGAGAATAATTTGAGATCTAGGCTTGTTACTCCCCCTAAGAAGAATGTTGTTCATGCAAAGTAGCCTGCTACTCCAGCTAAAAGGATTGTTGTCCCACCCAAGAAGATGGCTTCCACTCCAAAACAACAACAAAGGCCATTGCAACCATCAGTTCATGATCCTATTCAGTTAAAAGCCACGCCATAAGAGGTAAGAACTTCTGACAAGTTGTCCTATGCTTTCAATCTTGAGTCAAAAATTCAGAAGTTAATAATCCCTTTTCCCTTGATAGAATTGATGAAGAATGAGGCCTTCAAGACATCCATATTGAAATCCCTTCAGCCAAGGACTCCCTAGATGTTTACTTTGTGAACTTGCAAGATGATAAGCCCACATTAATCCTAGGCTCTATGATTGAAGAGTTGGATGAGTCTTTCCCACATTTCTACATATCTCTGAATATCCTTGATAAAATCCTTCATAACTGTTTGCTAGAATCAGGAGCTTCCCACAACCTAATGCCAAAAGTTGTGATGGATGATCTTGGCCTCAGCATTACAAAACCCTACCATGATTTGTTCTCATTTGACTCTAGGAAGGTCAAGTGCTTGGGCCTCATCAAAGACCTTGTTATAAACCTCTCCAAGTTGCCTTCAAAAAGCATAGTGATGGACATAGTGGTGGTTGATATCCCACCTAAGTTCGGCCTCCTTTTGTCTCTCTCATAGAGTAAGAGGATGGGTGGTACCCTTCAAATGGACCTCACATATGCTGCAATTCCAATGTTTGGAGAGGAGACCAAGAGACTCTACAGAGAGAACCAGTTAACCTATATCATCAGCAATGCCAAGAACTCTGTAAACCATCTAATATACACAGTAGAAACAGACTTTGGGTCATGCATCCTATAGATAGATGATTCCCATCCAACCTCCATATAGCTTACAAAGCCCATATATCAGTAGTCTAAAGAAGTGACCACATCAATTTGAAGCATGTATTTTGATGGGGCTACTACTTAAGCCTCAATAGGTGCAGGTGTTGATTTCTCCATCAAAAGAGACTATTCATCTGTCTTATACGTTTGATTTTAAAACTACTAACAATATAGAAGAATATGAAGCATTGTTGTTAGGGGTGAAGGATGCCAAGGAAATGGGGATCATGTGCATGAAAATATTTGGAGATGCAGACCTTATTATACAGGGAGTCAACAAGACCTTTCAAGCAAAGAATGTAAGACTGAAGCCTTACAGGGATAAGGTATGGAAACTCAGAGACTCCTTCATGTTTTTTGAACTGTCATATATACCTAGGGATATGAATCACCTAGCTAATTCCCTTGATGTGTCTGCAAGTCTGTTTGTTCCCCCTTTACCTCCTAGGCTTAGCTATGATATTCAAGTCAAGTACAGACCTTCCCTACCAGATAATGTGAAATTTTGGAAGGTGTTTGCGAATGATGATGAGCTTAGTAAATTCCTCTAGGTAGTAGATGAATTCTCTGATATCCATATAGATCAAGAAAACCTAAAAATGGAAGAATCCTAGCAGCTCAAGTTGAAAGATAAAGTAGCTAATCAGAATATTGTTAAGTTACCCAGCAATTATATACCTCGAGGTCTGGTACCCTTGGAAGAGCTATTTGATCATAACGATATCCCTCTCAAAACTTCCAAAAAGGAGCAAGAACCTACTTTCCAAGATCAAAACATAGGTAGCCAAAGTCATCCAAAACCTATAAATCTATCCACTGAGTTGACTACTGATGAGAGATCTAAATTTTGTGGCCTGATAAAAGAATTTGCTGATATCGTTTCCTGGGAATACAGTGACTTGAAAACCTATGACACTAATATGATCCAACACAAGATCCCCTTGGAAAAGCACACCATCCCTTTCAAACAAAAGCTGAGATCTATCAATACTCTCCCACTACCTGTAATTGAAAAAGAAATCCATAAGCTCCTCAAAGCCAAAATAATAATTCCCCTTAGGTATTACAAATGGATTGCAAACTTAGTGGTGGTAAGGAAGAAGAACGGGGAGATTAGGTTATGTGTGGATTTCAGAAATCTGAACAAATGTTCCAAGAAAGGAAACTATTGACTACCCAAGATGGAACACATGTTCCAAAGAGTCTCGGGGGCTAGTGTCATGTCATTCCTGGATGGTTTCTATGGATACAACCAAGTTGTTGTGCACCCTAATTACCAAGAGAAGATTGCTTTTACCACTCCTTGGGGCACTTTCATGTATGCCAAAATGCCATTTGGGCTAATGAATGTTGGGGCCACTTTTCAGAGATCCATGGACCTAGATTTTGTAGGATTGAAAGACAAATTTGTTCTTATATACCTAGATGACCTCACTGTTTACTCTCACAGCCATGAAGAACATTTGCAGCACTTGAGGAGGGTATTTATTAAATGTAGAAAATTTGGGATATCACTGAGCTCGAAGAAGTCTCAATTTGCACTCAGTAAGGGTAATCTCCTAGGTCACATAGTATCAGCTGAAGGTGTGAAGATTGATCCTGTTAGAGTTGAAGCATCTAGAATTTGTCCATACCTAGGTAAAAAGGGATATTCAGTCATTTCTGGGTAAGATAAATTTTTTCAAGAGGTTCATCCCTAACTTTTCTGAGTTGGTAACGCACATAACATCTATGTTGAAAAAGGATGCAGAAATCAAATGGACTGAGCAAGCAAGAAGCTCTTTTGAAGACATCAACAAGGCTATCATGGAATCTCCCACTCTGATTATTCTAGACTATACCAAGGGTTTCTACATATTCTCCTTTGCATCATATGACACAGTGGCAGCTGTACTATTACAAAAAGATGATGAAGGTTCACCCAATTGCATTTTTTCAGCAAAACGTTGAGGGATGTTGAACTGAAGTATGATCCCATTGAGAAGCACGCTTATTCTCTCATCAAGTCATTGAAAACTTTCAGGGTTTACATTCTACATGCAAAAGCCCTTGCCTATGTCCCTTCAGCTGCTATAAAGGATGTGTTGACCTAGCCTGACATTGATGGAAAGAGAGATAAACGGATTGCCAAGATTATCGAGTTTGACATAGAAGTAAATCCCACCAAGTTAGTGAAAGGCCAAGTTCTAGCCAAACTCATGGCTAAAGAAAACTGTGATCTTTTGGGGATGAATTTCACTTGTGTAAATTCAGCAAATTTTCCAACTGAAGTAGCAACAGAAGTAGTTTAGGATCAGAATGGCATTCAACAAGTAGCTGATAACTTGTCCTCATGTGAGTGGTACTCAAGTATTATTCATTTCCTACAAAATTAGAAGTTCCTCCTAGACTCACTCTAAGTCAAGCATGGGCTCTTAACCTGAAGTCTGTTAAATTTTGTGTAATTGATAAACTGTTGTATTGGAAAGATCTGTCTAGTGTTTTGTTGAGATGTCTAGATAAAGAAGAGTCAGTTCAAGTCATGCATCAATTTCATTCAAGAACACATGGAGGCCATGATTACTGGAATACCACATCCCACAAGATTCTGAGGGCTGGGTACTATTGGCCTGTTATTTTTTCTGATGTGTGTACCTTTGTGAGAGCCTGTGATAAGTGCAAAAGATTTATAGGGAAGCAGCAGCTCAGATCCTTATCCCTTAGACCTATTGTAGTGAATGGTCATTTCCAGTAATGGGGTCTTGATTTCATAGGTGAAATTAATCCTTCATCTAGTAGTCAGCACAAATGGATCCTAGTAGCCATAGACTATTTTACGAAGTGGATAGAGGCAGTACCCACTAGGAATGCAACTCATCAGGTCATCATGAAGTTTTTATATGAGAACATCTTTATCAGGTTTGGTTTCCCATTAAGGTTAGTAACTAATAATGCACTATATTTCAAAGCTGGGGCATTGGTTAACATGTCTGAGTTAATGGGCATTTAGATGGTGCATTCCACGTCTTATTACCCTCAAGGAAATGGCTTGGCTGAGTCATCCAACAAAAACCTAGTCAGGATCATCAAAAGACTATTGGAGACAAATTAAAAAAGTTGGGATTCTAAGCTAAAGTTTGCTCTATGGTTTGATAGGGTAATTGAAAAAATATCCATAGGGACATCTCCTTTCAAATTAGTTTATGGTACTGAGGCCATTTTTCCCATTCAGCTAATTCTTCCAGTGGCAAAATTCTTCCAGGAGGAGCAGGATGAACCAAATAATATGGTGACGAGGATGATGGATTTGGTAAAGTGGCAGCGAGTCAGAACAAGTGATCAAAAAGTTAGAAGCTCATCAACAGAAGATCAAGATTATTTTTGACAAAAGGGAAAAAGTGGACAACTTTAAGGTTGGAGATTGGATCCTCAAGTGGGATACTTCTAGGAAACATAAGGGAAAACATGGAAAGTTTGACTCTCTGTGGATAGACCATTTTGTGATAGCTCAGATACAGCAAAACAACACCTTCAAGTTGCAAAATTTGGAAGGAGAGGAGGTGTTTGATGGCACAATAAATGGGCAATTTCTGAAAATCTATTTTATCTAAGGATTTGAGGCCTCCTTATTGTAAAATATTAGTTAGTACGTTGTTTTTGCTTACAAAATAAACTCCATGTTGTTGTTCAGGAATAAACACCCTTGTAACCTAGGGTCTAGGGTTACCAACGTACTTCTAAAACTTGAAGACAATCGGCTTTAAAGTATAGAAAGGAAATAGGAAGAGATGTTGGGATCACCTGATTATCGATGGTTGGTCCAAGCTTTGTCTTCTCCCGCTCTGCTTCTCTCCAAATATTTCAGGGATGCACCTCCTTCACCTGCAAAGAGAAAATTATCCAAATACGATCTTATACATGTATATATGAAAGGTTATATAAACAACATATATAGTGCTTAATCAAATATATTCATTAACCATTATACATGAATGAGACTCAACACAAAGTTGGAAGAAAAATTCTCTTTATTAACAATTAGTGAATGAGATAAGTGTACAACCCAATGCCTAAGACAAGGACTCCTCTACAACCAAAGGATTCTAAGTTCTGTTGCTCTAAATACTTCTAAAGATATACCACCAGCATAACTTTTTTCTCCAAGATTCATTCTCTTAATGCCCTCCCCAAGGCCTCTATTTATACTTTGGGAAATAGAGCAGTTTCGAAGATTGAGGAGGTTGACATAGTTGAGATGGTTAATGATTAGGGCTCAACTAATCTGCATTAGTCATGATTTATATTTTTTAATGTTGAATGGATGTGTATGTGACTATTGATACTAGCAACCCACGTATGACACGAGAGTTTCTCTAAGGGAAACCCGTGTATAGATCTGTATGCGGGTTGAAATGGGAATAGTCACGTACAGTATGCGAGTTGTCAACAAGGATAGTGATATATTTACACATGTTTTAATGGAGATAGTCGCGTACGGAAATCAACACATAGAAAAATAAAATGGCAAGCTGGTTGAAGGGTAAATGCATCTCATGTCATGCCCATCTATAGTGTTTAGGAAAACTTCAATCCTAAAAATGTCCTTTTATGTACCAACATAATGAATTGTCAGCTCTCAGATGGAGAAGTTCCATTTGGGTTGATAACAGATGGCCCCTAATGTGTGAGGTCAGAGGGAAGTGATGGCAGAAATACATTATAATCATTATCTTTGGAGAACTCAGAAGGGAAACTTTTTAACTTTACATATAGAACAACTAAACTTATCTGCCATGTAGGAGACATGACAGGATTCCCCAGGTAGAACTGACAAGAGGAGGAGTAAGAAACTTGAAGTAATAGCCGAACTGAAAGTGAACATTTAGACATGGGTATTGGAAAAAATAGAGAGTTCTTTATTCAAGGATGACATGCTGCCACTAACTGAGAATCAAAAGAAAACTTCTTCCTTACCTTCCCTGTTAAATTTTAACGAGTCCAGGAAAGTCAACTCAGATCTCTCTTCATTTTTTGACAAGCTTGAAGAGAAGAGGGAATAATTCTTGATAGTGTCACTGATTTGTGGATTTTACGAGCCCGAATTAGTACATGCTCGACGGTGTTTTCATAGTTTAGAGAGTCTGAAAACTCCAAAGAAGACTCCATGGGGGTCCTTTTTCGTCCAATTTAGTCTCCTAAGGTGAAAAAAGTACAAAACAAACCACAAAATAACTCTCTTAGCTTTAGAAGAAGTAAGGCACACCTTTTTCATATTTAGTTAGGAAGGTTCTAAAAAGGTTAAATTATCACCTACCCAACGCTCCTTCAAAAGCAACATATAGCCTGAGTTTTACGAGTGTGAAGCAAGACAAGATCACTTAGAAAGATCCATTTGATTATGAGAAATGGCACTTACAACAATAAACTCGATGCTTTGTTCTTTAGGGTTTAACGAGCATGACAAATACATAAAGTACACTCAGAATCTTTTTCACATTTAGGTCTTGAGCATGAAAAAGAGAACAGTAAGCTCATACTAGGGGTTCCTTTTCCGTAATTTTAGTCCCTCAGGTCCATAAAAGTGATAAACCTATACCTAAGAATACTCTTCTCAATTTTGAAGAAAAGAGAGTGTTCCTTTCTCGTATTATTCCACATGGTCCGAGAAAGCGATAACCTACCACCAATGTGGATGCCCATTCACATATTCTTAACAAGCCTGAATGGACAAGTTTACTCGGCAGTCAAGTCTATTTTTTGGACTAAGAATTGGACCTAAATAAACTCAATATATTTCTCGTGATGTTTTGAGAAGTACAGAAAAGTCAACTCACGGCCTCCTTACTGTTTTTAACAAGCTCGAAGGAGAGAAGAAAGAATTCTCTAAATGCAAGGAGACGAGTTCCATAGGCAGGCGAAACTAGCTCCAAGATCAAGGAACAAACCTATGCATAATGCAAAGAACAAGAGCAAGGTAAAGACACTCAAGGAATGTATCCTCAAGGTAAAGGGTGTCAAGTTTCAAAGGAAAAATGATACAAGGCTTTGTGACGATGCGAACAAATATGAGGCCTTATACAACGAGCTAAAAGTGTGAAAGCCGGCATCAAGCTCATAAGCATGAGCAGGGAACATGCAAATGCAGTTACATCTTGACCAATAAGGAGAGGCCAGTAAATGGTTGTGAATTCAACTAAAAATCCTTTCTCCAAGAAACAATAACATCAGAATCATATTCAGAAGAAACGATCCGATGTGGGTCACTTTGGCAGAAACACATGTGACTTTCCTATATTCTATTAAAGTTAAATTCAAGGTAGAATCAACTGAAGAATATTATATAGCACCAAGGCTTGAGGGTTTATAATCACTAAGATCAACCTTAGAAGGAGAGAAAAAATCAACAAAGGAAATAAAGTTTGCAAGAACAAACTCAGTATCACAGGAGTTGAAAAATTCATAAGAAAAATCAAACTCATCAGGATCACTGACTTGTTGTTCAAAGGAAGAGTCAAAAGACTCATTAAGACCAGGATAAGAAGAAAGGTCATGATTACTAGGCAAATTATGGTTATACTTAGGCACAACTGAACCAACATCCAAAAGAAGATCAGACTGTATCAAAGACTTTAGGAAGACTTCATCCGAAGGAAGGAGATAATCCGAGATAGGAAACATGTCTAAACTTTCAAATGGATCGATAGAGTGGAGATTAGGCCCCATAGTCTATATAGGATGACTCACCTGGTCAACTATTGCGACCAAGTCTTGAGAAGGTAAGCATGAAAATAGAGGCTTCTTCTCAGTAGCAATTGAACGTAAAGGACATGAGGCCACATATCTCACCTATGGTGGGGGAGTGTCTATAGAAACACTAGGAATTGATAAAGGAAAGACCTGGTCTCTAGTTGGGTCAGGAGATGGATCAAGAAAATCCAACTGATCGATAGTGACAATTTCTTTGGCATTATTAAAGTACATCACATGAAAGAATGTTGACACCATAGTGTGCATGGCATAGACATAATCATGTTCAAGGAGCATATTGAAGTCCAAGGGGTCTTCTATCACCATGAAGTCAACTAAGACAGTCTTCCCACCCAAAGTAATAGGTGTTTGACCAAGAATTCTCAAGGCTATATAAGTTCTTCTATCAAATGCCAATAAATGACTAGCAGTCGACACAAGGCTGGGAGATCCCATGCCTTGCTAAGCATGAGCAGACACAATACTAACTGAGGCCCCTTCATCAACAATACAATGAGCAATCGTGTATTGTTCAACTTTGACCTTTATCTGGAAAGGTGCATCAGAAGGAAGGTGTGGATCAACTAGGTTATCCCAATCAAAGGAAGCAATCCAAGAGCTTGGTGGGGGTTCATCCAAAGTGAGTTCAGTGCCCCCTTGTTCAGTAAGTTCTGAATTGGAAGTGACAAAAATGTGACTAGCAGACACTTCACTCTCCAAAGGGGGAGTGGGATTGATCAACAATGGAATCAATTCAACCGATTCATGAAAGTCACTCTCTGAAGGGGGAGTGGGATTGACCAAATATGACAATGGCTCAATCACATCAGGATCACTCTCCGAAAGAAGAGTGGGATCGACCAAAGCTGATATTGGTTCGACCACTGGATCAACCAAAGGTGGAGTAGGTTGTTGAGAAACTATAGGTTGTTCAGGAGAAGGAAATTCTTGATTCTCAGACCACACTCTTCACACCTCTATGATAGCAGGGCACTGGTGAGTAAGATGATCTCCCTCGCATATATTACAAGGGAACTTAAGTTTGCACTTCGAATGACCAGTTTTCTCAACGGTGTCAACATGACTAGTAGTGGCTGACTGTTTTCTCTCAACATGACCTACAGAGGATGAGAGTTTCCCCCTAGCATGAACTACAGAGGTTGGGTGACTGGGTCCAACCTGACGAAGAGAGGCTGGTTGTTGAGAGACTTTAGGATGTTCAAAAATGGGATGACCATGAAACCAAACTCTTCATACCTCCATGATATAAGGACATTTATAAGGAAGGTGGTCTCTCTAAAAAATATTACAAGGAAACTTGGGCTTGTGTTTTGAACGGTTAGTCTTTTCAACAATGTCAACATGGCTCACACTGGCTGATGGATTGTATTCAACATGAACCACAGATCCTGAGAGACTACCCATAGCATGACTTGCAGAGGCTGAGAGACCACCCCTAGCATGACTTGCAAAGGCTAAGAGACTGGGTCCAACATGACTTGTATAGGTTGGACGGGCACCCCAGTATGAGCAACAGAGCCTGAATGGTTAGGATAAACATGCTTTGCAGCAGTTGAGTGTGTGCCCCTAGCATGAAATTTAGAGGCTGGGTGGATGGATCCAACATGACTTGCAGAGGTTGGATGGGGAGGTTCAACTTGACATACAGAGGTTTAATGAGTGCCCTTAGCATGAACCATAGAGGCTTAGTGACTAGATCCAATGCGACATGGAAAGTTTGGAAGGACCCCACCAGCATGATAAACAGAGGCTGAATGGTGAAGCTCAAATTGACTTGGAGAGGTTGAGTGCTTAGATCCAACATGACTTGTAGAGGTCAGATACAGAGATTCAACTTGACATATAGAGGTTGAACGGGTTCCCTCAGCATGAACCACATAGGCTGAGTGACTGGATCCAACGTGACCTGGAAAGGTTGAAAGGATCCCGCCAGCATGATGAACAGAGGCTATATGGTGAATATCAACTTGAATTGCAGAGGTTGAGTGCTTAGATCCAACATGACCTACAGAGGTTGGATAGGTGCCCCCAACATGAACTGCAGAGGCTGGGTAGTGAGGTTCAACTTGACTTGTAGAGGTTGAATGGGTGCATTTTTTCTTATGTGCCTTCTTCCTATTCCTTCTTCTTTTACTCCTTTTAGACTACCGGTTACTAGTATCAGCACTTTCACCGCATGAGGTAGAAGGAGGAGGAGAATCAACTACAGGTGAAGGGGAAGCATTGTTTTAATGCCCTTGATATAAAGAGCTTACTTGAGAAGCATCGGGGGAATTCAGGATAGTTGGAATGGAAAACAACCACACCAGTAGCCCCAGGGTGAATCCAGGTAGATTCAAGGTGGCCATCAAAGGAACACCAACATTCCCTATGAGAGGAATAGTACAAGGAGTTCCCAACATGGGGATCTCTTGGTTGGTGTTCAAAGGGGTGCTAGACATAGTTTCAAAATAGGAGACAAATTCTGAGGTTGACAGGCAATCAAAAATTATAAAGCACACACCCAAAGGAAAACTAAGTACAGACAAACCACACAACGCTCACTAAAAATTCCTAAATCCCAATAGACAAACATGTATAAGATACGCTTTCCAAAAGAAATATGAGAGACAGTTACTTGGTGTCCCTGTAGATGTTCTTAGGTACAAGTGGAGGAATCACCCACTGCCCTCCCACACCTTCTACCGAGGTTACCTTCCAAGCCCATCCAAGAGCAACCAGAAACAGCCTTCTGATGTACCTATGTATGAACTCTAGATGTCAAAGAGACTAAAGGTTACCTTAACTGTATTGATAGTATGGGGGAACAGTTGCAAGCCTGGTTCATACACATGGGCAGGGTAGCAAAGCCTGAAACCCTGTCTAAGACAGAATGCCCAGATGCGCAAAAACCTTGGTCTACGCTTTGACAAAGAATCAGAGGGTTATCTCCTCAGTCCAAGCCTCCACACGACATCGTGCTTAACTCCCATTTGAGAGGAGCTTCCTAGATACAATCAATGTAGAAAAGGGTTTACCTAGTGATTGGACAACTACGTCTGAAATTTTATACTTATGGAGAGTTAAAACTCCCTAATCCACAAGTCTAGCCTGAGCTAGTTGGTTTCTGACCCTATAAAATAAAACTTACTAATAAATTTTAAATTATATCGTTTATTTTAAGGGTTGTTTTTAGTCAGAGGGTAAATGGTGTAAAACTTATGTGGTATTTTGAATCAAAGTTGAAACAAAATGACTAAACAAAGAGAAATGAAATGCAAAAAGAAAAAACTATTCTCTTCTCTTTTTCAAATAGAAACTTGAAAGCCACAAAAGAACAAATTCTTTTTTATTTAATTTTTCAAAAACAATGATATGCCATGCAATGTAGACTAAAAAACTAATCTGCATGCATATAAAGCAAACATGTGTTTTTTATTTTTCTTTTATAAATGCAAAAGAAAAAACGACCTATCAACGAATGCAAGCAAGTAATGTAAGCAAAGCAAATAGACAACTACTATGGACCTAAATGCACAATTCTTGAGTATGCTTGAATAAATTAACTTTATAATGTAAGTGAAATGAAGCAAAGTAGATTCATAAAAACAAAGATCAACCACCTAAGGAATACATGGAAAAAACTAGCTTGGGAAGACACGATGAATAGAAATCACTGAACTCAATCAAAGGCAAGTTAAAAACCAATACTATTTGAAAATAGAATGGAATATACAATGTCTAGAACCCTGATCACTAATTCAGACAACCAACACTTAAACCTATTACCCAACAGGAAAATCCACTTCAAGTTGCTAACAGACAGACAATCCAAAAAAAAAGAACTCAAGGGCTTACAAGAAAGCACAAGGCATGGCTAACATGGTCATCAAACTCACAGTGCAATGCTAATAGGGAAGGCCACTCAGCCAGACAAAATATATAGAAGGATAGGTACAAGCAAACCCTAACCCAAAAATGTTTTTACTCATGCTTGTACGTGACTATGTACAAGAGGAACCCATGTACTATACATGACTGTGCTATAGAGCAACCCGCATACGCAGACCTCTGTACGTGACTGTGTGCAAGAGAAACCCGTGTACAGGAGTTAAACTTTTCAAAAAAAAGAAAAAATATCAAGGACTTCAAAGCATCACTACAAATCTGAACCAATACAAGACACCACACACTGAATCAAGGCAAAGACTGGGCACTGATCTACAGAATTAACCCACAGCAGTCTGGGATCCCCAACGGATTCGCTAGTTCTATTGTTTAGGAATAAACACCCTTGTAACCTAGGGTCTAGGGTTACCAACATACTTCTAAAACTTGCAGACAGTCAGCTTTAAAGTACAAAAAGGAAATAGGAATAGATGTTGTCAGCTTGGAAGGAAAGGAGGTGTTTGATGGCACAGTAAATGGGCAATTTCTGAAAATCTATTTTATCTAAGGATTTGAGGCCTCCTTATTGTAAAATATTAGTTAGTAGGTTGTTTTTGCTTACAAAATAAACTCCATGTTGTTGTTCAGGAATAAACAGCCTTGTAACCTAGGGTCTGGGGTTACCAACGTACTTCTAAAACTTGAAGACAATCAGCTTTAAAGTATAGAAAGAAAATAGGAAGAGATGTTGGGCTCATCTGATTATCGATGGTTGGTCCAAGATTTGTCTTCTCCCGCTCTGTTTCTCTCCAAAACTTTCAAGGATGCACCTCCTTCACCTTCAAAGAGAAAATTATCCAAATATGATATTATACATGTATATATGACAGGTTAGATAAACAATATATATAGTGCTTAATCAAATATATTCATCAACCATGATACATGAAAGAGACTCAACACAAAGTTGGAAGAAGAATTCTCTTTATTAACAATTAGTGAATGAGATAAGTGTACAACCCAACGCCTGAGACAAGGACTCCTCTGCAACCAAAGGATTATGAGTTCTACTACTCCAAAGAATTCTGAATATATACCACGAACATAAATTTGCTCTCCAATATTCATTCTCTTAATGCCCTACCCAAGGCCTCTATTTATACTTTGGGAAATAGAGCGGTTTCGAAGGTTGAGGAGGTTGAGACAGTTGAGATGGTTAATGATTAGCGCTCAACTAATCTGCATTAATCGTGATTTATATTTTTTAATGTCAAATGGATGTGTACACAACTATTGATATTGGAAACCCACATATGACACGCGAGTTCCTCCAAGGGAAACCCGTGTATAGATCTATACACAGGTTGCAATGGGAATAGTCACGTATAGTACGTGAGTTATCAACGAGGATAGTCGCGCATGTACACGAGTTTCAATGGAGATAGTCACGTACGGAAATCAACACATATAAAAATAAAATGACAAGATGGTCGAAGGGTAAATGCATCTCATGGCATGCCCATCTATAGCGTTTAGGTAAAATTCAATCCTAAAAATGTCCTTTTGTGTACCAACATAGTGAATTGTAAGCACTCGAACGGAGAAGTTCCATTTGGGTTGATAACACATGCCCAATGGAACAGTAGAAGATAGGTTTAATTCTTATTTTCCAAGAAAGGAATTTTGGTCTGGGGTACTTGGGACCTTACAGGAAGGTTCCTATCCCCGAGTAGGAGCCAGATGTTATATCCTAAAATAAATTTATTTTTAATAATTTCACTCAGACAATTTATTTTTTGATAGGATGAAGATTTCAAGTCATGTTATGAAAGATATTGGGGTGACTAACAAAGTTGGGATATTTGATATTCTGTTATTTAATAAATTTGAAAGTTTTGGCTTTTGGTGGCTGTTGCAGCTGCAACTGTTTTCCCCAAATTTCTTAAATTTTGGTCCCCTCTTCATGATTTAGCGTTGTTTTTAATCATTTGGATCCTTGAACCTTTGGTCGTGCTTTAATTTTGGATGGTTTTTTGAAGGTTATCTTTCGTCCTGGTTTTCAGAAATTGCTCTTATTTGGAATTGTTGTAGATCATAGATTTAGAGTTTGTTTTGCTGAGTTGAAAATGGGTCAGGCCTTTTTGTCCTTTGCAAAACACTATTTCATAGGTGAAACCATTTAAATCACTGCCAAATTTAAAGTTGTGTCACTTAGATCGGAGGCTGTTGTCCTTTTTGCTTTCGTCGTTGCGGCTCCCAAAGTAGCTAGGCACCCGAAGTGAAAAGTTCTCTTCCCTCCTATTCGTGTCGCATGGCTATAACCTTTTGATCTTCCGTCGTTACGGCCCTCCAACCAGCTAAGCACCCGAAGTGAAAAGCGCTCCACTGCCGATGCGGGTCGCGTGTCCGTAGTCTTTTCCTTCCCGCCGTTGCGGTTGTACAAAGCACTTGGCTTCTGATGTCTTTGTCTTTCCCATTTTCAATTTGAGTTTTTCCCACCCACATCTTGGGTCTTAACTCTTTCGACTCCGACGTGTTTAAGTGTTTCACAGCGCCCATCGCCTGTTAAAAGCCCGCCTGTGTGGCTGTGGATAAGTCTACCCCACTGTGTTAGCAGTAATGCAACGCATGATCTTTCTCGTTGAGCAGCCGTTTGATTGATAGATTTTAACGTTTCATTTTAAAATGCAATCCCAACAAATGATACACATTGATTAATCGCAGTTGGACTTAAGGGACTGTGGAGGTGACCATGGCATGAAGACATATCTTGACAGTTTTGACAAAGATCAAACGAAATTCGGCAGGATCGCAAAGAGGACAAGCGAAGCTAAAGACAAAATGAATAACGACAAAGACAAAAACCTGAAAGATCTATCAGTAACTAATCAAATCATGAATGCATACAAAATGTAAAATGGGAATATGAAACGTTTTATGGGACCGAAAGGTCACACGTTTGGGGAAACCCAAGCGGTCTGTTGTTTTAATTTAAATATCTGAAAGTTAGAACAGGGATGGGATTTTTTCCCTGGAAAAACTTGTAACTTAATGCTTGTAAGAGGAAGTATTTCATTTTACAACCAGAGATTGCAAATTTTGTCGGTTCGAGGAAGTGCTATGTGGAATGTATCAATGTGATTAAATGAGCGATGTTGAATGTGAACTATTTTGTTTTTAGCTGTGTCTCATTAGATATAAGAGTGTTCTAATTTCCTGAACCTATGTTCCTTTTTGAATGTTCTTCAGTACCTTTATGATGTTTTTTTCCACTATGAGTAATAGGAATTTTGACTGTTGATGAGCTATCTTATCATACATCCTTTTATTCATGTTTATATGTTTGGTTATAAGAACAACTATCTGTGATTTTCCATAACACATGAATAGACTGCATTACTCATGAATTAATACCTAGCTCTCTAGAGATAGTTTAGTTAGTATTTATTTTCTTACATATATGTGATTTGGATGCTTGTGAGTTCTAAGACGAGAGGTAAGAACCTGCGCATCACATTGTGATGACTCTTTGCATCTTTATCACCTTGCATTGTTAATTAGGCACGTGCATATCATACTTTAAGTCAAAAATACAAAAAATACACGGTGGACCGGGCCGCAACTGGTAAACCCTTTTGTTGCTGGACTGCAAATCGGACGGATTCCCTACACCAAACAATCACGGGCTAGTTGGGAACGTTGACTGGGGAGAATCCCTTACTGTTGTTTCCTACGAATTTTCAGGCCTCAATAGTTTTTGTCGCTAGAAGGAGGGCTGCTAGTGCATGGTTGGCTGAGGAAACCTGTTTTCCCGAGATTATTCCACCGGTAAAAGTTCTGAAAGTAGTGGGATTCATAATCCGGAAGAAAGGAGTAGAGAACATCTATATTTTTTTGGCAACGAGGTTGTTAATAACTTGAGAAGACACACCATGGAATATGTGAAGAATATTGGAGGATTTCCGATCATCCCTGAATTTCCCAGAAGAGAATATAAAATAAAATATCATCCTATATTGGAAGACTCAGTGCTGGTTGGGGATTGGGAAGAACTTGTGGAAACAGCCTTACAGGAAGTTGTACTTCCTTTGAATCAAGAAGGCCCAGATACTCCTCACAGTTCTCCTACTCACACTCCTGTTTTCTCACCTCCTCACTCTCCACCCAGACTCATGGCAGGAATTAACGCCAATCCACCACCAAACCCACCGAATCCACCACCTACCTGGAGAGCTAGATCACCTTTAAATCTAACACCTCTGCTACATGATTTACCTCAAGCCTTTGAGAAGATGCTGCCCAAATTCGACCCAAGTGAGAAGATACTAGTAGATGACCACCTGCAAAGTTTTTACTTGGACATAGATGGGTTAAGGGTGGGGGAGCATGAGGATGTAGTTTGCAGACTTTTTCCGCACACACTTAAAGGAGCTGCAGCATCATGGTATTTTGGGTTTTCTGCAAACTCTATCCCTGATTGGGATACATTCAAGAGAATTTTCAGAAGTAAGTATGCGACTCAAAAGACTCATGCAGCCCTCATAAAAGGACTATGCGCCTTCAATAAAGAGAGAAAGGAGAAGGTGCATAGCTTTACTCAAAGATTTGTAGCATACCTCAAGAATTTTTCTGAAGCTGAAAAACTTTCAGACAAGGTCCTGATTGAATATTATACTTCAGATTTAGGCCCTGAGTTGGCCATGTTTGCCAACATAAGGGCCAAACCTACTTTGGCGGAAACCTATGAAGAGGCGTAAATAGTGGAGGCTGAAAGAGAAAGTATCGAAGATTATCCCGAACAGTCAGGAGAGAAAGGTGTGGGAAGGAAAGCCTTATTGTTTACTAAGCCTAAGGAAGAGAAATCACCAGATTTTGAGAGTATGGAAAAAATGATGCATAATATTTCTAACAAAATCATAGACTTGGAGAAAGAGAAGGAAACTCAAAAGTTCTATAAACCTTATTACAAGAAAAGAGAGGATAACAATCAGTCCCAACCTCCTCCACACAATTCTGCATCTATGAATTTAACAGAGGTAGGCATGGACAATTTCTGCACTTTCCATCAGCAACCACACTCTGAAAAGAATTGTCCTCAATGGTTAAACTTGGTGACGTTGGTTATGAATCAGGTGTTGGACTCTAAATTAACAGAAGATGGAGATGAAGAAAGAAAAGAGAGTACCACTTCAACGAAGGAACAAGAAGAGGAAACCATGGTTTTGTGGAAATCTATTTTGTTATTTGATGCTGAAGAAGAAAAGAATCAGGGTTACAAGGACATCATGGAAACCAACGTTACAACAAGGAGCCAAGGGTCGATTAAAGAAGACAGTCTCATACTCCCAAAAATCAAAAGGCTGAAGAAAAATGTTAAGAAATTTCAAAATAATTTGGCAGCTGATAAAATTCCCAAATTCACCATTACCAGCCAAGATACTAGGCAGAATGATGCGCTGGCCAAGCCCAATGAAGAAAAAATGAATGTTGATAAACCCCATCCCATTGAACCGCAGATGGATTACGACATTGTGCAAGATATAAAGAAGGTAAATGAGAATGTTTCACTATTTGAAATGTGTAAAGTGCCGCAACAAAAAGAAAGACTATTGAAAGCACTTGAAGCATTAGATGAGAGGCTACCCTCTGACAATCAACCTCAGGAAGAAGGAGAAATCAGAGAAACCAGCATTGGAGGTAAGTCTAAGAGAAAACATCCACCTTTCCTCCTCACTTGTGAAATTTTTAATCACAACGTACATAATTTCCTGGTAGACTCAGGGGCGTTGGTTAATGTCATGCCAATATCAGTCTATAAAAAGATAAATGGGCAGCCTAAGCCATCCATGTGGAGGGTTGTTCAGTTGGACAGGACGGATGTAAAGGTAGTTGGTGAGATGGAGGATGTCCTAGTCCACCTAGCATCAAATGCTAAAGTGTGCCAAGTCATTAATATTGTGGTGGCTGATATACCAGATGCTTACGGTCTTGTTCTGAGCAGAGATTGGTCGGCCAAACTAAATGGATATTTTTCCTTGGATTGGTCGCATCTATGGTTTCCATATAAAGGAAGTCTGAACCAAATTAAGATTTTGAGGGAGCCTCACATGAAACACAACGTTACTCAACTTGAGGAGAAGAATGAACCAGTGGATTTTGTGTTGGGAAATTATTTTATTGAGTTGGAACCAGGAAATTACCAAGTAGAAAAATCCAGCAACACGTCAGACACCCAGCCTAATCTCCTTTGATTCTCACAGGCTGATGAAATCGACAGTAAAATAGTAGACTTAGCAGTAGGAATATATTCTCATGCAATAGGTAGCAATTTCTGGACTTTGTTTTTTGATGGCTCTAAGACGTTAGAAGGGTCAAGGGTTGACTGTGTCCTAATCGACCCCAAAAATAATAAACATTTTCTTTCATGTAGATTAGATTTTGAATGTACGAATAATACGGCTGAGTATGAAGCATTGGTGCAAGGTTTGAAGAAAGCAATTGAATTAAAGGTAAGTAATCTAAAAGTTTTTGGAGATTCTGAAATAATTGTTAAACAGATCCGGAATCAAATACATTGTGTTTCCCCTCTCCTGAAAGCTTATCAAAATGAGGTATGGGATCTGCTCAAATTTTTTAACGCATTTAATATTGTTTCAATCCCAAGACTTAAAAACGCAGCAGCTGACTTGTTAGCCACATCAACCGCTAGGCTCATACCTACTAATAATCGATGCTCTGTTGAATTGCTTTTCAGGCCCTCGATACCTGATATGATCACCAACCTACGAGTATTTGATGATGATCAAAAGATTATAGAGTGCTTAACAAATGACGAGGTATTTAAAGGACCAATTATAGATGATGAAGAACATCAAGCTGAGCTGAAGTATGATAATTTCATCCTTAAAGGAGTCAGAATGTTAGAAAGAATGTTCGATTTAAATGAAAAGTTTAGAAGACCAGCCAATGTGAAGACTCATAGCTCATATGTACAGTTCGAGCTGATAAATTTAGGGACTGAGACAAATCCTAAATATGTGAATCTTGGAAAATGTTGTTCACCAGCAGAAAGATAAGTTCATCAGTCTGTTTAAACAATATAAAGATGTTTTCACCTAGACATATGAATATTTGAAGACATATGACACCAGCATCATCAAACATGTTATCCTCATCAAAGCTGGTGTCAAACTGTATTAGCAACCTTTAAGAAACATGCATCCAAAATTGGAACCGCTGATTCAGAGTGAAGTTAAGAAATTATTGGATGCTAGAATCATTTTTAAGGTCAGACACTCTGAGTGGGTCTTGAATCTGGTGCCAGTGAGAAAAAATATTGAGAAATCAGGCTATGCATGGACTTCAGGATTTTAAACCGTGCTTCAGACAAATATAACTATCCTATTCCACCCATGGAGCAACTGCTACAAATGGTCTCAAGGTCTGAACTATTTTCTTTACTAGACAGATTCTCGGGCTACAATCAAGTATTAGTAGCTGAATAAGACAGGTTGAAGACAACATTCAGGACCAAATGGGGAACTTTCACTTACAGAAGAATTCCCTTTGGGCTTATAAACGCTGGAGCCACATTCCAAAGGGCTATGGACATAGCCTTCCGTGGTTTGATTGGACGTAGTGTGGTGATATACCTCGATGATATTAAAATATTCTAAAAGAAGAGAGGAGAACACACGTTCCATCTAAGGCAGATTTTTGAACGCTGTTAGAAATATGGCATCTCACTCAATCCCAAAAAATGTGTGTTTGCTGTTACGAAAGGTAAGCTGCTTGGTCACATAGTTTCAAAGAAGGGAATCTCTATCGATCTGGAAAGGATCAAAGCCATTGAACAGATTCCCTTTCCCCATAATAAAAAAGGGATGCAATCATTTATGGGAACAATCAAATTTGTGCGAAGGTTTGTTCCTGATTTTGCTCAGATTGTCAAGCCTCTGCAGCAAATGATGAAGCAAAATGCACAACTCAAGTGGACTGATATTGAGAAGAACGCATTTATCAAAATTAAAACTGATGTTGCACACGCACCCTCCCTAAAAAGCCCAGATTTCGACAAATATTTTATTCTGTATACCTTTGCATCTGATGATTCACTAGCAGTTGTGATTACCTAAAAGGAAGATGGGGGGGATGAATTCCCAATATATTTCATGAGCACTGGTCTACAAGGGGTGGAATTAAATTACACAGCCATTGATAAACAAGCTTAGGCAGTATTCAAAGCCGTGAAACAATTCAGGCCTTATATATATTAAAAAATCGAACCAAGGTGATCATCCCATACCCAACTATAAGGTCCCTTTTGTACAGAAAGAGTTAGGAGAAAGAAGGGGCAATTGGGTAATAGCTCTTCAAGAGTATGACCTCAAATTCAAGCCATATTCTATAGTCAAAGGGCAGGGGTTGTGCAAACTGATGACTGAAAATGGGGACAATGACAAACATGCCTGGGAAGATGAGGCTGAATTACATTTGACAGATGTATGTCCTTTGTTCACAACCCCCGATTCTTGGTATAGGGATCTCGTGCACTACCTACAGGAAGGACTGTTGCTAGAACATTGGAATTCTAAGCAAAGAAGAGCGTTGCATCTTAAATCATCTTCCTATCAAATTGTTGAAGGAATATTATTCAGAAAAAATTACGACGGATTTCTTCTTAGATTCCTAGAGAAAGAAGATGCGAAGAAAGTGATGACGGATTTGCATGATGGGCCTGCTGGGGGACATTATTCAGGAAATACTACAGCTCACAAAATTCTCAGAGCTGGTTACTATTGGCCTACACTCTTCAAAGATGCACATGCACATGTCATGAAGTGCGATATTTTGCAAAGGTGTAGTGGAATACAACCTAAAGCATCCGCACCACTGAAACCTGTGATGATCACGGAGCTGTTCGAGTAATGGGGGTTGGATATTATTGGGGAGATAAAGCCAAACTTTTCCCTGCAACACAAGTATATTATGACCGCAACCGATTACTTCACTCGCTGGGTCGAAGCCATCCCACTGCGCAAAATAAATGAGGACGCGGTTATCAGCTTCCTGCAGGACCATATCATGACCAGGTTTGGAGTTCCAGTTTCTGTAGTTTTTGATAATGCTACTTACTTTTCATCGATTAAATTAACTTCTTTCACTCATGAGAAAGGAATAAAGTTGCATTATTCCACTAACTACTATCCAAAAGGGAATGGCTTGGCTGAATCCACCAACAAAAATATGATTAGAATTTTAAAGAAGACTGTAATAGAAAACCAGAGGAGTTGGCACTCAGTGCTACCAAATGCCCTTTGGTCTGATAGAGTCACCCCCAAGTCTTCAATAGGAGTGTCTCCATATACCCTTGTGTACGGTAAAGAAGCCATTCTCCCTCCCAATATCATGCTACCTTCTTCCATAATAGCTCAAGAATCTAGAGGGTCGAACGATGATTTTTTGCAAATAAGGATATATAACCTCGTGAAAGCAGAAGAGGCTCGATCTAAAGCTAGAGAGCACTTTAAGCAGCAGCAAGAGGTAATAAAGAGATGGTTCGACAAACATAAGGAAGGAACAAAAGAATTTGAGGTGGGAGATTTAGTTCTCAAGTGGGATCACCCCCATGCTAAGAAAGGAAAACACATGAAATTCCAGCAGTTGTGGGTAGGTCCTTTCTAGATTGCGTCAAAACTTGTCCCTTCCACTTATAAGTTACAAGATCTACAATGGTGGGAAGAGAACTTACCAATAAATGGTTTAGTTCTCAAGCCTTATTTTTCTTGAGTCTCATTTGTTTTCTTCTATCTTGTATATAAGTAATCTGGCTTGGCAGTTTTTTGAGTCTTTGAGTCATAAAGTTTAGTTTGTTTTAGTTTATATTTTCTGTTTGATTTCAATAAAAGAAGAAAGCTTTGGTTGCATGGAGAGCATTAGAATTATGGACTAACTAAAATCCTTGATTACAAGACTAAGTATTATGGTTTTACCTGATATAATTTCTTCTAGTTTATCAGTTTTCCTAAATGGATATGAACGCATTGAAGTCCTGCTTAATCCCTGTAAAGTAACTCAATATTAAAAGGTCCAAAATACTATTTTGAGGCTCCATCCATCTCACACTTAAAATTTCCTAGTGGGTGACAACAAAAGATCCATGGAAGGAAGCAGGGTAAACAATATATTATATATAAATGATCCCATTCCAAGAATTGGAAGCCAAAAGGATAAGAAGAGTCAAAACTCCTAAGAAAGCAATATGTATCAAAACAAAGTACTAAATCACATGAGTATAAAATTGCCAAAAGTTCCTCTTTGTCTGTGAGCTAAAAATTACATACATCTCTCGCACAAAAGGACACTATGGATAGAGGAGACTGAATAAAAATTTAGAAAGAAAGGCATGAGGAGGACTCAAAAGGACAAAAGTACAAAAGAACAACAAAGGTGAAAAATGGCATGGGAATGAGGAACAAATGAATATTTATTTTTACCATATGTTATGATCCTGTGGTGTCCAAGCTAGAAGCTACCTGAAGACAGAGGCAAAAATCAAACTCATATTTCTGGCCTCAAAAGAGTTATCTTGACTTCAAAATCTTGGTTTCCATTTTCCTAATTGGACTACCCTCAATGATTCAAAGTTCATATATTTTCCATTTGGGAAATCCATACATCTAAAAGAATTCAACATGATTGTTTTTATTGTTAAACAGTCTATTACTTAAGGAGGAAATTGTCTAGAGATCTAGGTTCACCAGGTAGTTGCCAATTGTTGCAGCTGCAACTGTTTTCCCCAAATTTCTTAAATTTTGGTCCCTTCCTCATGATTTAGCATGTTTTTTAATCGTTTGGATCCTTGAACCTTTGGTCATGCTTAAATTTTGGATGGTTTTTTGAAGGTTATCTTTCGTCCTGGTTTTCAGAAATTGCTCTTATTTGGAATTGTTGTAGATCACATATTTAGAGTTTGTTTTGCTGAGTTGAAAATGGGTCAGGCCTTTTTGTCCTTTGCAAAACGTTGTTTTAGAGGTGAAACAGTTTAAATCGCTGCCAAATTTAAAGTTTTGTGTCACTTATATCGGAGGTTGTTGTCCTTTTTGCTTCCGCCGTTGCGGCCCCCAAAGTAGCTAGGCACCCGAAGTGAAAAGAGCTCCGCCCTCCGATTCGTGTCACATGGCTATAACCTTTTGATCTTCCACCGTTGCGTCCCTCAAACCAGCTAAGCACCCGAAGTGAAAAGCGCTCTGTCGCCGATGCGGGTTGCATGTCCGTAGTCTTTTTCTTCCCGCCGTTGCGGCTGTACGAAGCACTTGGCTTCCGATGTCGCTGTCTTTCCGATTTTCGATTTGAGGTTTTCCCCCCCGCATATTGGGTCTTAAATCTTCCAACTCCGACATGTTTAAGTGTTTCACAGTGCCCATCGCCTGTTAAAATCCCACCTATGTGGCTGTGGATAAGTGTACCCCGCCGTGTCACCAGTAATGCAACGCATGATCTTTCTCGTTGAGAAGTCGTTTGATTGATAGATTTTAACATTTCATTTTAAAATGCAATCCCAACAAATGATACACATTGATTAATCGCAGGTGGACTTAAGGGACTGTGGAGGTGACCATGGCGTGAAGAGATATCTTGACAATTTTGACAAAGATCAAACGAAATTTGGTAGGATCGCAAAGAGGACAAGTGAAGCTAAAGAAAAAATGAATAATAACAAAGACACAAACCCGAAATATCTATCAGTAACTGATCAAATCATGAATGCATATAGAATGTAAAATGGGAATATGAAACATTTTATGGGACCGAAAGGTCACACGTTTGGGGAAACCCAAGCGGTCTGCTGTTTTAATTTAAATATCTGAAAGTTAGAATAGGGATGGGATTTTTTCCCTGGAAAAACTTGTAACTTAATGCTTGTAAGAGGAACTATTTCATTTTACAACCAGAGACTGGAAATTTTGCCAGTTGGAGGAAGTGCTATGTGGAATGTATCAATGTGATTAAATGAGCGATGTTGAATGTGAACTATTTCATTTTCAGCTGTGTCTCATTAGCTGTAAGAGTGTTCTAATTTCATGAACCTATGTTCTTGTCTGAATGTTCTTCAATACCTTTATGATGTTTCTTTCCACTATGAGTAATGGGAATTTTGACTGTTGATGAGCTATCTTATCATACATCCTTTTATTCATGTTTATATGTTTGGTTATAAGAACAGCTATCTGTGATTTGCCATAACACATGAACAAGGTGTATTACTCATGAATTAATACCCAGCTCTCTAGAGATAGTTTAGTTAGTATTTATTTTCTTCCATATATGTGATTTGGATGCTTGTGAGTTCTAAGATGAGAGGTAAGAACTTGCGCATCACATTGTGACGAATCTCTACATCTTTATCACCCTGCATTGTTAATTAGGCATGTGCATATCATACTTTAAGTCAAAAATACAAAAAATACACGGTCGACTGGGCCGCAACCGGTAAACCATTTTGTTACTTGACCTACGATAGCCGGACCGCAAATCGGACGAATTCCCTACACCAAACAGTCACGGGCTAGTTGGGAACATTGACTAGGGAGAATCCCTTGCTGTTGTTGCCTGCAAATTTCCAGCCCTCAACAGTGGCTTAGGCGATATTTTCAACAACTCATTAGCCATCGAAAATCCTGGTTTTTGGAAGCTAATAGTTTAACGTAGGACCATGATTATCCACCGATTTCCTACTCATCACATTCTTATTAAAAATTTTGGAAACGGACTTTTGGTGGCTTAGGTGATCTTTCCAACATCTCATTAGCAACCGAAAATCCTTGGTTTCGGCAGCTCAGTGAGTGATTCCAGGAGGACATTAACCACCGAAATCAAATGAAATATGTTTTTGGAAAAGGCAAATTTTAGTGGCTTGGGAAAACTTTCAAATAGTTCATTAGCCACAGGAAGACCTACCTTTCAGCAGTTAAATGATGAGATCTGCAAAGACGATAATCCATCGAAATCTCATTACACAAGTCTCTTTGGAAAGAATGTTTTAGTGGCTTGGGCGAATGTGTCGGTGGTTCATTAGCCATTGAATTCTCAGCTTTCAGTAGCTAGAAAACAAAACCCCAGATACTCTTAACCACTGAGAAGGCTGAAAGAGGAAATGCTTACTTGTCCATCAAATCAAACTCGTCAGCTCAAGACAGGTCATGATTTGGCATGATAAACCACCAAAAGGACAGGGAAACTACAAAAAGGCATAAGTTGATGATTGAAGAGGTCATTATTTATTTGACTTGACTGATGGGAATCAAAACCCTAATCTATCCTCCATCTGTCCAATGACTGCAGTAAATATCCACTGAATACCAAGTTCAAATTGAAAAATGATTATTGGGAAATCTGTCTCGTAGATATCACCAGAAGCTATCATCCTCTCACTCAAGAACTTACCAAGTATTTAACCCCTCAGAATCAGTTCCATACCTCTAGTACACTCCACCTTCGATTGCATGTATCCTTACTAATCGATGCCACCTCTGAAAATCAGCTTGCTAACCTCTTCCATAGAATTTGAATTCAATTTTTACAGGTACTCATGAGCACAATTCATAAATGAAGAATGGAGGGTCTGCCATTACGAAAGAACTAGGAGACATCAGCTACCTTGAATCACATCCAGAATTCTTCCAGTTCTTCAAAGATGCGGGCTGCTACAAATTTTGTGAGAAAATTCAAGGTTCACACCAGCAAGTTACTGAAGCATTTTCCCTCTCTTTCGATGGCTCCAAGGAACTGATAGGAACAGAGGAGTTCCTAGTGGATGAAACCCTAATTGCATAGGTGACATAACTCCCAAGAATTGGGGAGAAGTGGTTTAAAGACCACCATTACCAAAAATGTGGAGTTCAGATCCTATCTAAAAACTTAACACAGAGATGTGGTGTGGAAGAAAAGTGTTCCAGCCACCTGGCTAGAAGAGAGATAGTAGTAATTAATAAAATCAATTTTGGTGTATATAACTTGTGAAGGTAGATACAATAGGGAAATGATATATCACTTCAAACTAATGAACCATTTTACAGGAAGAAACCCTTTAAATTTACCTTTCTACCTCCACAAGAGATTAACAAAAATGCCACACTAGGTAAAGGCCCAGCCCACCAAAATTGCTAAAAGGTTGTCTCACCATGGCCTCATACAACTCATTGTCCAAGAATTGTTGTAGAGGAGAAACATAGCATGGACACATTTTTTGTTCTGGAATGAATTTGAAACCAGCTTACAACTAGAAGAGAAAGGAAAGTCTCCTTCGAAGAAATCCACCACCCCTAGGAGTGGAAAGAGAAAAATAAGGGCTATCTCACCAGCAACAGTAGATCAGCCTTCTTCCCCTTCTAAAACCAAGTAGGCTCAAAGAAACCTAGACTTTAGTGAAAAGCGAAAGGAAATCCCAGCACAAAGTGAAAACATTCTGAACTTGCCCTACTCAAACTCAGAACAATAAAGGGAGGAAGAGGCTGACCTAGAAGAGGAGATTGTAGTAGAAAATGAAGAACTTCTATCACCCACACCAAAAGACTAGGGTGAACCAATGGAAAACGCTTCCTCTACCAAGCCCAAGGCACAAAGAGTAAATCAGTTACTAAGGCAAGTATATGAGCTAGAAGTTTTAGAAAGAGAAATAAAAAGGAATAATTCAATGTTGACCAAGAGGAATAAGGATTTGCACAATTCTATCTTGGAGATGAGAGGGATGTATATCTTGTTGAAAAGGAGAAATCTAAGATAGATGAAGGACAACACCAATATGTATAGGATGATCAAGCTTATGAGGCTGCAGGTGAAGAATTCCAGACCAAGCCGTAGCTCTCATTTTGCACTAGAAACCCTAGCTGAAGTAGCAGTAAGCCTTCAGAATCCAGAAGCAATCTAGGTTGCTGTTGATTTTCCAAACATTGGGAAGCTGAAGAAAGGTTTGAAGATCAACAAAAAAATTGAAAAGGATGATTTGGGAGGTTTATTACAATTTTGTAAAAGCATGGATTTTGGTGGCTTAGGACGATGCTAAAGCGGTTCATTAGCCACTAAAAGCAACGCTTTCCGCGGCTAACAGACACAAAATTTTGATTCCTTAACCATCGAAAGTAGAAAGAGGAATAGAATGATATTTTGGCACAAAAGACTGGTTTTGGATGAATACAACTAGCTCAAGGATGAAGTGTAAAGCTGAAAGGTACTGAAAAAAACCATCATAGAAGGTATGCTCCAGTTTTGCATTTACATCAAGGAGGAAAGGGTCACAAACCCTACCTATTTTAACTGACAGTAGCTTATCTATCAAAGGATAGGTTACAATTTTACTCCAGTACTCACTGCAGTCATAAAAAAGTTCAAGAAGTGAACAAGTTTTACAGTTAGATATACTAGAAGTTAAATTAGGGTTTCTAACCTAATTTTGCAAAAAACAATTATTTTATCTATTTTTAGTAAAACAGATGCAATTTTTCAGGATCTGTATATTTTTGTAAAGTCTATAAAGCCTAAGAATTATGTTTAATCAAGGGTTCAACTTCAGGGACTTGAAGACCATTACTATTACCAAGCTTCTCATATTGCTCATGACCTAATATAAGCTCTTTTGCTATCATATGTTCAGCTTCCATTTCTTTTCTATTATGTGCTTATGCTTGAATGCGTTGTTCATGTTTATTCATGTTATTTGATGTATGATAGCTATATTCCTATCTACATGTTGATTATTTGAATTACAATTACTTTCCTTGTTATGATTAGCCATTTATATATAACTATTTTATGTATGAATCTGCCAGCATGATAAGTTCTCCATCTCCGCACCATATTATCAAACCTATGAACAGTGGTAGTTAGAAGCCTTATCCTTGATTGAGTTTCATGAATGTATTGAGAGTGTGAGGTTCTGTAGGTCACCTGACTTGATCCAGACAGAAAAACCATAAAAACATTTAAGTTACTAGGCATCCTTGAGCTGCAACCTAGAGGAGTTTCCTAGAGTGATAACAAGTTAGATAGTTTTGAGCTGATTAGCTGATACAACAGTTTTGAGTAGGATTCTAGACTCTTGGAAAAGATGATTTAACTAGATTGAAGGTAGATAGTTTTGGGTTAATGACACTAGGTCGCTGAGTGCATCAGAGTAGTGGTTCTGCAGCTGAGTGCGTAGATAGGTAGAGAAGGTCGAGTCGATCAAGGCTGTGTGTGGATCGGTAGTAGAAGTAGATTAAAGTGATAAAGAGGGAAGACTAGAGAGAATGAGAGGGAGGAAAAGTCTATAAATATAAGAAATAATATATTTAATAGAGTTTGCAGCTTCGTGTGCTGAAGAAAGGTGCATCTATTTCCTCATTCCAATGACAGATCAAGAGAACCTTGTGGTTTTTTACCGTATGGGTTTCCACATTACATGGTGTGTATATGTGTGAATGTTGAGTAGCTTAGTTAAATGCATAAATGTTGTATTCAATGATTGATTTATTATTGTGTTAGAAATGGATACATTTATGAATTCCACTTTATAGTAATGAATATTCCCATGATGTCTGTTCACTGTGTGCTTGCGTGATATTGTGTAAATAAGGGTTGGATAATTACTTGGTGTTAAAGCACTGTGCAAACCAGTATCCCACCTTCACTGTCTTCATTGGGAAAACCTTAGCATAGATCCAAATTACTAAAACACCCTCCTGCACAAACTATGAAAATATGGTTCTGGAAGTTATGCATAAGGACTGAGATATCTCAGGTGAGAAGTCATTTGCGTTGTAGGTGGTGCTGACTGAGCTCCGCTTTCTCGGGTCGATATCTTGGGATTTGTTGTACTGACCAAAAGGGGTTGAACCTGGTTCCAACGTGGGAGCAGGACAAAGAGAGACAAAAATCCAACAAATGGTTCCATTGATGAGACCTTAAAGTGTTGCAGCGATGGATATGTTCTGGAAACCAACGAAACCAGAGATCTAAGAATGGCTTGACGCTAAAGAGATAGAGTTTGCACGAAATGAAAGTGAAGGATCTTGGTGGACACTGAAAAAGTGGCTATAATGGTACATTTACTCAAACATTCATGATATTTTATTTGCTGAGTTTCCCATTGTGTTACACGAGTGGCTGTGTAAGCTAGCAACTCAGCAAAGGAATTTCCAAGGAGGAGAACCGAAAGAGTGGAGCATGTTCTTAATAGAGCAGTTGAAGAGGATAACCAACCCTATATCAAGGGCTATGGAATTTTGGGTAGATAGTATCCTAAAATGATATATTAATGAGTTTATTGTTGACACAATAACCTCATATAGTGAGGCCGAGAAAAAATTCTTTCAACGACCATGCATCATTTACCTATTATCTTTAAAAACATCGATAAAAATGATTATATGTGAAAAGGGAATTCTATGAATGATAGACTTAATAACAAAGGGTGGCTATGTCTTAGAAGAACCCTAGGGTGAGATGTTCCGGGGAGAATGTGGAAATGAACTAGATTCAGGATTTTTAAGAAGTGGAAGAAGATTCAGGTCTGAAAAAAGATGAAAAACTATGTTCGGGAAAGGGAGTTGCAACACAAATAAAGAAGAAGAATGCTACAAGTTTTCATCTTATCAAGACGCAGGCTCTTGTGATGAGGAATAGGAATATCAGCCGATCTCAAAAGGTGACGAAGAGTCTAAAAAGTCAACTTAAGCTCCAGAACAAGAACGTGTACACTTATCACCTACAATACAAGATGTAAGATCGTGGGACTTGTCTCCAATTATTTCTGTAAATACAAGTAGTATTAATGCTTTAAATATCAGACAAGGAAGTCTGACTAGTCCAAATTTTGTTTCGATAGTACCACCAAAAAATCTAATGGCTAAAACTGATATTAAGCTCCCAATATTCAATGGGAATAGGCTATAAGATCCAGAGTAGCAATGGTTTCTGTGTGATGCTATCTAGACTATATGACAGATACAGGATGAGAACATAAAGAAAGCACATATGATCATGAAAATAGGAGGTCATGTGCTAGACTGGTATATGAAATTCCATAGTACCAATAGGAGTGGTCTCGAATACACTCAATGAAATTCGAATCGGGTTGATTGACGAATTTAAAAATCTTAAGTTTGAATCATAATGCATCACTGAGATCAAAGAATTCAAGAAGCTACCAACAGAATATGTTTGGGATTTTCACCAAATATTTAAGACATTAATGGCCAAAGTGAGTTTCCAAATGTCGTATGTACAACACAAGGAATGATTTTATTACCTCCTTGGTTCCACATATCCGAACGTCGTTGATGTAATAGAAAATTATGTCACAAATGGAGGCTCTGGAAATATAAATGAAGTTAGAAGCCTTGCCAATTGGGGACACTGGCCATGGGGGAGTCACCTAGGGACCAATATGATATCACATTTGTTCATATTGGGGGGGTTAAAATTAAAAAATTAAAATTCAATACACTGGGGGTATATTAGGGGTAAAAATGGTTTTCTTTTACTATTTAAATATACAATATGCGGGGGGTTATTTTATTCCACATTCCTTCCTGCATCGTTCACTAGTGCTCCAAGCCTACGAACACCCTAGGAGACCAAGCCTACTTATGGTCTGCGTGCACCCTGCGTATGCTACGTAGGTTTTCCTATGGTTTTCTCCATCATTTTTTTGGGTTTTCTCGATAACAAGGGTGTGTTGGTCCTTGGGTTTTTTGTGGGTTTTCTCCATCATGTTTTTTGGCTGGATAATGAGGGAATTTTTTCAAATCATAGCAGTGGTAGCAGTGTTGGTCCTTAGGTTTTGACCATCATGTTTTCTTGAAAACGAGGGCGTTTTTCCACATTTTTTCATTATTTTCTAGTCGTGGGTTTGTGGTGGGTTTCTCTGGTGCATAGTAGTGTTGGAGGAGGCACGTTGGAGAGCCACTGCATAGCATTCTTGGAGATAAGCTATACTGTGTTTAATCTCTGATGAAAAATGCCTTCTAGTGAATGAAAAGTTGAAGATCCAAGTAAAGAGTCACAAGGTTTAAAGCTTGTTACTCTTAGAGATATCAGCTGTGCTTTTCTAGTGGTTGGTATTATATTTTTTTCTGTGCATGAATGGTATGTTCTTTTTTGGTGGTTGGTATTATATTTTTTCTGTGCATAAATGGTAGAAGCTCTAGATTTCCTTGGTTATACTTCTGATTTATTTGTTAGAAAAACTGACTTCAGACTAGTGGGTTTAGAGGCTGGCATTGCTCACGCATTGTTCAATCAGTTGTTCTGAGTTATATTTTGATAAATTCTGTTGGGTGTGTAGTGACACGATGTAGCCTTCAATGTTAAAAGTGAATTGCATCAACTAATAGCATTGGAGGCCTTGCACTGGTTTGTTATGGAGCCCTATTTAGTTTCACTTAATTGCATGGTAGAATGGATTGTACTTCAAGAATGTTCTTTTGCAAAATTGAAAGTGTTGGTTTCCCCCTTCAAATGTTCCTGGAAGCAAGGTCCTTGTTATAACAATGATCGCAGTATGCACATTGTCTGTGTATTGTCCTCTTTTTTTAGGATGGTAGTCCTAGATTAATTTTTCTTGGAATGGATTTTTCTGAAAGGCCTTCTATGCTTTTGGGATGGGATGAGTCTTCATGTTCAGTGCTTGACAATTGTCCCCTGTTCTGACTTCCCAATTCTTAGTCAACACTACAGAGTCAAATTGATTTATTTTGATGTTTTGAGTGAGAATTCAACTATCATTACACATTTGGAAATAATGTTACATGTCTGCAAATAGAGCTACCCATAGCTACAACAAGAGAAATATCTATCTCCTTAGATCATTCTCATAAATTACCATCACAACTAAATGATTATGCTTTGAATTTCAATGGAAATTAAAAACCTTGTATTCTCAATGCACAAAAATATAAGCTCATTAAGCAAAGAGATAGAGGGTTATCTCCTTAGATCATTCTCATAAATTGCCATCACAACCAAATGATTTTTATTTGAATTTCAATGAAAATTAAACACCTTATATTATCAATGCACAAAGATATAAGCTCATTAAGTAAAGTGACAAGGGATTATCTCCTTAGATCATTCTCATAAATTACCATCACAACCAAATGATTCAACTTTGAATTTGAATGAAAATTAAACACTTTGTATTCTCAATGCACAGAGATATAAGCTCATTAAGCAAAGAGACAGAGGGTTAATTTATGATAGATGTAATATGAGCATGAGACAATATCATACATGATGGTATTAGGTGCCAAATATATCTTTCAATAAACATAGAAGGGATCAATTGATTTCATGACTGAGCTATGCTCATGGTCTGTATGAAAGACAAAATAACCCACAGAGAAAGGAGTAATATGAAAGGATATTTGGAACTTCAATTTTTTTTTACCATACCTAAATGGTATATGAGGTTGAGTATTGTCATTGCACCCAAGACTTTGACCTTAATCCCAATGAAGCTATATGCTGGAAAAGTACTAGATTACGTATGTAATATACGTGAATTAGGGATCTTAGAAAAGAAAGAGGGTTGTAAATGAAATGATTGTGACTAGATTATACAATGTAAAGTAAGGAGAGAAATGAAAACTCAATAAGTATTCAACAAATTTACGATAGCATGTAACATCCACGTAGGAGATGAAACTTGCTCTAGCAGCAAGGTAGAAACTCAACTTAATGAAAAACCTTTACCGAGTGTAGATGGGGAAATGTGTTTTCTTTTATAGAAATTTGAAGTAAGTGAAAGTCTGTTTTCTCTGAAGGCATACCGATATTGGGCTGGTGGGTCTTTAGTATTTACTATTTATTTTTCATGAGTTACTAATATTCCTAACAGAGAGAACCTATTGGTAACCTAGAACTAAGAAAATTGGTTGTATGTAGTCTAATAAATTCTCCAGCTCTCCCTGCAGACTTTCTTTCATTTTGAAGGCCAATTGTTGCCACGGGGGCTTCACTTGTTGACCAATATCCTATCATGTTAGTTCATATTGTGGGTTTTAAAATTATCAAAAATTGAACCAATATATTGCAGGTATTGGGGGGATGAGGGGTTTAAGGTAGGGTGGGTAGGGTGGTTTATAAGAATTGAGGTATAAAAAGGGGTGGGGAGGAGGTTTTAAGTATTATGAGGGGGTTTCAACAAAAAGAGTTTGGGTCAATGTCTCTGGAAATTAAGGGTATTCTTTAATATCGCATGATCACACGTGCTATGTGAGAAGTTTACTAAGTGAAGTCCCTGTGATTGTTGCGCGAATTCTGAGTAACTCCTCAAACACAGATGACTCTAGGTTTTGGAGTTACTCTGCAACCATGGATGATCTATGATTAAATGAAGCATGCTCTATGGATAGAAATTCCTTCTAGGACTATGATAAATAAGGGATCTAACGGGCTGGTTAGATTGTCAAGCCACACTAAATCATGGGCCTCATATAGGCATGAGGAAAATGTTTGAACCTAGAGTCCTACCATCTTAAAATGAAAGTAAAAACCACAGTGAATGTTTAATCATTGAAAAAATGATCATAATTGTGGATTTGAGTCTGCTGAGATAAGTTGTGTAGAAACTGATTCCAATCTGGAATCTGGATAGAGATTTGCTGTAATTTTTGAAATGTTAGGATCCAGTTTTGGAGAAACAACACTCACATGTCATTAGAAAAAACCATGAGCCAGAAATATAGAAAATTCATAGGACCAAATTGATCTCATAAACTCAGTACGAAAATTTATGTTATATGTTTTACAGTGGGGATCCTGGCTATTTTATAGTCAAAATTTGGGGTTTAAGGGTCTCGGGATGAATTTTGCATCCTCCATAGGAGAATGCAGCAGCATAGAATTGGAGTATGGCATTTGGCTAAGTACTTTGTAGTGTTGACTAAGAATTGGGAAGTCAATTGGGAAGTCAAATGTCCCCTGTTTTGCAGCATGTTCCTCTACCTTGGTTCTCTTCAAGTGTGAGTATTGAAAAGGACTATTCAATACCCAACCTGAAATAAATATTCATATGATTTTAATCTTTTATAACCCCTGGTACTTTTTGTCAATTGAGTAATGGTTTTTAAGTGTCTTGATTGAATTCATTATTCTTCTTCTCTTTTAGAATTAGGTCCATGCATGATGAAATTGGCCCCTAGATATCTCAATCTATCAATCTCTTAAGGCTAAATAATCAAAAAAAATTATCTGCCCTTGGCAACTTAGTTAGAAATACTAGTTACTATACTATGCCTATTTGCAAATGGAAGGAAAAACGCATCTGCAAATTGTTTTAGTAATTAGTATAAAGTATTATCTAATTACTAGTAGTAACCGGGGAAGTTACCCTCTCTTCATTGAAGTTTTATATCTATCATCTATGGTTATCAAATTTCATATATCATGACCTATATATTGTTATAAACATAAATGAAATGTTTACCTCTAACATCAGAAAATATTTCTCACATTTCTTGAATTCTTTGTCAAATTGGTTTTGAGCCTTGACATGCTTCTCTAGTGATATTTGGTAAAGGAGGATGCAACTTCAAGCATGATTCTGACAATTTTATTTTGAACTCATCAGAATGTGGGAATTGAATAATCAAATCCACAGTGCCCGCTGCTCTCTGCCAGAAATGTGGAGAGTACTCCTTCAAAATCAGTGAAAAAATATAATAAAACCAACAAAGAGTTAAGTGAAGCTCAGGATTCTGAATTCTCAGGAGAGAGTAAGGCAGACAGGCAGTGGGAGACATTGAAAGATGGAAGTGGTCAGCCAACCAAAATATCTTCCAAGAGAAAGCAGGGAAGTAAGGATCAGTCCAATAATGGTTCAGCCCACAGAAGGAAAATCCTGGGTGAAGAAAATATGGATGGTACTGAGACACAAGATGAAGAAAATATTCTTAAATCTCATGCTAAAACAGAGCTTAAAAATAGAAATCATTTCCTATTTTCCAACGCATGTTAATGAAATCATTTCTCCACTAGCAGATGGCAATAGTTAAAAACAGAGCTTATCAAAATTCTTAGTCTGTTATGTTTAAAAGGTAGTTAGATTTAAGTTTTGTTTTGATCACATTGTGTTTTTGGCATTCCATATTCAATCCAAGCTGGTGTAGCCTGTCAGAATGCCTTCAGTATAGCCTGGCATAATGGTAGGCAAGATCTATCAGTTACCCTCTATTTATATGTATATTTGGATCCAGCCAAGCCAAAAGTAATTTATATGAACAATTGGGACCAATTTTTTAATATAAACAACAAAGGCATAGACATGGATAGAAATATGAATGGATTAAATGCACATTGTTAGAGTGAAAACAAGGCAGGCATGGGGATGTACTAAGGCATAACTCAAACGATAAGCCTGTTACCATAGAGAAGTAAATAAACATTACTACAAGTATTTACCTGAGACCATGGAAGTAAACTTTAAATATAAATTACATAAACATAAATCTCGATATATAATCCCAAAATAAATTCATGTAGTCAGTAGTCAGTCTCTGCAACTTTTCCATAGGCAGTTTTCCAAAGCTGTTAATACCAAAAACAAGATTACTAGTCAAGTCTTAGTTATATTGCTTAGATGTCACAATCAACTCTTACTTATATTGAGTAGAGGTTATGCACCTCAACTCATTTGCATGCTCTCTCCCATAACCAACGATTATGTGGCTGGTGCTAGAGGATCCAAATTCTACATCTCTTCATACAGAGGAAAATTAGCATAGTTCAAAACCCTCCAAACCTCCACCCTACACTAGGAGGAATTAAAGCATTTTCCTTGCTTAAATAAAAGCTCAGTGCCACCCAATTGGCAATAATACCTCGCAAGCTGTCAAATTATTAAAGTTGTTATTAGCCATCCTACTTTATTACAATGATTCTCAAAGAAGGACCACCAAAACCATTGGGAAATTAACAGGGTTGGATGTCTTAAAAATATTGAGTGAACCTTCTATATGGGTTTGATAAGAAATCATCTCCATTGCATAATGGGGAAAGATACAAACTCAATATATCCCAAAGGGACTTTAGAGTTCATGCAAGACGGCTAAGAGAGTGTTGTCTTCCCTCGTCTCTATGAAATTTAGGACCAACATTAAAAAATTAGGAGAGTGGGAAAATGAACAATGAACATTTTATCTGTTTCAAAAATCCATTGATAATGACAAATTATAAAACCCAGATTCACAAAATTGTCTTAGTGGGAATTTCTATAGGAATACCCAAAGTGTAGGAGTTGCTTAAAGATTTATTCCATGAAGAAAAGGAGTACTGTAAGGCCATCCAATCTAATGAGGCAAACCTCATACTTTTAGATGTCACTCACCTTAGTCCAAAAGTATTCCAACAATATCTAACCATACCTTCATATTTAAGGAAACTATTAGATATAATTCTTAGAAGTTGAGATAAGATAGAATTTATGATACAATCATGTCATGTATATAGAATTCATGAGCTTTGGCACTAATTGTGGATAAGATGAAAGATTAGCTCAAATGCAATATCTGAAAGACTAACTTTTGTAGAAATACTCAAGTAAATGTGAGCGATTGAGGAATGAAATGTATGTGTGAGATCTTCCATTTGGAATACCATATAGATTTTTTTTACTATCTCTGTCATCAACACCTTGGCGTGTTCCATGTTTTGCCTCTGAATGTAATGCAACAGGCTGCAAATGAAAATTAACATTCCCTACCTTATTTTTTTGAAAAATACATCCTATATTCTCATAAAAATATTTACAAAAAGAAATGCAGAAAATTACTAAAGAAGAAATAACTTGTAAGCAACTATGTAGCATATAAATTGCACTCTTGACATCTTTGTGAGCCAACATGCAATTCTTCTACCTTCACATGCTGTGGGAGAGAGCTTTCAATCATGGAGACTATAGTTTGACTCTAGACTACGTAATATTCACCATTTGGATGCAAAATTGATCTCAAAAATCTGGGGAGTGAATTTAAGAGTTGTTGCATTTATGTAGAAAGTTTCCAAAATGGTTTACTTGAGATTTGTGAGTGACTATTGAACAAATTTATCTCTCCTTGGACCATTCTTCATTTATTAGGAGAGTTCACTTATTACTAAGTTTTTTTTCTTACCCCAAGGCCAAACACCATGTAGAATAGGTCTTACGCTTGCATGTTGGGAATATTAGTCAATTAAGATGTTTTTATCATTTCCTAGAGTGGATTGTAATGCTTGGGGAATTTCCATCAAAAAGAACAAGACTAAATTCCAAAAAGAACAAATACCTTTGATCACCTCTATGTTTTTTCATCTCTTGTTTTGATCACCTTTTGATCTTCTGCAAGGATGTTGAAGCTGACTCTTCAATTTGGGGAGGGCTATTTAAATAAGCCACTAACGATACATTTTGTTTCAAGGTGTTTCATCCCCGTGGTAAGATTTCTTCATCCTTTAGAGATATTTGAATTGAAAGTGCATACTTTGCTTCCTATCTCTTTGTTTTATTAATGAACTAATATGCATGTGTAAATTTGAATTACTTTTTCTTTTTCATTTATTTATGGATGCACTCACCTCATTTCGTAGCCTTATTATATCCAAAATTTTGAAAAAAATGTTATAATTTTATTCATTTCTTACCCAACTAAAAGGTACACATGGATGTAAATGCAAATGGATCCAAGTGATGTTGTGGACTTTGGAATTTTTATTGGTGAAGAGAATTGTCCCGTTGGCACAGTCCAGTGTCAAAAAGGTTGTACATATGCTGATATCCATTCTGAAATTGTGAATGATGAAGTTGTTTAAATCATTTAGAATTTATTATTGGCTCAACTAGATGTCCTATAAATGCATTGCAAGAGGAAATAAGGAAACCTACAACAAAAAATGTCAGCATTAAGAGGAAAGTATGCACGATGGTTGCTGATACATTGGAATCAAATGTAATGGAGGGAACTCCAATCTCTGAAAACATTGAAGGGAATGTGGAGGAACCTATTCATAAATAACCAAGAGTTGGTAATGTGTCCGAGTCAGTGGAACAAGTTGTGGTTTATCCTAATGTATTGGCATCTTGGAAACATAAAGTGAATAGTTTAATGGAAGATTTTGTCAAGGAGAAGTTAACACTACAGGTATATTTAGAAAATGGAAAACTTAATATAAAGATCCATTGTGAAATTTGTGGCATTGATTATGGAATGGGGGAAGTATCCTTGGCAGCGCGAACAATTTGTAACTTCAAAAACAATCATATGAAAATAGGGTCCCATCGACGTCAAATTTCAATGTTGGGAATTAATGAAATTCCTTCATGTAACAAAGAAAAGTAGACAACAGTGGCTAGAGATCAACTTGAGATTGATCAAGCAATCAAACTTCTACATGATTTCAACCAAACACAAGAGCCTAATTTGTTCAATGTGGTGGAAGCAACACTGCAAATTATGAGGACAAGAAAAAAGTAAGAGTGGAATGTACATGATGCAATAGATGGTTCTCTTTGGTGCCAGCAAGTGGTAATATTGCCAGTTCTCTAAATGAACACATGAAATCAAAGAAGCACACTACTAATACTATAGTTGAGGCTTCACATGATACAGTTGTGTTGAGGAGTGGAACAGTTGGGAGACTGAAGAAGCCTACCAATGAAAAGTCCCAACAAAGTTTGTCTAAGTTCTTGATCCCATCACTACCATCACCATTACATGGGGATTCTACAAGTCCACATCCTTCTACTTCAGGTGTAGAAATTACCCAAGTTTTAATTTAATTTGAATTTGAATATGCACATTACTATATTTATTATTTCTTGTTAGTAGAAATTAGTAGATCATTAACCAATGTTTTTTTTATCATCTTGTTCTAGGAAAAATACCTCCCTGAATATTATTATGTTGGGGGAATTGGGATCCCTATCTTGAGAGAAGATGGGAGAGATTGGACACAAAGTTTCTAATGGATGACCAAAGTGGTGGAAAAATGTGGGCCATTTAGAAACATACCAGGAGAACACTAAATTATCATGGTATTGAATGCAATATTAATGGTACATACAGACATATTCATTGCAAGAGGGTTTCTGAAACAAGAAACTGGGCAGCCTGCCACTTGGGCTGATCACCTCTTACAACCTTAATTATGCACTAGATAATTCTTGGCATGGTTTATGCCTAGGTTATAATCCTAGTGTTAGTCGAACAGATATTGCAAAGGAAGCACTGAGTAGCATATTTTGGTAGTTAGAGTGAGTCTTGTCCACACTATGCGATTAGCAAAACTTTGAGTTCCTGTGGTTATGTCTCTTTGATTTCAGTAGTACCAAATCTTGTTTCCTGTAGTCATTTCATTCTCTTCCAGTAATGAATCAATATTCTAATGTTGAAATTATTTAGACAATCATTGCTTCTTGACAATAATACCTAAATATTCTAGCTATTGAACTCCTTATTTCCATATAGAATACAGTTGATTTCAAGGTCTGATCTTGTCACAGTTGATTGTAAAAACCCAATTTTGATAGTGGTCATATTATCTTCATTAGCACTGCTAATCTTGTACACTTCCTTTTCAACATCCACATATTTGTCATCAAATGATTCTTCTGCCACATCATCAGTTTACTTCTAAAAAATGTAATGCTACTTTGCTTGATATTATTGACATAGATCTCTCTTGTTGACATCACATTTTTCTGCTCTCTTCCGGGACACATACCATGCCGAACGTTGATATAATGTCACCAAGGGTATTGATGCCTATTGGAAAATACTATGCCTTAGTTTATATGGACCTCGGTTACTTGATACATAGCAGTCCATAAATAGCACTGGATATCCATAACACCATGGGCCGATATACATAGAATAATGGAAATCTGATCTTATGACCTTGGGAAGCTCTAAGAATCCCATGTTTCCTTTTATTTTTCCTTTTAAATCCTATCATATCTGCTCATAGCAAGTTACATAGTTCCACACTCTGAGGTTTATGTCCATGTAAGCCATCCAGATCATGTCAATCATTGATTATCCACATTTCTGTATGGTTCTCCTGTGTAAAAGGGATTCGTCCTTATTACTCCCCTAAATAGTGCTCATCAGAGAGCCAAGTTGAAATATCTTCTAAAAACTATTGAATGTATATGCTCTCGATTATGTTGATGTAAGCTCTCAACAATGGCAATCAAGTGAGATGTTCTCACCTCTGAGTTATTTCTAAATAAAGGAAGGGATAATTATAGATGAATGCCCAGGTTTTTCAGCAACAAAATATTTGAGGACATTTTTTCTGAAGAATGAAATTCTCATCTTGACAGCTGTCATTTTTCTCCAAATATTAAATAACACTCTCTAGTCTGTAGAGCATAACAGATTATTAGCTAACCCCTTACACAAATTGGTGCATGCTAGAGAATATCAATATAGTATTTTATTGGGTTGTGCTTATGGAAATTGTTATTGAGGTCATTTAGTAGAGCTTAGAAGTGGTAGGCAAGGGCATTAGAGTTTTTAATTCTACTTTTAGAGGAATGAAGTGATTGTGGCTTATTTTGACATGGGAGTGTGCTTGAGCTCGTTGTATCATAGAGGGTTCAGATTAGATCTAAACTCTGTTTGTTTGGATCCAAAAAACAAGGATGATTAGTTATGCATTTTTTTCAAGGATGTGAAATGGAATATTTCCACACTCTACTTGGCTCATTTTAAACATAAATTTGTTGACTGGAAGATGATTTATTTTTCCTTCTTCCTATCTTCTTACTAATTTCCTGAACAACACTCTGAAATAAAAGGTGCACCAAAATTTTCAAATCAAGCATTTCAATCTATTACTGCAATCAAGTTGGAGAAGAGATGCATTATTTATTTTTCTGAACAATGGTACACTGGAAACTGAGTATGGGCTAGCATGTAATGTGCATATTTCCATGAGGAGCAATACAAATTGTATATGCAAGGAAATCATGCTTAATCTAAATCATAAATATTTGCATGAAAACTATTTATAGTGTTGCACCTTAACTAATGTTAGTGTTATTTCTCATCTGGTTGCCTATTACACTTGATCCTGAAAATATTTTTCAAGTGAGTCTTTTGGTTTGTGAAAACGTGCATTCACTTGTTCTACCTGATAAAATATGACTAATGCTATTTTTACTTGTGTCATGGATGCAGGGAATCAAAATAACAAAGTATTACCTTTTCTACACTGTCTGTGAAACAAAGCTAGGTTTAAGTTGCTTGGGTGAGCCGCCATGGCTATCTCAATGAAAAATGTTGATCCAGCATTTCAAGGCATTGGTCAGAAAGTGTATCCTTATACATCTGAATTCTACTCTAAGTGGCTTCTTTGTATATGAGTTGAACTTCTACTTATAGATCCCAATGCTCATATATTGTTATTGAAAATAATGGACCATCAAAGGTGCATGATTTTGAGCATCATCTTTTTGATACATATCGATGGATTACAATAGGCGATAATGTTTTGTAACATGGAAATTTTGCCATGTTTTTACCTTGGTATATTTTTAGAACTTGTTCCTAAAAGTCAATGGAATGTGAAAAAATGCTACTTTGCCTTTTTATGTAATGCACAAGTTGTACATAGCCTTCAAGTCACTCAAAATACACTACATCTTCAGAAGCAAGGAATTGAAATTGATTGAGAAGGCTGTAAGTTTCCAAAGTACCTATTATAGTCATGAGAATTTAGGAATGTGAAAAAACATCGCTTTTCATTTTAACACAACAAATAAGCCGTACATGGCTAAATGCCCTGCATCTGCAGAAACTAGGAATTGAAATTTATTGAGAAAGGGTAGTGTTTACAAAGTTTCTATTATAGTTTTCATGAGACATTTTAGGAAAGCGCTGAGTAGAATATTTTCTGAAACAAATGCGTGCTAAGAATTTTTTCTCGTTGTAGTGTATGAAATTTCCTTTTGTAACTTGTTAGGTGAATTTGAATCTCAGACAAAAAAAATCTGTCAATTGCGAACTGATTCATGTATTGTGGCTCCACAATTGAAAAAGTGAAATGTCATTGGGATTCATGTATCGTGGTTCCACAATTGAAAAAGTGAAATGTCATTGGGATTTTTCTGGTGCTTTGTTTCCTGAATATGTTTGTGATATTTAAATTTAATTGACAACTGCAACAAAGAGTGGGGCATATCACTATGATATACATTTTTGGCTTGGGAAGGACACTAGCCAGGTATTCATACTTTGGATTTCAATTTGTTTTAGTATAGATTATAGATTGCAATCCATTATTTACTCAGATAATGTTTCAGTGAGAAGATTTATATTTGTATTAGGATGAAGCTGGGACAGCAGCTATAAAGACAGTTGAGCTTGATGCAACTCTTGGAGGCCGTGCAGTGCAATACCGGGAATTGCAAGGCCATGAAACTGACAATTTTTTGTCATATTTCAATCCATGTATTATTCCTTTGGAAAGGGGTGCAGCTTCTGGATTTAAAAAACCTGAGATAACAAAATTTGAGCCACGCCTTTATGTATGCAAAGGCAAGCGTGTTGTAAGAATAAAACAAGTGAATATATTAAGTTTGTAATTCATTGACTTGGACTCATCTGGTTGAAGGATGCCATTTAAAATTCTTATTTTTATATAGCTGGTAGTTGAGAAGGGAAAAAATGAGTTCTTGTTAATTTTATGCAGGTACCTTTTGCACGAACTTCATTGAACCATGATGATGTTTTTGTCCTTGATACTGAGTCCAAGGTGTACCAATTCATGGGGGAATCATCCAACATCCAAGAAAGAGCAAAGGCCTTGAAAGTAGTGCAATATATCAAAGATGAATACCATGAAGGGAAATGTGACATTGCAGTAATTGGTGAGTTGCATAAGGCTAGAACTTGTTTCAATAAACTTGCATGGTTTGAATTGTTTAGTATGACTTGTAGGTTTATCTAGACCCTATTTTTGAAGGCTGACTACATATTTCACATCTGTTTAACCTCGTCTGGATGTTTTCCTGTCTGTGTAATAATGATAGATGATGGGAAGCTTGTAGTAGAATCTGACTCTGGAGAGTTTCGGGCTCTGTTCAGAGGTTTTGCTCCCATTGGAAAGAAGAATGGAAATGATGACGATGCTAGAATGGAATCAAATCCTGGAAAACTTTACAGGTAAAATCTTATTCTTTAACAGTGTGACACTGTGCACATAATAATTCTAGAGCTTGCGTGCAGGGTTATGATCGTTAGCTTTCCTTTTGAAAGTAAGTCAAATCTAATATATTCTTGGACACCCGATAAGAAGACATACATTAAATAAATTAGGCAATTGGTAGAAGTTTGAAACTCTGACAGTAATTTAAACAAGACATCTATCTTAAGTTTATATTTTGTTGTATGTGATATAGCATTGTGGAAGGGGACATAAAGATTGTTGAGGGACCCTTGTCTAAGGGTATGCTGGAGTTAAAAGAATGTTATCTATTTGATTGTGGTGTTGAGTTATATGTGTGGGTTGGTCGAGTGACACAATCATGAAGAGAGAAAGTCTGCAAGTCTTGCTGCAGAGGTAAGCATGTCCTTCTTTTAATATTGATTAGATCCATTGTCGATATTTGACCTCTGAAATTTATGATGGATATCTAAACTTCAATAATATTTTTAGGAATTCGTTTCTAATAAAAAACAACCAAGGAACACACACATAACTCGAGTTATCCAGGGATTTGAGACACTACCTTTTAGGTCAAATTTCGACTCCTGGTCACTTGGCAGTGGAACTTCAGGCTCTGAGGATGGAAGAGGAAAAGTTACAGGTGAGTATAGCAGTTCTTTTTGCACTGATTAGCTTAGAGATAATATTTTAAGGGGTTTCACTTATTCAATTTTAAATATTCTTTTCAGCATTGCTGAAGCAACAAGGAATCAATGTGAAGGGAATTTTGAAGGCAACTCCATTGAAAGAAGAAATTCCACCATTGCATGAGGGAAATGGGAAGCTTGAGCTCTGTTGGTTACAGTCTTTAGCATTGTTTTGTTAAAAATGAATATATTTCAATATAGTTTGCTAGTTTCTTCAAATTTTCAATCTCCCAATTCTTAACATGTTTGTTTGTCAGATTATTTTTTTCATTTTACGAGAGCAAGCCCTTTCTAATGAATGGAAAAGCTCATGTTTATATTGTATCATAAACTTGAATGCGAATACTTGCATCTGGTTGTAGGTATAGAGGGTCAAGATTGTTTCTAAAGCCCCATTTCCTAAAGAGGATGTTGGTAAATTCTACAGTGGAGATTGCTATATCATACTTTATACTTACCACTCTGGAGACAGAAAAGAATATTATTTTCTTTGCTTCTAGCTAGGGAAGCAGAGCACCCAGGTATAGTGTTTAGGATTTTCTAATAATTTTCATTTAGAAATACACCATGCCTAACTCTAATATTATGCAATGCACCATGATCAAAGACTTACAATGGCAGGAGCCATTATGAGTACAACCTTCATCGCTATTTTGTAACCATTCTGTCATGGAAGAAGTTCGTTGTTTATTTTTAGCTTTACCTTCTTGTTTATATGATTCTCATTCTGTGACGTCTTACTATGTACTTTATTTCCTTTTACTTAGGAGGATCAAGAAGTTACTACTCGTCTAACAAATACGATGGCTAACTCTCTAAAAGGGAGACCTGTACACGTTGGCATTATTGGATATCATGCAAATTTCATAGTTTCTTGGTTGATGTTAGTTTCCTTGAAAATAAGCTTATTTTGCGGATTTCCCTCACATAGATTATCTTGTACATTGCTCATACATGGTAGATAAAATTTCTAAAAATATAGTGCAGCATTTGAGATTGTGTCCTTGATGTTGCAGGGACGTATTCTGGAAGGAAAAGAGACACCTCAGTTTATTGGATTATTCCCTAACATGACCATTTTAAAGGTTTGTACTGAAGCCTTAACTCTATTTTAAGTCTTAAACTGTTGTTTGTTTTCACATTCATCTTTCCTATTGTTTGATTGAAAGAGATGCCCTATATAGTGAATTCCAAGGGACATGTGATCCACTGTAGAGTAAAGCAATGTTGTGATTGATTTCTTTAATATATTTGTCCTTGATCCTGTAGGGTGGATTAAGTGCTGGCTATAAAAGGTACATTACTGAGAAAGGCATTCATGATGAGACATACAATGGGGATGGTATTGCCCTCATTCAAGTTTGCGGTATAGGGCCTTACAATAGTAAAGAAATTCAAGTCGATCCGGTCAATATTCATTTTCTACCTTTATTTGTATTTATGTGGATTTGTGCATGAGTGCTTCAAAATTTTATTTATGAACCTTCAGTCTCTAATATGTAATATGTATCATAGGCTGTTAACACTGTATTAAAAAACCATAATAGTGGGTTAAATCTTTTGCATTATTCTGCTAGAGGAAATGAATGTTTAGGAAAGGAAAATAACAACAATAACAAGTTGTATGCCTATTATAGTTTGAGTAGGCCATTTACGTGTAAACCTAATTCAGATCCCATGTTCTTGTAGCTATTATCTATTGGATGTTTGATGTTTAGCATATCCCTTATGTACACTTTTTGTTCCAATGAAAACCTCGCAGGGAAACCCAAGGGATGCTTCCCCAAATTTGTGGAGGTCATCCCTAGTAAACTTGTCGGTCTTGTAGTAAGGATTTCTCCCTACTACATGGGCATGAATGCCTCCCTTCTGTCTATAGGATAGACGGTTGGTTCATGCTTATGGGTAAATGCATAAAATGAAAATGTAATGTAAATAACAGAAATGAAAGCTAAACTATGAGCAGAAAATAAAAATGTAAGGTAAATTGCAGTAAAGTAAACTAAGCAAAGATGGAAAAGATGGAAGCATTGGTGAGCCCCTCTGAAAACACGGGTTATGGTTCTCCCTCCAAATACCTACAAGAAAATACTAAGATAGTGTAAAACCTGCAAATGGAAACAAGGGTTAGAAACAAAATACAACTAAAAATCAAATAAACAAGACAAGAAAGACAAGCTATACCTTCTCTAGTGGAAATGGGCCACCATGCCCTAGCTTGTGGAAGCACCTCTCTTGGCTGGGGAGCTTTGGTTCAATGGAAATGGAGGAGGGGGAGTGTGGGTGGCTTGAGAGGAAAATTTGTCTCAAGGCATCCACTTGGGCAGCATAACAATATGCAAGGGAGAAGTGTTTTGAGAGTGACCCCCCACCCTCCCTTTATAGCTTTTCCAAGGGGTTTTAGGGTTTTATGCCCTTGGTAAGGGCTTTAGCCCCTTTTTTGGGATTTTAGCCCCTTCCACCCTAACTTTAGCTCCTTTTAGGGTTTTAGCCCCTTTTTCGGGGTTTTATCTCCTAGGAGACTATTTTGGGCTCTTTTTGGGGGTTTTTAAGCCCTTTTCTTCATCCTTAGGCTATTTTGAGGGTGTGGGGCTCTAATGGAGTGATATGAAGGTCGTGAGATGGTGTCCTTGGGTGGTGTATGCCATTGAGATCTAAATGGAGGATTTTTGGGTTAGTAGATTTCCCCCTGATGTTTGAGGGCGGGAGCTCAACGTATGGCCAATGGACATCATAGGATTTGTTGCGTAGAGGTGGTGATTCTGGGGCTGGGGCATGGTAGCTTTTGGTTTTTGTATTAATATGGTTCCCATCAATCGGTGAGATACAAATAATGTGTGACATGTATATGGACGAGGCGGGCATCCCCATGCTCGTGACAATGTCTAAAGAATAATTTGATCTATGCTCTAAAATACAAGAGCCGATCATGTGCAACTAGTGTTACAATAATGGTTGCCTGCATGTGAGGATGAATACAATGATGATCTGGTACATTGGACCCATGGCATTCTCATGGAATAATGTTATATCTTCATGACTAATGGTTTGCTAGATCTGGTACATAGCTATGTGGACTTACTGATTAAGAGTCAGATTTTTTGTTGTACAAGTATGCTGTATCAATCATGAATCTATATAGAAGCACTGCTAGGGCTTCTGAACACTGTCTCCAATGCAACCCAGAAATCACAAGGGACATAACCTGTTTAGGTCCCTCAAGTAGACTCACCAATGTGCTTGAGTCAGGTGACATCTGGGGTCTTCGACCAAATACTGTGTGGAACAAACCCTATACCAATCTCAATGGTGCAATGATGGAGTTGAAGTCAACCACATGAGAAATAACCATCCCAAGAGGCACTAAGGACTCCTCTCAAGTGGTCCAAGGAACTCATCAATAATGTTAATGAAACCAAGGTACAAGGACCTCTAGGTATATCCTATGGAATATGTGTGTTGGCATCGACAGAGGGAGACCTACCCCTAGTCAAGGAAATGATGTTTTTTTGACTAGGAGTGCAACGTAGATAACCGAAAGGTGTGAAGTAATCTGCGAACTGACTCACTGAATGGGGGGGGAGGGAAAGAACTGAACAGGGGAAGGGGGAGTGCGGGAGACTCAAACTTATTTTGTTCAAAGTATGACGGCAGGGTGGACCAGGCAGCAAATGAAACTTAACTCAAGGGAATGGGATCATAGCTGTAATACCGAGCATGTTACTGCAGATGGGAAATACTTGGAGGCGGTGGACATTTTTGATACTGATGGGATCCAAGGAAGACACATTGTAGAGTACTCTCAATAAAGGCGACCTAATGTGGGGATGCTGCCAAACTGTTTACTGTGGGGTGGTGTCTAGGGACACCATTATGGTACGATCTCATGGATTTTTGGTGAGCCCACGAAGGTAAATGCTTGATGGTGCTTTCAATTTTAGAGAGTCTGAAAGGATGAAGAAGACTCCAGTGGGAGATATTTTTCGTTGGTAGTCTCTTGTGCCCGAAAATGGATAAAAGTATAGATAGGAGAGCTCGCCCATCCTGCAGGGGATGAGAGACTTCTTTACCATTGGTAGTCCAATCAGGCAGGAAAAGGTTAAACCTATACTAACTAGAAGGTCATTCAAATACTTTTACGAGCATGAATGAAACCAAGTTTGCTCGGCAATATTTTCTTGATGAGATGGCTAGAAAAGCACTTAATGACAACCGGTGGTGAGATTTTTCGTAAAGTGCGGCCCCTCTTCCCAAGAAAGCATAAAAGTATGCAGATGGGAATGGTCTTAGCTTGAGTGTGCCAAGGAGGTACTTTTCAATTGATGGTATACATGGTCCGCAAAAGGAGGTAAACGCGATGATGTAGACACCCTTTCCTATACTTTAGCAAGCGAGAAAGGAAGCAGCTACGCTCGGCTATCTTTTCATTGTTTTGAGGAGTCAGAAAATAGCTTAAATGCAACTCCAGTGTGGTCAAATGATTGCGGTGGCACGAGCGGTGCCCCATGTCAAGATGGTGGACAGAGGTCCAAAGGTCATCCCTGCAGTATGGACGAAGCAGAAGGCTCTCAAACATACCAATACATGCGTGGGATAGATTGCGGCAGAGGCTCGTGAGTCGATACGACGGAGGAACGCAAACCGAGGTGGCTCTTAGAAAAAGGTCAGGAGAGTGTGTGTGTGTGTTGCAGTGGATGAACTTGACTACATGCGATGTGAGTGCAAGTCCGGGGCCACTTATATGCCAAATACATGCAAGAAAAGAAATTGTTTTGTGGACAGTGGTTCAGAAGTCTACATAAGGTGCGGTAAAAAGAAAAGACAATCTATGTGTTAAAAATACAAAATAAAAGCTAAAATTACATTCCTTAATGGGCGATGGCCCGAAAACTTGCGTGAGTTGCAGTCGAAAAGTGTGATGCAAGTATAGGTCTGTGGACACTTGCATCATCATGTCATGGCTCGTAAATCAAGGTGACTTGTGGGAAATGGTCTTGAAATTGGTTTGTTAAACATGAGATGATGGTCTCATCAGGGGATGGAAATTTGAGACCGGAGGTGTGAGAGGTCTCTTGAACTAGTTCCAGATGACTTTGGATTAGTGGCTGATGGTGCTACCCCTGACTTGTGTTAAAAAACATTGAAAAACAAGAAAGGGAAAAAAAATACGCTATAAGGGACTCATAGTGGTTATATCAGGCATAAACTCTCTTGAGGTGGACCCCGTTGCGCGGCTTCTTCAAGAGTTGATCGTCTGAGTCAGTGAAGAGGTATGCCCCCTTGCCGAGAGGAAGGTCATTGGCAAGGTGGGATGATGAAATCTGGTCTTTTATGGGAAGAACCGATTCCACACTATGGTTTAAAGGGAATGGGGTAAAACTAAAGACAGTCTTACATATATCTCCATAATCGCGTAAGTGGTGCCGGGATAGATGAGGTGGATCTTCCACAGTCGACAAGGCGAAAGGGAAATTGGTGCTAGATATCATGAAAATGGTATTGGTTGTGGCTTTGGTTTCCTTGGCCCCTGTCTTTGTTGGAGGAAGAGGGGCAAGCCTAGAGACGGGAGGAGTCTTTGATGGACCTGGAGGTAGGTGTAACATCATCTCAATAGGCTGGACATGAGTTAACACATCTTGGGGCCTCATAGGTATGGTAGGTGGTTCAAGGTACCACATAGGATCTCCCAGTGTGAAATCCTGTAGATTGAGGGTTGCCAAGGCAGACTTACTCACGATCCCAGATGGCAGGAAAAGAAAAAGGAAAAGAACAAGGAAAAGGATCGTGCTGATCAAGAGTGAACCCCAATGTTTCCCTAGTAACTGAGGTTGCGGCTGTGGTTGGGGAAACAATGGAAGAGACAGGTCTGATGGACTATCGGTGATGGTGGAGGCAATAGGGTCAGTTGAATTGGACATCATGTAAAGGGACATGGTGTCTGAAGAAGGAGGTGGTGGGTGAAATTATTCGATCAAGGTGATATTAGACTCAAGGGAATGTTGACGGAGGTCAGTGAGAGCCATTCGAAATTTGGGTAAGTCTTGGCAATCATGGGAGTAATGTCCATACAAGTCACAAAGGGCACAAGCATGGTTTGTTCTCAATGCCTTGTTCCTGAGTATTAGCGCGGTTGGGAGTTCAACCATGGGGATTTTTTTGTTTGTATCCATGGCATCTAGATGTGCACGGATCATTGGGATTTCAAGGTAGTTCTAAGTTGGATGGCCCTGTTGCTCACAGACGATGCAAGGTGGGACTTGTCGTGGCTCTGTGGTGGTTTTGGTATTCTTGCCCCTAGCTCTTTTGGGTTGGGGATGTGCTAGTGCAGGTACAACAGTTGGCTTGTGTGGACCTGATGTAGGGTGAGACTCAAACGCAATTGGTTGCACAAGGGTTAAGACAACCTCTGGAATTGCTGATTGAGCTGGTGGATCAAGATACCACACTGGAATTCCCAATTTAAAGTTGGGCAAGCTTAAGGTGTCCATGACCGACTTGATCATGACATGGGGTGGGGGAAAGAGGAAGGGAATCGTATGGACTGGGGATGATCCCACATAACCCCCAGCTAGTTGCATGTGGGGATGCAATTGTGATTGTGGCTGCGTGTAATGCTGCTACTACGGGTGGTGTTGTGGCTGCTATTGGTGGTGCGGCTACTGACAATGTTGTGGTTGTGGTTGGGGCTATGGTTGCAGTTGCTGTTTGGGTGCATCGGTGCTAGATGAGACCATGCACAAGTCCACAGTTTCATTTTGTGTTGGCGGTGGTGACACTAATGGGAAAGGATTCATCAAGGTGCGATCAGTAAACAACCCAGGGCCCACATTCAATGATGGGAGGGATGGTGTGTTTTCAACCATAGTGTTGATTGCAGGGACGACATTGGCGTGTGTGTTTGTCCCTTGCAGCTCAATGGTAGTGATGGTAGGGATAATGTTAGTGGGTGTTGTTAACCCTCAGGGATCATGATAAGTAAGCTGGTCAACTGTCACAATCTTCCCTTCATGGGGGAACATCAAGAGACGAAAGACAGTTGATGCAACTGCTCACATGGCATACATGGAAGTCCTTCCAAGGAGGAGGTTATAGTCCAGTTGAGCACTGACGACTTCTATGTCGATCAACACTATCTTCCTGGCTAACGTGATGGGGACATGGGGGAGAATTCCTTGGGATTTAGTGGGATGTCCATCATAAGCCCGCAGAGTTGTGGAGGATGGTTGCAGAATTGGTGATCCAAGTTTCTTCCAAACCAAGGTAGACATGACGCACGTGGATTCCCCTTCATCCACTATGCACCGATGCACAACTAAATTTTGGATGGACATCGGTATTTGGAAGGTGATGGTCAATGGCATGCGCAGTTCCCCATTCTCTGTGTCAAAGGTGATCAACTTGGAGTCGAAGAGGTCTACTACCCCCAGGGTGGCTATCAAGGATTTCTACTATGTTGGGCACATTTTAAGTACCTCAAGAGCGAACATGGTATTTGGTGTTTGGGACAAATCATCCACAATGCTATAGCTGACAGCAGCTCTAGTCATGACATTATTACCAACTCTATGTATGGGGGGGCGTGGGAACGAGGGTAACTAAAGAGGTAGGTTAACTGTTTTGGACGTTGATGTTGTTGATGAGTCAGCAGGTTTGGTGGTGGTAATGTACTGATTCCATTTAGTTTGTAAGTTAACCTCTTTAGTCATTATGGCTTGCAGGTGGTGAACACCTGTTTCATGGCTGGTGCCCTCGGAGCGTTGGGATTGGCCTGGGGAGGGGGAGCGGTTGCCACCAATCCTTGCATTGGTAGTGGGTTTTGAAGCACCATGGGAGGAGGTCCTTGTGGTGTCGGGTTGGGTTGGGCTTGATTGGCAGCGTTGGCGCCCTGTTGGGCCTCATTTTGAATGGTCTGCTTAGCGCAAGCCATGAGGGGACACTCGAATGTGTAATGTCCATAAACATCACAAAGTGTGCATGGTTGGTTTGTGCACAATGAAGCGTTGCATCCTTGTGCATTCTGTCATGTGGGGTTTTGGGTTGGTCGATTTGACTCCGCATTGTTAGGAGGGTTCGGTTGTTGACCACCTCCCTGTGGTTGATTATTGCCTTGGTTGCAGGGCTGGTTATTTCTATCTTGCCCTTGTTGACTGTTGGGGGAAGGCTGGTTGGGACGATTTTTTTGTGCGAACACTTGTCCCAACAGAGCGGATGGCACGAGGATGGGGGCTTGAACTGTTTGCGCTGGTGGTGCATAGTATATTTGTGGGGGTGGCGGTGCCACAAATGTCGACATTTTCCCCACATACTGCTGTGCTGGCCAAGCCATGGCCTGAGCCTACTGCGGTGGCGTAGGTTGTGCATAGGAAGTTGTTGCTATGGACTGAGACATCATTCTTGCGTAGTCTGGAGCTTGGTTTTGGTAAGAAACACTAGCAATTTTGTTTCGTTGTGGTGTAACGACAGGTGGTGTCAATCAAGGCTGTGGCTATTGGGAGACCGACCCTATGATGCCATTCGCAGCATGGGATTCCCCCAGTGCATCATGGTAGGAGGTACTCAGAAGGGGAGCGTTTGGAATGACAGTGTACAAGTACCCATACTGAGCATAGATAAGGTCAAATTGTTGGGCCTTCAGTATGGCCTCTTCTTTGGATTTGGGATGTTTGGATGCGACGTCCTTTGCTATGGGCGGGAGCAAGGTCTTAAGGAACCAATCCAAGAAGATCCTGTTGTCAAGTTGGATTTTGCATATACTATGACATCGCCGCCACTCATGGATATGGTCAATTATATGCCATGGCAGTGCTTTGATGACAGGATAGTAGGATCTCCACCCCCTCGTCATATCTGATGGAGAGTGGGAAATACTGTAGGAACATGAAGGATAAGGAGTTAAAGTCCGGATACTTGGCTTGCGGCAGCTCAATGTACTATTTGGCCGCAGCAATTGTAAGGGTGCATTGGAATAGCCTCATCGTAATGGAGTCGTCTACAATGTTGTTGGATGAGGACCATATATGGAATTCCATTATGTGGTTTTTGGGACATTCCCCTGCTTTGCCTTCAAACTTGGGGATGTCTGATGGTAGCTTAGTTGGCATGGGTGGCCAAAACACTTGGTGATGGATGGATTCGTTTGTTAATATAGCCAAATCAGGCAAGTTAATATGAGCCATGAAGGGAATTATTTACCCAAGTTGATGTCGGATGGGGCTGCGACGAGGGTGGGGTTTGTAGGTGCATAATGCATCTTCCCAACTAGGGGTGCTTGCGGTGGCACCATTGTGGATGGTCCAATGCCCCCAAGTGTTGTGGGTGGGATAATATGAGTGGCAGGGAAATTTCCCCCATGTATGATAGTGGGGGTAATGTAAGTGGACGGTCTGTTGCCTCCTTGTGTGGTAGGAGGGGTAGTGTGTGTTGAAGGGCCATTGCCCCAGTGTGCTACAAGTGGGCCAGCTTGGCTGGTCAATATAGGTGGTGGCAATTGACTAATGACATTCTACATGGCTATGCTTGGGCCACTTTCTAGGTTGTGGGTGACAGGTTGAGATGTGGACATGGGTCCACTTGCTAAGGTTAGGATGGAAAATGGATCCGGGTTTGCACTAGCCATGGGGCTTGATGGTGCGGTGTGGAGGTCTGGTTCAGACTGATATGGGTCTGAATCAGAATCATAGGCTGTGTGGCCCTCTTATGGTGTGGGAGATCGCTGAGAATGGCTTCGACAGTGCTGATCGAGTGTTCCGAATGGTGGTGTTTCACCTCTTAGGTGTGAGGAAGAGCATGGAGGAACAATTGTGTTTGATTTTATGTATGAAACTGGTGGGAATGAGATTTGGAACCCGGTTTCAGTGGCTTCCTATTGGCTGAAGGTGGTATCTCGGCCACCAAGACTACTAGAAGACAGCGCTTGGCTTGTTCATCACAGGTGTTTCTACTCAATCAGAAGGGGTCGTTGCCTGTTTCACTTGGAAATTCCTCTCAGCAGCTAGCTACTTTGGGGTTCCTGTGGTACTCCTCACAATGAGTTTCTAGGAAGAGCCCAAGCACTTCCCACAGTTGAAGCAGTTAGGGACTTATGTCCTCAAAGAATGCAGAGTTGTTTGTACTTAGTGGGTTAATTAGTTGGTATGGTGTATTTGTTTGTTTGTTTTTCTGGTATTTGGTTGCTGCAAATGGTTTATGAATTCATCATGGTAGAGTTCATGTCATTGTGGTTGTGTATGCAAACATAAATAATCAGAAATTGTTTAACAAATACAATGATTAACCTTGAATGTTTGTTGGCCTAACTAGATGTCTACCTCACACTGATATTCCTCTTCAACCAAGAGAAGGTGTTGGGATCTCAACACAATGGGACTAAGCCCATCCGTAGATCCTCAAGTCACCTCCCGGATGCTAAGTTGGTCAACAAGGAGGACGCTTAGCGCCATGAGAAGCCCTCCTTCTCTACCCCCTCTACCTTCCAGGTCACCCAATTTTAATGGTTTGGAACAATATAGTGGAGTGGCTAGATCTATATGAGCTTGCCCTTTGTCGTATCCCAAAATACCGCAGAGGG
>LPNX010020663.1:132392-159586 GCA_001517045.1 Pseudotsuga menziesii | reverse complement strand
AATTATTTTGCATGGTGAGGGAAAAGAATGAATGTCGAGTATCATGTCAATATACTAGGTAGAAATATAAAGGGGTATAAAAAATGTAAATGAAAAAAATGATACATGCAATATACAGTGAAAATAGGGTTTTTTTAAATTGGGAAGGCATATTGGGAGGGGGTTAAAAAAATGATTTTGGGAGGTATTTTCCAATATTTTTTGAAAATAGGGGTATTGTTTCATATGCCACGAATGAACATGCTATGGCATGGTTTCACTAAGTGAATCCCCTATGACACTAGCTCAGGAATGATGCAAATTGAGTCACAGTTGGCCAATCTTACGGTGCAGCTCAAGGACATCAAAAGAAGCAAGGAAGTTTATAAGGAACTATGTTTTACAAGATGTAGAATATATGGGAACCATAAAGATAATTTCCTGGCATTGATGAGCTATGTCGCAACAGGTCTGCTGAACCCATTAAAAACCCAAGGAATTCCTTGGTGTAGAGTATTCCAAACTAGAGGTCACAATGCCAAAGAATTCATGTACTTGCAGAAGATTGTAAGTACACCTTCTAGTATGTATTGTAAATTTTATAGATCATTAGGTCATGATGAAAAATACTACATAGCACTTCACCTGCTGCAAGAGAAGACCATAGATACCCACTTAATGAATAATGATGAACGAATGCAAGCCGAATAGATGCAACCTCAGTATCATCTGGCGCAGTATTAACAACAACAATATCCTCAACTGCAATACCAACAGAATCAATATCCTCAACAACAATAATACCCTCCGCAAAAGGGGGGGTGGTAAATTTAAAGGTTGAGGACAAAAACAAGGACGAGGATTTAGTTGAGGAAGAGGCCAAATCATCTGTTATAATTGTGGGAAGCCAGGACACTTTTCCCGAGAATGTGAAAGTCCTGTGAAAAATTGTACATACTGTAAATAGTTTTATCACACTATCGAACAGTCTCCATATCTTATTAAAAAATGGAAGGCTAGAACTGTTTTTAACCCCAACCAAATGCAGAATATGAATCCAAACCCCAATCCAAATATTCAAATGATTTATGTCGAACCAAGACAACCCAACCTTATCGTAGTCACGAGAGGAGGTGCTACGATGGGAGCATACCAAAATACATCGCAAGGAAAACTACAGGTGTGACCCACCATCCAAGATCTTTCAGCCATGCTTGTAGCTACTCTCACCAATTTCGGTGTGAAAAATCAAGTACCGCACTTTCTCTTCAAAACCGCTAATGGGGATTTGGTGTTAGTTTCCTCATATGAGGTTGCTGATATTTTATTTTTTGAATCATTAGCTATTTATGAAGCTATATTAGATTATGGAGCTCAATCATTCACTCTCCACAGTCTCAGGGCTTCTTTACCTTTGGTCACATGCTCATCTCCTCACAGAACTAGTAAAGAGGAAGACATTCTACATCCGCTTGGACACCTGCTCCTAAGATTTGGGGCTGATTTTACCACTCATGGTTTTCTGTTCAAGGCTTCAAAATATCAGTTTCTTGAGTGTTGCACACATGGTTTGAATTGTCAAGAACCTTTGCTCTCTCTTCATATGATTTCAGTTGCTCTACATGGGTCCAGTTTTCACCATGCAGCTGTTTATATTTTTGATTCAGTTGAGTGCATTGTTCTTCTTCCAAAGTGGAATATTACTCCAAAAATATTCATTTATTTTGGATTTAGAGGTTCACATGCACAGTATCAGGATGCTTCTACATAGAAGAACAAAAAATTTCTTGATTTACTACTTTGTTTGAGGGGGGGTATTTTTCCCATGAGGTTTTCCCTGTTTCCTTGGTTATATTAAGCAGTTACTTTATTGTACAAGGTGACCTATGGCCTTTGTTGCTAGGGTCCTAGCATTTTTATGCATTTGTGTTTTCTAACTCCTCTTGAGTATAGCTTAAGGGGGGGCGTTGGAGACATTTATTACCATACACACTCTTTTTTGTCAAATTGGCCTAGTTAAACCACTATTCTAAGTATTATTGACATTAATTGACATTAGTGGAGCATTGAATGTCATCATCCAGTCTCACCCACACCTACCTTCAGTCAAGGATTTTAACTTAGCCTTCTCCTACATTCGGGGAGGCTAACTAGAGCACTCTGGGGCTAATCTGAGTGATATTAATGTACTTAATTGCTAACTGGTGGTTACAATGAGTTAAATAGGTCAAATAAGGCACCTCCTCTCATTAAATATATTATTTAATGATTATTTAATGAACTAGAGTCAACAGGGGTGCCTCCACCAACTTCTGATGTGCAGTTCAACTTCAGTTAACCTCATCGGGGTTCATTGGAGTCATTGTAGTGCTACCTCTTGATGGTTGGTGAGCTGTGACATGTGTCTAATCTCTTTCAGTTTAGACTCAGTCATTTATTGCACTCTGAATTCGTTGAGTCAATTAGGGTTTTGATCAGTGGTTAACTTAGTGTGAACCATGGATTACAGTCAGTTAAGCTAGACTTACTCATTCAATTAGAATGACCTCCTAAGGAATTTGAATTGTCTCTTCATTCATGCTTGTAGCATGACATTGTAATTGTAATCATTCATTATTTATGTGATTATTGAGCGGCTACTATTCCTGTAGACCGATTACACCATTTCATGAGTTATTTGTTGATTAATTCTTGATGAGATTATTTCTTTGTTCCTAGATCAATAGACAAGATTAATATGGTATCAGATCTTATGGTAGGATGAAGCTCTATCTCTCAAAAACAATCTTTTTGACAGATTTCTACATGAAATTTGAGCAATAGCTCAAAATTTCAGCACTGCACCAGAAGCCAAGGCTTACCACTTAATACCCCAAGTAAAGAACTTGTTGATTAAGCTTGATTTATTGACTATGCTGGGTGTGATGAAAGCCTAAAATGTGCAGGCTGTCTAACCTTACAGTGCCCCTTTTGTTTTGATTTGCATGTTCTAACAGGTACAACTTCGAATGGACTCATCAATCCCTCTTCTCACCCCATTCACAAGCGATTCGGAATGGAAGTTGAAGATGATTGCATCTCTGAAGAGACGAGGTCTCTATGAGGTGTATATTGGACTTGGAAAAGAATCTTATGAGAATGATAATGACTAGATAAGTGACGGTTATAGAGCCTTTGGAGCAATATTTTTGGCCCTTTCTCCTAGCTTGCGCTACCTTATTGGTTCTGCTGAATACCTAAAGGATCTCTGGAAAAAATTGGATGGAACCTTTGGCAAGAACAATTAGGATCAAAATAGCACTTTGTAGATCACATGCAGCACCACAAGAGTTATTTAATCAAAAGTATTGGCCTCTACTCTCTCTGATGAAGTTGTTTAAGATGAAAATGAAGCAGAATCTTCTACACATTCAATTCGAATTGAAGAAAGTCTCCATGTAGTGACTCCTTCTCCTGATGCTCCGGAATTTCATGAGATCTATGATATCTCATCTCCTCATATTGATGAAACAGAATAATACATTTAAATCTATGATATTGAATAAAAATACTGCTGCACTTCCATGCAAACATTCACCGGTGATTATCCTTTGAATTCTGTGCAAAATTTACCAGTAATTGCTTCCGAAAGTGAAGAGAAATTTTATTTTTCTTCCTCTAACGTTACTTCTGGTGTGCAAATATGTAAAAAATTGGATATTTTGGAAGAAATATCATATTATAAGAGTGACACATTCACTCCCCATGATCTATATCTTCCAGAAAAATCCTGCAGGATTGCATGCACCAAAATCCAGAATTTTGAAGAAAAAGACAACTGTCCATCCACCGTCTCAGTTGACCATAATTTTGGATCTGATATGAAACTTAATGGATATGATATGATATTATTTGGATATTATATGATATTTATTGGTTCAAAATTTCAGGTTCATAAACGTTTAGTACTGCTTGTAGCTATTCTCATCAACGGTGTGAAGAAACAAGTATCGTAAGTCTCCTACAAAACTGTTGCTGGGGATTTGATTTCATTTCATAGTTTTTGATCTGTTGTGAAATTATTTAGATCTGATTTAATTTCTGATCTGATATTATTTGGTTCTTATTTTAAAATCCAAGGGGTTTCAGCCATGCTTGTAGCTGCTCTCACCAATTCCGGTGTGAAAAATCAAGTACCGCACTTTCTCTTCAAAACTGCTGACGGGGATTTGCTGTTAGTTTCCTCATATGAGGTTGCTGAAATTTTATTTTGTGAATCTTTAGCTATTTATGAATCTATATCAGATTATGGATCTCAATCATTCGCTCTCCATAGTTCCAGGGCTTCTCTACCTTTGGTCACATGCTCATCTCCTCATAGAACTAGTAAAGAGGAAGACATTCTGCATCTGCTTGGACACTTGCTCCTAATATTTGGGGCTGATTTTACCACTCATGGTTTTCTATTCAAGGCTTCAACATATCTGTTTCTTGAGTGTTCCAAACATGGTTCAAATCCTCAAGAACCTTTTCTCTCTCTTCAGATTATTTCAGTTGCTCTACATGGGTCCAGTTTTCACCATGGAGTTGTTTATATTTCTGATTCAGTTGAGTGCATTGTTCTTATTCCAAATTGGAAGATTCCTCCAGACATATTCATTTATTTTGGATTCATATTTTCTCATGCACAGTCTCAAGATGCTGCTGCATAGAAGAACCAAAAATTTCTTGATTTACTGCTTAGTTTGAGGGGGGGTATTTTTCCCATGAGGTTTTCCCCATTTCCTTGGTTTTATTAAGAAGTTACTTTATTGTACAAGGTGACGTATGGCCTTTGTTGTCAGGGCCCTAGCATTTTTATGCATTTTTTTTCTAACTCCTCCTGAGTATAGCTTAAGGGGCAATGTTGGAGACATTTACCACCATACACACTTGTTTTGGTCAAATTGGCCTAGTTAAACCACTATCCTAAGTATTACTGACATTAATTGACATCAGTGGAGCATTAAATGTCATCATCCAATATTTCCCACACCTACATTCATTCAAGGAGTCTAACTTATCCTTCTCCTACATTCGGGGAGGCTAACTAGAGCACTCCGGGGGTGACCTGAGTGATATTAATGCACCTAATTGCTAACTGGTGGTTACTGTCAATTAAACAGGTCAGTTAAGGCACCTCCTCTCATTAAATATATTATTTAATGATTATTTAATGAACTGGAGTCAACAAGGGTGCCTCCACCAACTTCTGATGTGTAGTTCAACTTCAGTTAACCTCATCGGGGTTCATTGGAGTCAGTGTAGCACTACCTCTTAATGGTTGGTGAGATGTGACAATATGTCTGATCTCTTTAAGTTGAGACACAATCATTTATTGCACTCTAAATTCAATTAGGGTTAGTTGATTCAATTAGGTTTTTTATCAGTGGTTAACTGAGTGTGAACCATGGCTTACAGTCAGTTAAGCTAGACTCACTCATTCAATTCGAATTGTCTCTTCATTCATGCTTGTAGCATGACATTGTAATTGTAATCATTCATTATTTATGTGATTATTGAGAGGATACTATTCCTGTAGATCGATTACACCATTTCATGAGTTATTTGTTGATTAATTCTTGATGAGATTGATTCTTTGTTCCTAGATCAATAGACAAGATTAGTATGTTCAACTCAGGTGAAGCTCTGGAAAATTGGCAGAATAGGCTGGATGAAGTCTCCATGTGCAGATGTGTGAGGATTACAAGAGTTTTTTGAAGGGTAGGATCGGAAGAAAGCATGTCTCCTACATATGAAGGATTACCTGGCATTGCATCTTTCTTGGAATAATTTGAAGAGAAATTCACAGAATCACAACAATTGTCCACTTTGGACTATCTGCTGAAAGCTATGCCTGCTAGATGGTGGGGTACACACAAGCAATCTCTCTCTAAATGGACACAATGTAGGATATTGATGGAGATAATATTTGGTGAAAATATCAAGTTCCCAAATCTAAAATATATAGGATTTCCAGATCTTGGTAAGCATATTGAGAACTATTGCACGGTTTGGCAAGAACACCCATGACAGGAAGGGGTTCACTGATTCATTCACACTTTGGAAATGGTTTCAAGAAGTTGGTACACCTTAGAAGAGCTGCAACGAGGAACCATTGAGTGGTAAATATGAGCTATAAACTTTACCTAGACACTTGAATTCACAAGTGAACATCCAACAGTGGATGCTAGGCTACAGGTAATAAAGGAGAAAATCTTTGGAGAGATACCTTTTCCAGACAAGAAATTCCATCGATGCAACATAACTACGCATAACTACATGATGTGGTATAATATCATGAAGGATCTGAGTGACAGTGACCCATTCACCATAATATCCACCTATAAGAAGGAATGTGCAAAGTGGAAAGAGATTACATGTATGAAAGTATACGACACCTTGTTAGACATGAGATAAAAAAAATACGTAGCAAGGGGAAACTGAGAACAATATTTTTGGTACCATACTTATTTTGAACAGTAACTACCATTTAAAGTGATAGGTCACTGGTGGCATAATGCAAAAATATTTGATCAAAGAGCACATGGTATGCCCATGTGGTGGAAAGGACAAATTCCTTTCCAAAAACTTGATGGTGCGTACGTGTTAGAATTTGAACGCCATTTAGATCTTTAGGAAGAGAGTTCTTATAATGTTTGCAGCAATTGAATGGAGAATGAAAATACAAATCCAACAAGACAAATCTGAGTGACAGTGACCCATTCACCATAATCTCCACCTGTCTGAAGGAAAGTGCAAAGTGGAAAGAGATTGCACATATGAAAGTATACGACACCTTGTTAGACATGAGATAAAAAAAGATATGTGGCAAGGGGAAACTGAGAATGAGATTTTTGGTACCATACTTCTTGTGAACATTAACTACCATTTAAAGTGATAGGTCACTGGTGGCATAACACAAAAAAATTTGATGAAAGAGCACATGCTATGCCCATGTGGTGTAAAGGACAAATTCCTTTCCAAAAACTTGATGGTGTGTACGTGTTAGAATTTGAACTCCATTTAGATATTTAGGAAGATAGTTCTGATAATGTTTGCAGCAATTGAATGGAGAATGAAAATACAAATCCAACAAGACAAATCACATAGGAAATGGATAAGTATTGCTCAGAAATTTATAGTATATTCATCATAATAATATCTAGTGTTACCATAGTTTACATAGGTAGAATTCGAATGCATGTGTAATGAATTTGAATCCTCCAAGTGGATAAGACTGTATCTAACTGAATCTCTAACTCAAGGTATCCCAATCAATATCGAAGTCCAAATAGACAACTCCATGATGACCAATAACTCAACAACTAGTGACAACTAGTTAACTCAGGAAAAGCGCTCCTCCCCATGCAACCATGCATTATACATACATTAGTAGCTCTAGCCTAACTGACTGTGAAGTAACTAAATGCAACTGGGGGATGACTAAGACTAACTATTACTAACACCAGTCAACTGAATTAGGTTTGTGTCCGGACTCCCAATGCCTCCTAAAATGTAGGTATTGGTCTAAGAGGCACCTTAACTGATGAATGCACATGTGGTAAGTGGTAGTTAACCTCTTGTAATGTTCCCCACACTTCAATTACTAGTACATGTGTCCCAATTGGGCCAAGTCGACCCAATTCTACTAGAGGACCCAATTAATTAATTTTAAGGTTCCTAAGTTAGGCAATAATTAATCTAATAGACATTTGACTAGGGGAGGATTAATAATCCTAAAAACCCCCCTGAATCCTAACTTGGAAAACTGTGGGCCATGGTAAAAAGACCATAGGTCACCCAAATACAATGTAGAATATAATAAAAAAATGTTGCTTAATACAACCAAGGAAATCGGGGAAAACCTCATGGGAAACCCCCCCCCACCCCCCCTAAAAATAAGCAGGAAATTAGAAAACTGTAAGTTATATTTAGAATAAAGAAGCTTCATCCTTGGAAAAATAACTTGAGAAAAACACTGCTACAAAATTGCATCTCTATGCATCAGCATGGTCGATCAGTGGACTTCTCAATGTACTTCTAAACTAATGATTATGTTTGTTTCTGTTGGATGGTGAAGGTAGGGAATGATCAAATATCTGATTTTATGGGCCATGTATGTGATTATTCTCCATCATCAAGTAGAAGCGACCTGGAACTTTGCTGCACCATTCTACGAGGGATAGTGCAACATGCTCATTCTGATATCGGGACCTAGTTCTTCTTCTATCTTCTGGAAATCCAACACCACATCCAGCTGCATGAAGAATATTTTGAGCCCATCTGGGTTTAGGATTCTGATTAGGAATGGGTACTGGATCTGGATCTAGAATATCTTGAGATTCAGTCTCAATAACAAGATCATGCTATATGTGATCTTCTTCATCTGAATCTGAAACCTGTAGCACATCATCATGATAAAAAATTGGTGGAGAAATAGTTATACCTTCATGTGTTGTTGGAGGCGTATCATGCAACTGATCTTCTTCGAACTGGACACTTCTTTCAATGAAGCATCTTCTAGTAGCAACCTCCATCACTTTGTAAGTTTTTTCATCTTCTGCATATCCCAGTAGAATGAATTCGCTACTTTGGCCTTGGAAGGCCTTCCTCTTGTCAAGTGGTATCCTAGCCTAAGATTTGGAACCAAAAACTCTCAGATGAGAGATGTAGGGATTATACCCATGCAGTGCTTCGAATGGTGTGACCCCAACCACTGACTTGTGGGGCACCCTATTCTACAAATATGAAGCACATTTAAGTGCTTCAGCCTAAAGAGAAGGAGGTAGATGCTTGGCATTGAGAAGGCATGTTGCCATCTCTTTCAGTGATCTATTATTCCTCTCAGGCACACCATTTTGTTTTGGTGTGTATGGAACTAAGTGTTCCATTCGAATCCACTCTGATTCACAGAAATTCTAGAAATCTCTTTTCACATATTCTCCTCCCCCATCGAATCTTATTGACTTGATATTCTTATTGGAACTGTTCTCAACCATAGCCTTAAAACTTTGAAATGTTTCAAAAACTTCTGATTTTAGCTTCATGAAATAGATCCAACAACATCTAGAACAATCATCGAAAAAGTTCATGAAATACCTATAGTCATTAATGGAGTTTGTGGGCATAGGTCCAATTACATCACTGTGTATCAATTCAAGTGTAGAGACAACTCTATGAGCCTTCCCAACATCATACTTCTTTTGTGGATGCTTACCTACCAAGCACCCAACACATAATCCATCAGAAATTTATATGGAGGAAAAACCTTCAACCATGTTATCATTGTGGAGCCGCTTCAAATATTTGAAATTGAGATGGCCAAATATCTCATGCCAAATCTTGCTGGTGTTGTTAGAATGAGACAATAAATTTTTAGGAGGAGAAACAGGCAAGAAATGTGAAAAATCATAAGCTTTGGTAGAGTGATTTGCAATAGCTCTCACTACAAGCTTTCCAGTGGCATTTTCTGTAATCTCAACTGATTTTGAATCGAATGTGACCCTCTTGGGAGAGCCTGTATGAGTCATTTGGTAAAAATATAATAGGTTAGGGCACATATAATACATTTTTGAACTCACCATGCTTTGCTCCGACTGAGCCCCTTCCTTCTGCTGAACTTTGGTAAATCATCTCCCATGTGAATATTAGGCCCCTTTGATAGTGAAAGAGTAGAGAAGGATTCTTTGGAGGAAACCATGTGGTTGGAGGCTCCTGAATCTATAATGTATGTTGAGGATGGAGATAGAGTTTCTTTCAAAGCATGACACCTTTCGGCATCTTCTGTCGGTGCTCCTTCATTAGGATTCTTTTCTCTTGGAGGAGAAATATTGTGCTTCTTTAGAAGAGCAGACATCTCATCAAGTTGCTTCCTCATACAATGGTCTTCAAGATGGTATCCCTTTTCATAGTAAGGACATAACTTCTTTTCAAATTTCTTCTTCTTAGAGCCGGAGGCCCTTTCGAAAGATTGCTGATTTGGTTTAGGCTTTGAATCAACTGCCTTTGGCTCCTTCTTCTTTGATTTCCCCTTTTCTTGCACTTTGGAAGAGTCAGTAACCAAGAGAGCTTGATCTTTGGAATTATGGATGACTCCCATTTGAATCAATTTGTCTTGTTCCTTGATTAAGGACTTGGAAAATGAATCTAAAGAAGGAAGTTTCCAATCAAGAAAGCTTTCCCTCTTGGAATGAAACATAGAGAGATAGATGGAGTACTCAGAAACTAGTTTTCTGCATATGGAAAGGACATATTGCTCATCCTTTTACTCTATCCTACACTGTCTGCATTGTAGCACTAAAGACTTGAATTTGGAGAATAATTGCTCAATAGTCTCAAAACTGCTGGGATGTAAAGATACCAACTCATTCTCCAAAATGTGTCCCTGAAGCTCATCTTGTTTGTTAAACAAGCTATCAATCTTCTCCCAAGATTCTCTAGGAGTCCTCAATCCTTCTAGATGAAAGAGGAAATCTATGGAAATATAAGTACATAAGTACCTGAATGCTTCATCACAATAGTTTAGGAACTTGTTTCGCTCTATTGGCTGATGAGGCTCAGCCTCCCATCCATGTATGATCCTATGGTAGCCATGCTTTTGCAAGGCCAACTGCATATCAATCCTTACATCAAGGTAATTGGAATTTGTGAGGATCCATGGTTCAGGAGTTTAAGAACTCATAATTGCTCCAACTGAAAGACTGAAAATACTTCTCTTGAGCTACGTAGCACCTGTCAATTTAACTGCAAATAACACTAAAACATATGAATTGTTAGAATCATTCTTTTCCTCCCATCATGAACATGTTTTTAGGGTCTGTCATTCCCTCTCCACTACTCTGAATGAATCCAGAGCTAGCAAATTTTCATAGGGGACTTATGTGGAAACCCAACTGCTTCTGATGTTCGATGGGGAGAAACAAGCATGAAACCTGCCTAAGAAGGCTCTGATACGATGTTAGAATTTGAATTCCATTTAGATATTTAGGAATAGAGTTTTGATAATGTTTGCAGAAATTGAATGGAGAATTAAAATACAAATCCAACAAGACAAACCACATAGGAAATGGACAAGTATTGCTCAGAAATTTACAGTATATTCATCATAATAATATATGATTTTACAATAGTTTACATAGGTAGAATTCGAATGCATGAGTAATGAATTCGAATCCTCTAAGTGGATAAGAATGTATCTAATTGAATCTCTAAATCAAGGTCTCCCAATCAATATCAGAGTCCAAATAGACAACTCCCTGGGGACTAATAACTCAACAACCAGTGACAACTAGTTAACTCAGTGCAACTGAGACTGAGGTAGGTAGGAAAAGTGCTCTTCCCCATGAAATCATGGATTATCCATGCATTAGTAGCGCTATCCTAACTGATGGTGAATTAACTGAATGTAAATGGGGGCTAACTAAGACTAACTAGTACTAACACCAATTAATTGAAGTAGGTTGGTGTTGGGAATCCTAGTGGCTCCTAGAATGTCTGAATTAGTCTAGGAGGCACCCTAACTGATGCATGCACATGTAATTAGTGGAATTTAATCTCTAGTAGTGTTCCCCACACTTCAATGACTGGTACATGTGTCCCAATTGGGCCAAGTGGACCCAATTGTACTAGTGGAACCAATTAATTAATTTTAAGGTTCCTAAGTTAGGTAATAATTAATCTAATAGACGTTTGACCAAGGGAGGATTAATAATCCTAACAGTACGGAGAATGGATAGCACTTGTTAAGTTATTTATCAAGCTTCACTACCTTGATCTGGTTCCTTTCTTGCTGAAGAAAACCATTGTTATTGCGTCAAACTCGAAGCATTGAACTGGAAAGGTTGTATTATGGTCATCGATGTCTCTAGCACAAGCACAATTGAATCCAAGTCTGTATCACCCACCCTGATAATGGAAGATACTGTTGGTTACATCCCACTGCTGATGGGCCTTGTTAATGAACAAACTACTCTGCAAGTATAGCCAAAGGATACTAAACCAATTCAAAAGGAAATACCAAGCCCACGAGTGACTCAGCAAGGGAAACACAATAGCACCAGAAAGAGGAAGGGAAGAGTGGTAAGACCCCCGTAGCCAGCCCCACCAATAGAATATTTTGAGAAAAGGAATTTGTTGCCACCATATGTTCCACCCTGACACAAAAATGCAAGAGAAGCTAAAATTTTGAAGAATAGAAAGACTCCACCAATTGTGCCATTAGTAACTAACGGAGTGAAGGTAGTAAAAGATATTTTACCCAAGGTGCAAAAGTTGTATTACGATGACCATGATACCAAAATGAAACAAGACTTGGACCACAAAAATTATATGGACATTGTGTAGGACACGTCGGAGGTGCCTCAAAGATATGTTGCACTGGAATGGGCTACGCAACTGGAGAAGTCTAGCATATTGTCATTACTGTATATGCCACATTTTGGGTGTGGGACAGAAATAAACACTTGTGTTAAGCAATTACTTCTACTTTTCCATAACGGGGTTCTATGGTTAGTAAAACCTATACCTATGAATTTTGAGCTCATTGCTTCCATCATAGGCCTACCAGCTACTGAAATGGACCCAACACTACTGCTAAAAAATGATCAAGAGGCAGCCATAGCTAAGCAGATAAAGAAAAAGTATGGTGTACAAAGAAGCAAAAGCGGGTTTTTTATTTGTACCATTAATAACCCCATTGTTATCTTTGTTTCCAAAGTATTAGCAGCCAATTTACTCCACAAAATGTGCCCAAACCAGTGTACGACAGGATATATTGCGCTCGCGTAACTCTACGTGAAAGGAACTTAGATCAAATGGTGTCATTTTTTGTTGAATGATCTTGTTAAAGATGCCACTGATGCACAAGAAAGGGGTTGGGTGTTTCACTACTCATGTCTATTAATTTTAATTTCATTCATTGCATGGTTTGAACGAGACAAATGTCAAGGGGTCGACCTGCAAGTACCTTGTCAAGGAGTAGGGTATCTAAATCTCTGGTATGAGAAGGAACAAAAGGAATGAAAAAAGAAAAGCAATATTGAATTATTTATGCATGTGGAGGCTATACGATACCAAGTAAAGAGAATGTCTAGGTTAGATGCCACAACTTTCCATCAATTTCACTCCATTGTTAATTTTGAAGGTTACCCGCACAATATTTACCTACAACCATGACAGTAGTTGCTGTAATCAGGAATATTGCATGTTCGGCGGATTGAAGTTGTTCCTTTGGTCTAAATGGTTCAAATCTAGAACAAATGAGTGAACGAAAAAATGATGAAGACCTTCCCTGAATGTCATAGACACCTATAATGTTTCTTTGATAGTGAACCTGTGTACCTGCAAATAGATCAAACAAGAAAACAAATAANAAGGAATCTAACAACATGTACATGTGAAATCAAAACAACAGTAATGTGGGATGGAAATCAGCTTTGCATTAAAGATGTATGGAGAAGCTTACAACCATTTCCTTAGTATCGAAAATCACCTCCATGAGACAAACACTTCATCCCCATAAGCTCCAACGTTTCTCTCTATGCTCTCCAATGACTTGGGTTAAGTGGTCAATCCAATATCATAACTATACCTCTATAGTTCTCCCCCTCAACTATGGACATGAGCTTTTATTTATAAGTCTCAATGGATAGGAATAGTTGAGATAATTATGGGTAAGGTGGCTCTAAGATCCTACCACGGGGGATCTCGATATCAACTGACCCATAATGATAGGGATAAGGGAGGACACGAGGCTCATGATCTAGAAGCCTCGAGAAACTTCTCTTTTTCCCATTTTACCCAAGGTACCTATTTTGTTCTCTTATGACAGAGTGGTTTAGATGAGAAACACTTTTGTACCAAAGGCCATAGGTGGTGGCACTGCTTCTTGAATATAGGATACAGGCGGTGCTAAGCAAGGTACCACTCATGGGCCACACAAAAGGTGCGGTGCTGATTTTTTTCAAGTAGAATTGACAAACAAAGTTGGTTTCCACTCTAAGTGTTGGGATTAAGGGAAAACATGGAATTTAAGGGTCTTATCACATGATGGTGACAGGATTTGGGTATAACAGAATTCCCCCCAAAGCATGAGACTTAGAGAGATACGATAAGTGAGAGCTTTCATAGAACAAGTTGTCACTTCGAGGTGAAAATGTCAACTCGGTCGGAGAATGTCATCCAATAGGCATCTGTAGTACATCAATATTTTTGAATCATAGAAACATGTAACCAAATCATGGCTGCAGACCAATACAAGGCAGATCCATCAGAGGAATAAACAAGCATGGCTACGAGAATATAGCGTAGATCCATATATTAGAGGACTCAAACTTGGACATAGCTACTAGACATATAACATAGATCTATGTCATACATATGCAAATTTGAGCATAGCCATGACCATACAAATGTGGATCCATGCTAGATATACAAAACTCCATCGCAACCTAGGGAAAGCAATGAGCGCTAAACAAATACGCAGAGTCTTCGTCTCACCTTCCACAAAGTATGATTCTATCCATGTGATTACAATGATCTGAAGTCGAACATGGTAGAAACCACTTCATTACCGGCCAATGATGTGAACCGTTAACAAGTGTGAGGGAGATCACCATTGATTTAAATGATTCCCAAGGCACCCTATTATAATCTACTGAGCATGAATAGATGTTTTGATGTCGAACACTCTGTTGATTCTATCGATCAAAGTTCAATGATGTGAGCCTATGTTGAGAGCAAGAGAATCTATCATTAAGGTATACAGATCTCAAGGTACTAAGTTTTGTTTCTAAGACTATTTCCCGGATGATGAGATGATGTCGACGAGAATAATCTCGTCAAAGGAGGGCCACGATGAGTCCCACATCGATGACACGAAAATCAGAACATAGTTCTGGAATGATGTGAATGTAGTAACCATAAGACTGACTCAAAAGTACAGACATAGAGACTCTTTTGACTGCAGGGGTAAACTTCTTCAACTTTCTTTTGAATATCAGTCATTTGACCAAGGGAGGATTAATAATACTAACACCCCCCCTGAATCCTAACTTGGACAACTATGGGCCATGGTAACAAGACCATAGGTCACCCAAATATAGTCTAGAAGATAATAAACAAAAGTTTCTTAATACAACTGAGGAAACATGGGAAAACCTCATGGGACCCCCCCCCCCCCAAAACATAAGCAGGAAAATAGCAAACTGCAAGCTATATTTATAAGAAATAAGCTTCCTCCTTGGAAAAATAACTTGAGAAAAACACTGCTACAAAATTGCATCTCTATGGAGCAACATGGTCCATCAGTGGACCTCTCAATGTACTTCTAAATTGATGATTATGTTTCTTTCTGGTAGATGGTGAAGGTAGGCAATGATCAAATCTCTGATTTTTTGGGCCATTGATGTGATCATTTTCCATCATCAAGTAGAAGCGACCTGGGACTTTTCTACACCATTCTGTGACGGATGGTACAACATCTCCTTCTGATACTGGGACCTACTTCTTCTTCTATCTTCTTGAAATCCAACACCACTTCTAGATACATCAAGAAGCTTTTGATCCCATCTGGGTTTAGGCTTCTGATTAGGAATGGGTATTGGATATGGATCTATAATATCTTGAGATTCAGTCTTAATAACAAGATCATGCTGTATGTGATCTTTTTCATCTGAATCTGAAACCTGAAGCACATCATCATCATCAAAAATTGGTGGAGAAATAGTTATACCTTCATGTGTTGTTATAGGAGTATCATGCAACTGATCTTCTTCGATTTGGACACTTCTTTCAATGAAGCATATTATGGTAGCAACCTCCATCAGTTTGTAATATTTTTCATCTTCTACATATCCCAGCAGAATGAATTCACTAGTTTGGGATTGGAAGGCCTTCCTCTTGTCAAGTGGTATCCTGGCCCAAGATTTGGAACCAAAAACTCTCATATGAGAGACATTGGGATTATACCCATGTAGTGATTCGAATGGTGTGACCCCAACCACTGACTTGTGGGGCACCCTATTCTACAAATATGAACCACAATTTAGTGCTTCAGCCTAAAGAGAAGGAGGTAGATGCTTGGAATTGATAAGGCATGTTTCCATCTCTTTTAGTGATCTATTATTCCTCGTAGCCACACCATTTTATTGTGGTGTGTATGGAAATGAATGTTCCATTCGAATCCCCTATGATTCACAGAAATTCTAGAAATCTCTTTTTACATATTCTCCTCCTCCATCGAATCTTATTGACTTGATATTCTTATTGAAAATGTTCTCAACCATAGCCTTAAAACTTTGAAATGTTTCAAAAACTTCTGATTTTATCTTCATGAAATAGATCTAGCAGCACCTAGAACAATCATCAATAAAGGTCATGAAATACCTGCAACCATTAATGGAGTTTGTTGCCATAGGTCTAGTTACATCACTGTGTATCAAGTCAAGTGTAGAGACAACTCTATGAGCCTTCCCAACATCATACTTCTTTCATGGATACTTACCTACCAAGCACCCAACACATACTCCATCGGAAGTTTAGATGGAGGGAAAACCTTCAACCATGTTATCATTGTGGAGCTACTTCAGATATTTGAAATTGAGATGGCCAAATATCTCATGCCAAATATTGCTGGCATTGTTATAATGAGACAATAAATTTGTAGGAGGAGAAACATGCAAGAAATGTGAAAAATCATAAGCTTTGGTAGAGTGATCTGCAATACCTTTCACTACAAGATTTCCAGTGGCATTTTCTGTAATCTCAATTGAGTTTGAATCGAATGTGACCCTCTTGGGAGAGCCTATATGAGTCATCTGGTAAAAATATAATAGGTTAGCAGCAAGGGAGGGCACATATAAGACATTTTTAAACTCACCATGCTTTGCTCCTACTGAGCCCCTTCCTTCTGCTGAAATTTGGGAAATCATCTCCCATGTGAATATTAGGCCCCTTTGATAGTGAAAGAGTAGAGAAGGATTCTTTGGAGGAAACCATGTGGTTGGAGGCTCCTGAATCTATAATGTATGCTGAGGATGGAGATAGAGTTGCTTTCAAAGCATGACACCTTTCGGCATATTCTGTCGGTGCTCCTTCATCAGGCTTCTTTTCTATTGGAGGAGCAATATTGTGCTGCTTGAGAAGAGTAGACATCTCATCAAGTTGCTTCCTCATACAATGTTATTGAAGATGGTATCCCTTTTCACAGTAAGGACATAACTTCTTTTCAAATTTCTTCTTCTTAGAGCCAGAGACCCCTTCGAAAGATTGCTGATTTGGTTTAGGATTTGAATCAGATGCCTTTGGCTCCTTCTTCTTTGATTTCTCCTTTTCTTGCGCTTTGGAAGAGTCAGTAACCAAGAGAGCTTGATCTTTGGAATTATGGATGACTCCCATTCGAATCAATTTTTCTTGTTCCTTGATTAAGGACTCGAAAAATGAATCTAAAGAAGGAAGTTTCCAATATGGAAAGCTTTCCCTCTTGGAATGAAACATAGAGACATAGATAGAGTACTCAGGAACTAGTTTGCTGAGTATGGAAAGGACATTCTTCTCATCCTTCTACTCTATCCCACACTGTCTACATTGTAGCACTAGAGACTTGAATTTGGGGAATAATTGCTCAATAGTCTCGAAACTGCTTGGATGTAAAGATACCAACTCATTCTCCATAATGTCTCCCCGAAGCTCATCTTGTTTGTTAAACAAGATATCAAGCTTCTCCTAGGATTCTCTTCGAGTCCTCAATCCTTCTAGATGAAAGAGAGAATCTATGGAAATATAAGTACATAAGTACCCGAATGATTCATCACAACAGTTTAAAAACTTGTTTCACTCTACTAGCTCATGAGGCTCAACCTCCCATCCATGTATGATCCTATGGTAGCCATGATTTTGCAAGGACAACTACATATCAATCCTTCCATCAAGGTAATTGGAATTTGTGAGGATCCATGGTTCAGGAGTTTGAGAACTCATAATAGCTCCAGCTGGAAGACTGAAAATACTTCTCTCAAGCTACATAGAACTTGTCAATTTAACTGTGAATAACACTAAAACATATGAATTGTTAGAATCATGCTTTTCCTCCCAGCATGAACATGTTTCCAGGGTCTGTCATGCCCTCTCCACTTCTCTGAATGAATCCAGAGCTAGCAAATTTTCATAGGGGACTTATGTGCAAACCCAACTGCTTCTGATGTTCGATGGGGAGAAACAAGCTTGAAACCTTCCTGAGAAGACTTTGATACCATGTTGGAATTTGAAATATATTTAGATATTTAGGAATAGAGTTCTGATAACGTTTGTAGCAATTTATTGGAGAATGAAAATACAAATCCAACAAGACAAACCACACAGGAAATGGACAAGTATTGCCCAGAAATTTAGAATATATTCATCATAATAATATCTGATGTTACAGTAGTTTACATAGGTAGATTTCCAATGCATGAGTAATGAATTTGAATCCTCTAAGTTGATAAGAATGTATCTAACTGAATCTCTAAATCAAGGTCTCCCAATCAATATCGGAGTCCAAATAGAGAACTCCCTCATCACCAATAACTCAACAACCAGTGACAACTAGTTAACTTAGTGCAAATGAGAGTGAGGTAGGTAGGAAAAGCACTCCTCCCCATGAAATCATGCATTATCCATGCATTAGTAGCACTAGCCTAACTGACGGTGAAGTAACTGAATGTAAATGGGGGCTACCTAAAACTAACTAGTACTAACACCAATTAATTGAAGTAGGTTGGTGTTGGGACTCCTAGTGGCTCCTAAAATGTAAGGATTAGTCTAGGAGGCGCCCTAACGGATGCATGCACATGCAGTTAGTGGAAGTTAACCTCTAGTAGTGTTCCTCGCACTTTAATGACTGGTACATGTGTCCCAATTGGCCCAAGTGGATCCAACTGTACTAGTGGAACCAATTAATTAATTTTAAGGTTCCTAAGTTAGGCAATAATTAATCTAATAGACATTTGACCAAGGGAGGATTAATAATCCTAACAGTACGGAGAATGGATAGCTCTTGTTAACATATTTATCAAGCTTCACTACCTTGACCCGGTTCCTTTCTTGCTGAAGAAAAACATTGTTATTGCGTCAACCTCAAAGCACTAAACTGGTAAGGTTGTATTATGGTCATCGATGTCTCTAGCACAAGAACAGTTGAATCCAAGTCTGTATCACCCACCCTGATAATGGAAGACGCTACTGGTTACATCCCACCACCAATGGGCCCTATTAGTAAACAAACTACTCTCCGAGTATAGCCGAAGGATACTAAACCAATTCAAAAGGAAAGACCAAGCCCACCAGTGACTCAAGAAGGGAAACATAATAGCACCAGAAAGAGGAAGGGAAGAGAGGTAACACCCCTGTATCCAGGCCCACCAATAGAAGATTTTGAGACAAGGAATTTGTTGCCACCATATGTTCCACCTAGACGCAGAAATGCACCAGAAGCTGCAATTTTAAAGAACGGAAAGACTCCACCGATTTTTCCATTAGTAACTAATGGAGTGAAGGTAGTAAAAGATATTTTAACCAAGGTGCAAAAGTTGTATTACGATGACCATGATACCAAAACAAAACAAGACTTGGACCGTAAAAAATATATGGACATTGTGTAGGACACGCCGAAGGTGCCTCAAAGATATGTTGCACTGGAATGGGCTACACAACTGGAGAATTCTAGCATATTGTCATTACTGTATATGCCACATTTTGGGTGTGGGATAGAAATAAACACTTGTTTTAAGCAGTTACTTCTACTTTTCCATAACGGGGTTCTCTAGTTAGGAAAACCTATACCTATGAATGTTGAGCTCATCGCTTCCATCATAGGCCTACCAGCTACTGAAATGGACCTAACACCACTGCTAAAAAAGGACCAAGAGGCAACCATAGCTAAGCGGATAAAGAAAAAGTATGGCATACAAAGAAGTAAAAGAGGATTTTTTATTTGAACCATTAATAACCCGACTGTTATATTTGTTGCCAAAGTATTAGCAGCCAAGTTACTCCACAAAATGCACCCAAACCAGTGTATGACAGGATAAATTGCACTCACGTAACACTGCGCAGAAGGAACTCAAATCAAATGGTGTCATTTTTTGTTAAACAAGCTTGTTAAAGAAGCCACTGATGCACAAGAAAGGGGTTGGGTGTTTCACTACTCATGGCTATTAATTTTAATTTCATTCATTGCATGGTCTGAATGAGACAACTATCAAGGGGTCGACCTGTAGGTACCTTGTCAAGGAGCAGGGTATCTAAACCTCTGGTACGAGAAGGAACAAAAAGGATGAAAAAAGGAGAGCAATATCGAATTATTTATGCATGTGGAGGCTATACGGTACTAGGTAAAGAGCATGTCTAGGTTAGATGCCACAACTTTCCAACAATTTCACTCCATTGTTAAGTTTTAATGTTTCCCGCACAATATTTACCTACAACCATGACAGCAGTTGCTGTAATCATGAATATTGCATGTTCTATGGACTGAAGCTATTCCTCTTGTTTGAATGGTTCAAATCCAGAACAAATGAGTGAACGATAAAGGATGAAGACCTTCCCTGAATGTCGTAGACACCTGGAATGCTACTTCGATAGTGAACCTGTGTACCTATAAACAGAACAAACATGCAAGCACATCAAAGCTACCAGAAAATCATCTACTTATACATGTTAGTGACTAAGGAATCTAACAACATGTACATGTGAAATCAAAACAACAGTAATGTGGGACGGAAATCAGCTTTGCATTAAAGATGTATGGAGAATCTTACAACCATTTCCTTAGTGTCGACAAGCACATCCATGAGACAAACACTTCATCCCCATAAGCTCCAAATTTTTTTTCTATGCTCTCCAATGACTTGGGTTAAGTGGTCAATTCAACAACATAACAATACCTCTATAGTTCTCCCCATCAACTATGGAAATGAGATTGTATTGATAAGGCTCAATGGATAGGAATAGTTGAGAGAGTTGTGGTTAAAGTGGATCTAAGATCCTAGCATGGGGGATCTCGAGCTCAACTGACCCATAATGATAGGGATAAGGGAGGACACGAGGCTCATGATCTAGAAGCCTTGAGAAACTTCGCTTTTTCCCATTTTACCTAGGGTACCGCTTTTGTTCTCTTATGACAGAGTGGTTTAGATGAGAAACACTTTTGGACCAAATACCATAGGCAGTGGCACCACTTCTTGAAAATAGGATCATAGGCGGTGCTGAGCAAGGTACCACTCATGGGCCACACAGAAAGTGCGGTGCTGAGTTTTTTCAAGTATAATGGACAAACAAATTTGGTTTCCACTCTAAGTGTTGGGATTAAGGGAAAACATGGAAGTTAAGGGTCTTATCACATGATGGTGATAGGATTTGGGTATAACAAAATGCCCCCCAAAGCATGAGACTTAGAGAGATACGATTAGCGAGAGCTTTGAGAACAAGTTGTCACTTTGAGGTGAAAATGTCAGATCGGTCGGAGAATATCGTCTAGTAGGAATCTATAGTACATCAATATTTTTGACTCATAGACACATGTAACCAACTCATGGATGCAGACCAATACAAGGAAGATCCATCAAAGGAATAAACAAGCATGGCTACTAGAATACAACATAGATCCATGTAATAGAGGACTCAAACTTTGACGTAGCTACTGGACATACAACGTAGATCTATGTCATACAGACGCAAATTTGAGCATAGCCATGACCATACAAATGTGGATCCATGATAGATATACAAAACTCCATCTCAACCTAAGGAAAGCAATGAGCACTAAACAAATACGCAGGGTCTTCGTCTCGTCTTCCACAAAGTACAATTCTATCCATGTGATTACAATGATCTGAAGTCGAACATGGTAGAAACCACTTCATTACTGGCCAATGATGTGAAACATTAACAAGTGTGAGGGAGATCACCATTGATGTCAATGATTCCCAAGGTACCCTATTATAATCTACTGAGCATGAATAGATGTTTTGATGTCGAACACTCTGTTGATTCTATCGATCAAAGGTCAATGATGTGAGCCTATGTCGAGAGCGAGAGAATCTGGCATTAAGGCATATAGATCTCAAGGTACTAAGTTTTTTTTCTAAGACTATTTCTCGGATGATGAGCTGATGTCAATGAGAATAATCTCATCGAAGGAGGGCCATGATGAGTCCCACATCAACGACACGAAACTCAAAACATAGTTCTGGAATGATGTGAATGTATTAACCATAATATTGACTCAAAAGTACTGACACAGAGACTATTTTGACTGTAGAGGTAAACTTCTTCAACTTTCCTTTGAACATCAGGTGGCACGAAAAAAGTCTTGGCAGCATGACTAGACCAGACAAACACACAATGCGACAGTGGATAATGCATTCTTTTGACAGACTCAAAGGAGTGGCATGACTCATGAAAGTGTATTTTCATGGAGATAAACTGAATAGCGAATTGACTGAAATGATATGTAGATAAGTGCTATGTTCAAAGGTAACGACAAACTACTGCCATTTATTTGCAGAAATGATTCCCTTCCCATTTCCCCCATCATGATTGATGAGTGCCTCTTTTCGGTTTTAGGAGTTCAAAGAGGGTAACAAACACGTGTTATAGCTCGTTCGAAGACAAGTCCAAACTCTTATGTTTTACGAACCTCAGAGAAGAGGGGTTCGTTCTCAAAAGAGGGTCTCTCAATGTTTAATTTCATGAGTCCAATGAAAGAAAACTTAGTATTGTTCATGTTTGGACAGTCTGAACGACTACGGAAGAAGACTCCAAAGGGTCCTTTTTCGTATGATTTAGTCCCTAAGGCCTGAAAAAGTATAAAATAATTCCTTAGAGAACTCTTCCATTCATGATTGGATGGAGTGTTCCTTTTTCATAAATAGTCTATCAGAACTGAAAAAGAGATAACCTACCATCAGAGAGATGAATCTTCAAATGCTTTAACGAGCGTGAAGGAGACAAGATCGCTCGACAATCTTTTCGTATTTAAGGAGTCTGAAAAGAGTTTAAAGAAGAGTCCATTAGGTCTCTTTTCACAATGAGAGATTTTACAAGCCTGAAAAGGATCAGAACTAGACTCGGACCTTTGCTACTAAGTTTTGAGAGCATGACCAAAGTGTCGCAACAAACGCTCCCAGACTTTTTCCATTTTATGGTAGTACAAAAAAGTAAAAAATGAACTCCCAAAAATTTACTGCTACTGTTCTTCTATCCTGCAACGACTCAAAAGCATGTGTTAAATGCACCAATAACTAACATTAAAGGGTTACGACTGATATATTTTGAGTAATAAATGATTTTGAAACAAAACTATAGCATGTCAAACCTAAAAATGTCTATAGAAGTCACGTAAATAGTAAAAAATCAAAACAGTTTACTATTTACCCATAGTGGAGAGCATTTGGAGCACTTTCCTAGCTATATTTTCAGTTGCTAATATTGGAGGTTTCCACTGTCGGATTCGACCACCGTCAGTTCCAGGTAATAGCCTAGACCCTACTCTTTCATTTTATGGCTTCAAATTTGATTCTTAATGGTGTTTTGGGCTTCTATTGCAAGCCCTAAAATCATGGGAGCGGGAACTGCTCTTATCCCTTGGGGGATAAGCGTTACCTCATTAGATCTACACCAAAAACATAGCACAGAGGTGGTGCCACTGCCTATCCTCAATAGGGCATAGCCGATGCCGGCCGTGGAGAAGTAAAAATAGTCATTGAAGAGAAACTAGATCATTTAAATTGATTTGGATGATTAAGAACGATTCTAATGAGTCTTTTGATTGTTTTTGGCAGGTCCTTGCTGATAAAAAATGGTCATATGGAAAGAGAGATAGCATGATAATGACGATGACTTTGTCGAGCAAAATGCAGGTTGCATAGCCGCATTGAGAGACTGCATACTTTTAAAAAAAAATTGCACACCTAGTATGGTATCGCACGAGCGATTGCTAGAGCATATACTCCAGATGTGGAATTTGGAGCAACAAAATTTCAAGGTTGGTGCTCATGTTTTGATAGTTGAGGTAGAGGACATCTACTTCCTAACTAGCCTTCAAATATGGGGTGCTCCCATATTGATAGACCGTCACTGTATCCCTGGGACAAGGACATTAGAGAAGAAAATCTCCATAAATGCAGTGATGGATCGAAATCTATGGACTGTATTGTTTACCATGTAGAGAGTGGTAGGAATCCAAGGAGTGCACCAAGAATCTAGAGCACATATTCTCTATGCCATAGAGGCCATGGCTCCTACAGTATTTAACTGTGCGGAGGCCGTGCTTCCGATATTCAAGGATCAGCTGACTAAGTGTCGGCAGGGAGAACTGAAGCAATTTGGTTTCGGTTCCATTCTAGCTTGCTTCTTCTTCGAGTGGGTTCCATAGATGAGACGTTAGGTGTTATTTAAAGAGATGAGAGCGCGGGACCCTCACATGCAGAGGTGGGTCCGGATTATGGCCCGTACTAGAGTGGGTGGGGGGAAGGTAAAGTTTGGTGACCCGTTCTTTTGATGGTTAAAAGATCAACTCCTCATGGTGGAGGATTATGCATATGTGGGCACTAAATTTAGTGGTGACCCCGACCTACCACTCCCACCTAGTGGACAGTGGGGTGATATCGGTAAGAAGCAAAAGAACCTAAAATGGAAATAGTGTTTTGATGTTAAGTAATGAGACTTGAATATTTTCATGTAGACATTGGAGCAGCATGACCTGGGGGAGCTTCCCCATTGGATAGATGAGCCAGAGCCCATTTCATACCGCAAGGTGACCATGTGATTGAGGAGTTAGAAGAAAAACTAGAGAGGTTGACCCTAGAAATCCCTGATGCTTCCATTGATGACCTCCCTTTGAGGTATCAGAGGCCTACAATGGGAGTACCGGGTCTCTTTAGCATACTGCTATGTAGAGTATCCCGGGAAGTGATGTGTTACCACGAGCATCATTAGATGATGAGTGCATGATGTATCCACTGAAAGCTGATAGCTTCAGGACTTTTGTATGGTAATTTTTTACTTGAAAGCCTACATGCTTTAGATGAGGTCTCGTGACCTATTTTTTTGTAAAACATGTTCATATATATATATATATAGACTTCTACTTGGTGTTTATATGTCTCAAATGGTGAATGTATTTCACATGAGTTTTATGTGTCTTTAATAGTTTATTTACAATGAACCATGTTTGATTTTCATGTCATGAATGGGAAATATTCCAGTCTTGGATGTAATTAGCCAATGAGTCAGCAACTACATTATGTTACCTAGGGATATGCCTATAGGTGATAGTTTCAAATGACCTTTCTAACAAGCGTACCCTTTGGAAGAGGTGGAGAAGCATAGGATTCATAATGGTATAATCATGGTTTAGATGACAAACCACTAGTTGCGAGTCCATCAAGACTACCAAGTTGGGAACATATTGGGAGGAAGCTTCAGTCAGAAGACCTATGACTGCTCGATACTCGGTGATGTTGTTGGTAGCGGGACCAATACAAACCAATCCTGAACTGACCAAATCCTAATATAGGTAATAGAGAACCCAAGTAGCTGAGGCAAGATTCAAGGTGTGGCAGTAAGCACCATCAGTGAAGCTGTAGAAATCCATATGCTCTGCATGACCAAAACATTGTATAAATAGATACAGATAGTAAACTCAAAACCATATTGAAAATACTTAAAGCACACTGAAAGTCAAGCAATATACATATATACAAGATACTATCCAAGAAAGATCTAGGCATAGTACCTCTTCAGGTAAAACCCATTGCGAGGCTTCCCTAAAGGGATTCCATCGTATTCTACGATCTCGTAGGCCCCTTTCTCTAAAACTTTAGAAATAACAAAAGGACTGTACCACATGGATTCGAACTTTCCTTTCCCTATCTTGTTGTATCTCTGATAGTAAGTCAAAACTAGGTCACCATCATTAAAGGCACAAGGTTGGATAGATTTATCATACTGTGCCTTGACGGGTTTCTTGTGTGCCTTATTAGCCAAGGCAGCATCTCTCCTAGTTTTGTCATGGTTGTTCAAGTATAAAAATCTTTCTTCCTCTGTGGAAGTGTCTGGGAAAAGTTCGATGGCAAGTTTCAAGGATGGAATCTGACATTGAATCGGTAAGACAACTTTGAGTCCATAGACAAGCTGAAAAGGTGTGAAACCAGTAGTTGTTTTCACCGAAGTCCTATAGGCCCAAAGAGCAGAGAAAAGGATATGGTGCCAGTTGGATTTATGGTCTCCAACCATCCGATGAAGCATCATTTTCAAAACTTTGTTAATGGCCTCTACCTGACCATTAGCTTGTGGATAATAGGGCGTAGAGTTTTCAAGGAGAAAACCTAGCTTGGCACTTAGTTCCTCCATCATTTGATTACGGAAATGTGATCCATGATTTGTAACTATGGACTACAGGACTCCGAGTCTAGCTATAACATGGTTGAATAGGAAGAGAGCGATAGTCTTACCATCTTCTGCATATGTAGGCATGGCCTTAGCCCACTTTGTAAAATAGTCAATGGCTACTATGATGTAACCATGCCCCCTGGTTGAGGTAGTCTTACAATGCATATAATCAATCCCCCATTTGGAAAATGGGCCAACGACAATGATGGGGTGTAGCGGAGCAGGATGAGTGCGCTTTTTCGGATAAAAATGTTGATAAGGTGGGCATTTCTTGATAGCCTTGTGACAATATTTAAAGACTGAAGGCCAAAAATAGCCAACGTGAAGGATTTTCTGGGCTATAGCCATCCTAGATAAATGACTACCACATGCTCCAGAGTGGCAATCATTCAACACTTATTCAGCTTCCTCATGGGTGAGGCATTGCCGAAGAATGGAATCGATCCCATGTCTATACAAGGTGTCATTTAAGATGAGGTAGTATTTTGCGTGGTGACGGATATGGCAGCGATCGTCACAGGATAGATTTGGCTGAAATATTTGTGTTTGGAGATGGAAAATCTCCATACCATGGGTTAGTAGTGCTTATTAGGAACAGGAATTCATCCGGAAATGAATCACTAGGCTTAGATTCCATTGATGCACAGGGAAGATCACACATGAGCTCGACAAAGACCAAGGATTTCTTTGATGTGTCTTTGGAAAATTCTAGATCAAACTCCTGTAGTATGACTATCCATTGGGAGTACTGTTAGAATAATGAA
>LPNX010020663.1:108225-132025 GCA_001517045.1 Pseudotsuga menziesii | reverse complement strand
AGTCTCCATTGTTGACAATTTTGCATGATCAATTGTAATTTGTTGTGAGTGAAATTAATCTATTGCTGGTAAGAATTTCTACATGGTATCAGAGCCATTATAGGTTGTTACTCTCCTTCAAAAAAAAATTTGCAGGTTCGACATCAAGACTGGGAGCCTTTTACTGACAGCCGGGACAGATTTTCTAAAGCTATGGATTCACAGAAAACTATCCTCACTCCCTTCAAATTTTTTGAATAGAAATAAGAGATGGAGATCTTGTTGAGAGTGAAAGGCCTCTACAAGGTGACTATGGCTATAGAAGCAGAGGCCAATGCTGCTGCAGAGAAGATCAAATGGCACAATCGGAGAGATGAGGCCTATGGCCTCCTATGTCTCAGTATTTCCTGAGACCTCCTTTTCCATCTCGATGGATTAACTTCATCGGATCAAGTAAGGGAGAAACTTTCTGAACTCTTTGGAAAGATAGATGAGATGAGGGGACACCAGATTGAAAATGAGCTGATTTCCCTGAGTCCCAGTAATTTTGAATCACTGCAGCTATACTTCTCCAAGTTCAAAGCACTAGTTTTGCAGCTGAAACAGTATGGTATTGAAAAGAAAGATGATCAGCTCGTATTGGCCATCCTCTCGAAGCTAGGACCTGACTACTCAGTCTTTGTTTTGACCTTCTATGCCACAAAACTCACAGCTCGAACCTGGAAGATGCCCAGCCTTGCATATTTCATGGAATCTCTCTCACAAGAACAAGACAAGCTGGTGATGATGAGCACCATCAAACCATCCAAAGATCAAGCTTTGATTGCTGGAGATTCGAAGGTGGATTCAAAAAGCAAGAAGAAAGCTAAAAAGCCACTTGAGAAAGGAAGAGACAAGAAGCAGTCTCCAGAGGATCAACAAGGTCCCAAGAAAAATACCCAGAAGAAGAAAAACAAAGGTGAAATGAACAAGTGCTCATACTGTTCGAAGGGTAATCACACTAAAATCTCTTGTATGAAAAAGCAGATTGATATGCTGACCAATATCCTGGAGAAGAATGGCATCTCCCTTCCAGAAAGCTCAAAGAAGAGAGAAGCAGGATCAAGTTCCGATGACAGAGAGAGAGTTCATGCTCTAGTTGCTGGAACATCAAGCTCACCCAGTTTTATCATAGATTCTGGAGCTTCAAGACACATGGTTTCGACTAAGGAGGCCTTCTCCTCACTGGATATGTCGAAAGGACCATCTATTGTACTGGGAGATGACTCTCTCACTGAAAGCAAAGGCAAAGGAAGGATAGAACTTGATCATGGTAACTTCAACAATGTGCTGTATGTCCCTGGTCTCGTCTCCAACCTTCTATCAGTGTACCATATGACCCACACTGGGTCTCCTAAGAAAGTCATATTCTCACCAGATGAAGTTGAGATCACAGAAATATCAAGTGGAAGAATCATTGCAAAAGGAGTAGCGAATCATGTCCAAAAGGTATATATATTTTCACACTTCCTGCCTTACTCAAACCCCTCTGCTCTTCTTATCCATGCTAATGAAGCTAGCAAGCTGTGGCATGAAATATTTGGCCATTTAAATTACAAGTATTTGTCTAATCTTAGTGAGAAAGATATGGTCATAGGGTTTCCCAAGATAAAATTTTCCAAAGGAGTCTGCCAAGGCTGTATCCTAGGAAAACACCCAGAGCACAAATTTGAGAAAGCCAGCCATGATAGAACCTCTGCACCCCTAGAGCTGATTCATAGTGATGTTGCTGGCCCATTCCCTCATATGTCCATGAGTCAAGCCAAATATGCATTGACCTTTATTGATTATTTTTCCAGGTATTGTTGGGTTCACTTCATGAAACACAAGTCAGAAGTTTTTGGCCTATTCAAAGTCTTCAAGGCTTTGGTTGAAAACCAATGTGGAAGAAAACTCAAGGTCCTCAGATCTGACAATGGTGGTGAGTATGTCAAGTCTGAGTTTATTAACTATTGTACAGATGCAGGTATTCAGATGCAGCATTCTATCCCCTACACACCACAACAGAACGGTGTTGCAGAGAGGAAGAACAGATCACTGAAGGAGATGGCAACATGCATGATGGAGGCCAAAACTTTGCCACCAAAGTACTGGGCCAAAGCTATCAAATGTGCAGCCTATATTTAGAATAGGGTTCCTCACAAACAGTTGGATGGCATGACTCCCTTCGAATCTTGGAGTGGGCACAAGCCAGATGTGACCCATTTCAGGATTTTTGGCTCAAAGGCATGGGCTAGAATCCCGACAGAGAAGAGGAAGGCTTTGCAGCCCCAAATCCAAGAGTGTCTTTTTGTGGGATACTCTAAAGATTCAAAAGGGTACAATTTGATAAATTTGAGCACAAACAAAGCCTTCACTGAAAGGTGTGTTTAGTTTGAAGAAGAACCCCTTGCAGATGTGGAAATTGGTGAAGCCTCTTCACCACTTGAACCTCAAGAAGTAAGTAAAGAGTTTGTTGAACATGATGATTCTGATTTGTCTGATGGATATGAGTTTATTGCAGACCCAAACAGCCCCACAAGGCCTAAATTGGCAGCCAAGACACTACATGCAGCAGGACAGTTAGCTGGGGATCCCAATGACCCAAGGAGGACTAGATCTCAACTTGAGAGTGGTTTGTGCATGAAGGATCCTGAGTTTGCTGAAAAATGCTATTTGATGGTGGAGTCTGATCCTAAAACACATGAAGAAGCAGCAGGAGATCCAAGATGGCAAGCTTCCATGAATGAGGAGTTCAACTCGCTACAGAAAAGCAACACATGGGAGCTAGTGGATCTTCGTCTAGGGAGAAAACTAGTATAGTGTAAGTGGGTCTATAAGACCAAATTTGCTGCTGATGGTTCACCAATGAAGTACAAGGATATATTGGTAGCTAAATTCTACTCACAGGTTCATGGCATTGATTACAATGAGACTTTTTTCCCAGTGGCAAAGATGGATTCAATCAGGCTAGCTCTAGCCATTGCAGCATCAAGGCAATGGGAGGTACATCATATGGATGTAAAATGTGCCTTTCTGAATGGTGATATCACTGAGGAGATATATATGCAGCAGCCCCAAGGTTTTTCTACTGACCATTCTCTTGTGTGCAGGTTGAGAAAGTCATTGTATGGGCTAAAGCAAGCCCCCATGGCTTGGTATGCCAAGATAGATAGCTTCTTGCTATCTCCGAATTTTGTTCAGTGCAAATCATATTCGAATGTCTATCTGAAGGCAATTAATGGTTCATTAATGATCATTGTGTTATATGTTGATGACCTCCTCATTACAGGAAGCTCACAGGATGAGATTGCTTCCCTAAAAGGAGCTATGAACCAAGCCTTCTCCATGACAGATTTGGGGCTCTTAAGTCAATTTCTGGGGCTTGAGATTGCTCAAACCAAAGCTGGAATCAAGGTGCACCAGTCCAAATATGCCTTGTATTTGCTAATCAAATTCAGATTACAAGATTGCAAAGCAAGCAAAACTCCTTTCCTTTCAGGAGTGAAGCTGGAGGAAGATGATTCTCCACCGATGGTAAACAACACTTTGTATAGACAGTTGATTGGATGTTTATTGTATTTGACACATACTCGACCTGATCTTTGTTATGCAGTCAGTGTTGCTTCTAGATTCATGGATCAGCCCCATGAGATCCATTGGAAAGCAGCCAAGAGGATCCTTAGCTTTGTTCAGGGAACAAGGACACATGGGATTTTCTATAAAGCCAATTCTGACCTTGAGTTAATTGGTTTTACTGATAGTGATTGGGCAGGTGATAGCACAGATAGGAAGTCCACTTCAGGTTATGTGTTCATGCTTACAGAAGGGCCAATCAGCTGGTCAAGCAAGAAACAGAGTGCCATTGCACTCTCATCTATAGAAGCTGAGTACAAAGGAGTTGTCAATGCGCAACTCAGTGCTTATGGTTGCAGGGTTTACTTGGAGAGTGTGGTTTCGAACCTGAGTACTGAACTACCATCTACGATGATAACCAGAGTACCATTCGAATCTACAAAGATCCAGTTCAGAAGCAGAGAACCAGACACATTGAGATTCACATGCACTACATCAGAGAGCTTGTGCATGATGTCACCATTCACCTACTCTTCTGTTCATCTTCAGAACAAGTAGCTGATATCTTCACCAAAGAATTTTGTGAGAAGACCTTCAGCAATATCAAATCACTGCTGGGGATTGCTCATCATGCTGTCAAAGCATGAGTGGAGACAAGATTCTACAATTTTGTTTTACAGTCCATGTTTAAGGGAGGATTTTCCCAAGTTGGTTTTGCCTCTTTCCTTCGTTCATATGGACTTGCAGTATGTAAAAGGGTGACTAAGCCTTGTTTCTAGGCCCTATATTTTGATTTATTACTCATAAAGTCAGGCTTAAGGGGTGGTGTTAGAATAATCAAACCCATAGTATTACCCACTTAGACATTAATTCATTTATTTTTGTCTTATTTGCCTAGTTCATGAATCCCACCATGTTCAAGTTGCTAATTGCCTATCCATAGAGGTCAAACTTGCCATCTTTGACTCATGTAGCACTTGGGAAATCCTTAGGAATCAAATCTGCTTTATTCCTGGCCTCCTAGGCGCCCTTCTGCTTTTTCTTCTTTGTTGAATGCTTTTTCAGTTTTTAAAGCACATAAGGAAAGCAAGACTAGGTGAGGTGAACCTGTTTTATTCCCCTTTCATACTCCACTCTTTCCTCCATACAAAAGCATGTATGAGCTGCCATTTCACCACTCATTAGCTTTCCCATGCGCCCTTTCCAATTCATGAGCCTCATGACATATTTGGGATCAGCTTTTTACACCTATGGGGGATTTTCCTATTTTGGGTAAGCTTGCTTTATGCTAGATTTGGATGCTTCCTCATGCATTCAATTTCTTCATGTATTATATTTATTCAGCAGCCTATGATATTACAGGGTTGGATATTGTACACTGAGTTAATATAATTTTGTGTTACAGCTCCATTTTCAGTCTCCATTGTTGACAATTTTGCATGATCAATTGTAATTTGTTGTGAGTGAAATTAATCTATTGCTGGTCATAATTTCTACAAGTACTTGCCCCTGAGCACCTGACAAGTCAGGATGTAATACGGTGGTTGTGTGGAGCAAAATGTAGTGATGAAATTTTTGAACAGCAATGACCATGGCCAATGCTAATTTCTCCATGTGTGATTATCGGGTTTCAAAATACATAAGATTCTTACAATCATATTAAATCATGTGCTCCTAACTGTTGGGATTTTCCTGTGCCAAAACCATAGCAATGATAGCAGTGGAGGAAATAATATATAAGAGAAAATCCTTTGAATAATATAGGGGGTGTATCACAAATGAATGAGTCAGAGCGTGTTTGAGATTATCAAAGGAATGTTGGGTTTGGTCATCCCAATAGAACGGAGTGTCCTTCTTAAGGAGACGCATATAACCGTGTGTTTTCTCTATAAAATTGCACATGAAAGGGTGGAGAAAGTTTGCCTTCCCTTGCAAACTTTGGAGTTCAAGAAGATTGGTTGGGGCTGGTAGAGCTAAAATGGTACCAATTTTCAATGGGTCTATCTGGGTACCATCCTTAGAGACCACAAAAGCTAACAGGCATCCCATCTCAATGCAGAAAACACATTTATGCAGATTGAGCCGCATATTATAATGATGACATCTCAGAAAAATGTCTCTAAGATGACCAGGGTGGCCCTCCCATCACTGTGAATGAGCAGGGAGGTCATCAAGTTACGGTTCAACAATATGTTTTATATCGTGAAACGCATAAGACATAGCACATTGGAAAGTGCCAATAGCATTTTTTAAGCCAAATGGTAACTTCCTATATGTAAAGGTTCCCCATGGGGGAATGAATTTCGTCATGTGCTGATCGGTGGGTAATATCTCAATTTGATTATAACCAAAAAATCCATCCATGAATGAGAAGATGACACTTTCGTCACAGTTGTCGATAATCTGATCGATGTGTGGAGTAGGAAAGTTGTCCTTGGGACAATATTTATTCAAGTCTCTAAAATCAATACAGAATCTAATGGTGCCCTACTTTTTATTGACAGGGACATTGTTTGATACACATTTTTTCAGGGGTATGAGATAAATAAACCCAGCTTTGAGAAGTTTCTCTATTTCAGCTTTAATAGCTGCGGCCTTCTGTGGATGGACTTGCCTTAGTTTTTTCCTGATAGGTTTAGCAGTGGGATAGGTTTTAATTTCATGGACCATGATGGATGGGTCTATCCCCACCATTTATTCATAAGACCAGGGAAAAATATCATGGAATTATTTGAAAAGTGCCTTGTATGCTTCAGATTCTTCTGCCGAGCAATTCTGCCCAACATGAACATGCTCGATGGTACCAGGCTTGGCTAATATGTCAATCGGATTTGTCTGAGTAATTTTACATAGGTTTCCTTTAGAATATATGTCTTACAACAACATAGGACTTTGAGATGTGTTGACAATATTAGTGGAAAATAGGGATGCAAATCCATGGTCGACCAAACTGGTGTTGGGGAGGAATGAGGATCTATGATGGTGATCCTCCTAGATAGGCTCGTTCATATTCATGATCTCCATAATAGACTCATCAGAAGGAAAAGTCTCATAGAGATAATCCAAAATAGGAATAGATGGTTCTAATGAGTAGGGTAGGTGGTAAGGGTCCGAGGTCACCAGATGAAGTTCATCAGTGTGATCATCAGAAAGGTTTTGAATGATGTTGTACATTTCTTCATGCGAACTCAATGAGGTGGAATCAAATTTTTTTTTTCCCTTGGCCTTAGAATCAAATGACGCAATCATATTTACTGTCGGTGTGTCTGTGTTAGGAGGAGTGGATGGAAAAATCCCCATAAGGGATGAATCCTTCAACATGCCTACCCCAATCGACTAGTAAGGAGGAGGGGACTGGCCTAACATAGGGATGTTATTAGTTGTAGAGGTATTAACATCCGGCGTACAGAAATCGAGTTGGTTAATGGTGACAATTCTCCCTAGATGTGGAAATTGGACTGTTTGAAATACTGTCGAAGTGACAGCAGTCATGGCGTAAAACCAATTTCTTCCTAGAAGGAGGTTGTAATCTAACGGGGAATCTACTACTTCTACTTGAATAGAAACATTTTTTCCCCCAAGATCGACTGCAAGGGCTCATATGAGACCATGGGGCTAGAAAACTCGTCCATCAAAGGATTTCAGAGTCATAGGTGAAGTTACAAGCTCAGGAGAGCTGATAGCTTTCCAACAAGACATGGAAAAAACTGAAGTTGAAGCTCCTTCATCTAAGACAGTCCTAAAGATTTTGTTTTCGACTACTTTCGTGATGATTTCGAAAGCAAGTTTGTGAGGTAGTCTAGACTAATAGTTCTTGACATTGAAATGAATCAAATTAGTATTGTCTGGGTCTAAAGATCCTAACATAGTTAACAGGTTTTTGCGTTGTGTAGGAAAACTTTGGACCACTTCAAAGGTAGACATTGCACATGGTGCCTCAGCGATATCTTCAACTACATTATAAAATTGAGAAGATTGGGCATTAGGGTTAAAAAAATCCTTCCTAAGAGTACTCTTGGGTGGATAAAAAAACTATATCGAGAGTAGGCTTCTCTATGGTTAGGGGGATAGTAAACGAGGATTCGGGAGAACTAGTCGAGGGAGTTTTCCCTCAATAAGAATTGTCTTCTTTTTTGTCTACGGGTTTGTCGTAATTTTGACTTCGAGTTTACAAACTAATGGTATCTGAGGACATCATGCAAATTTCCTCTGAAGAACTAGATTTTCCCTTATTAGACATGTGGTCTATTAGTTGTTGTTGAGAGGGAAAAGGATCCGTGAGAACTGCGGGTGCGGGATTAGTTTTCTAAAATTGGGTGATTTCATCCCAGCGGGGACACTCTTTTGTGAAATGATCACCTCTGCATAGCTGACATGGATATTTTTCTTTTCTTTTCCCTTTATCGTTATCATTGGTGGTTGGTTTTGGATTCTCTTATTGGTTTCCAGGTTTTTTATTTTTAGCTTTACCTTTCTTCTAATTATTGCCAAAGGTTTGAATACTCTTAATAGAATTGACCTTAGCGGAAACCTTGGGAATCAAAGGAGTAGGGGTGGAGGTCTTAGGTTTCTTGGCAGGTTTTACTACTGACGGGGACTAGATTGAACCAACAATCTCATCAACAGGAACTTCTGCTGGTGGCTTTGCAGGATCGGTGCTTGGGTGAGGAGCTTGAGGAATCAAGTCATACAAATTTCCGAACTGGGAATAGACCAAGTCCAAATATTGGGCTCAATTAATGGCTTGCTCTTCAGTAACGACACCACCCATGGCCACATCTCAGGAAATCGAAGGCAACAAATATTTAGTAAACCAATCAGCTAATAACTGATCCGGAATAGGAGCCTTAATAAGTATTCTCCACCTTCTCCACTCATGGATATGATCGGATATGTGGGTGGAGGTGTTCTGTCATAAAGAAGTTAAGAGATTAGTACCCATTTCATAACAAATAGGAAGCTGAAAGTGCATAAGAAATACTATTGACAATGAGCCAAAATACACAAACAAGTATTGAGGAAGTTCAATGTACCATTTCGCGGCTGTACCGGTCAAAGTTCATTGAAAGAGTCTTAAATGAACTGAATCATCCATAAGGGAGTTTGAAGAACACCATAGATGGAATGTCATGGCATGGTTTTTTGAATCGTTTCCCTGCTTCCCGTCGAACTTCGAAATGTTCGATGGTAACTTTCCTGAAATGGGAGGCCATGAGGGGTTATATCGAATGCGGTCGTTAATCAACTTGGATAAATTAGGAAAGTCCAAAGTTGCTAGGAAAGTTAACTGATGATTAGGTTGCACATACTGGTAATATTGATATGGCATATAAGTACCAGTAGGAATATAAGTAGACTGATAGATAGGTTGTTGTGACGAACAACTACCAAAGGATCTGTCGGCAAGGGGTGATTTCCAGGATCAGGACCATTAGGACCACAAGGGCCTCTGGGAGGAGGATCACCAGGGCCTCTAGGACCACCAGGACCATTGGGACCACCAGGACCACCGAGACCATTAGGAGGTGGACCACCAGACACTCCGGGACCTCTAGGAGGTAAACCTCGAGATCCTTCGGAACCACTGGGAGGAGCGCTACCAGACTGTCCAGGGACATTAGGAGGGAAGCCACCAGCCCCCCCAGGACCACCAGGACCATAAGGAGGAAAGCCACCAGGTCCTCTAGGACCATTAGGCACCCCAGGGGGAGTAACTCCATAAGGCGATCCTTCGGCACCTCCCGCAGTATGTATAGGTATCCCCACCATAGCTGGCATGTAGAATGAGTTAGGTTGCCCCCATGGCATGAAAGTATTACTAGGATATGGAATTTTGGCATAAGGCATTCCTATAGAGTTGGGTGGATAATTAATGTTTCCTATAGGTACTTGATTTGCCGTATAACCATAACCCCAAGAGGTTTGATTGGTTACAGGTTGTGCCCCCAAGGGCTGACGTGAACTGGATGGGGGGTTAACAACATTAGTCTGGGTGGGAGGGACATAAATTGTAGATTTATCTATACCAGAGGTATGTCCTTAACTAGGTACAATTATACTGCTAGATAATGTAGATCATGTCGAGGGTTTCCCCTGGCACTAGAAGGTAATGATGAAACATGAATTGAATGTTGAGCCCCAGGTGTAGAAGACCTGGGAAGATTGGGAACAGACATAATATGTGAGGTGATGGGGTTGGTAGTTTGACCTGGGTTATGTGGAGTCACTGTGCGATCTAGAATCAGTTCAATGGGTCTTGTAGAATCGACAAGTGACCGATATCCCATAGGAACAGATGCAGAACGTGATGGTGGTGTGTCCAATATGTCCTCTATTTTCTTTTCAATCTCCTGTGCATGGAGAATAGCTACCTGGTATTGTCTATGTTCTTCTTCATCTGGTGAAACTTCTTCAGAAAAGTTTAAATGGGTGCCAAATGAGGCAATGGCTTGTCCTATAGAGGTATCCCAAAATGGAGCATAGGGACCATGATATGTACAGGTAGTATCATCAACATGACCTTCTGTGGGAGAATGGAATGGAGTATTAAACTGAGAAGGTTGTTGGACCAAGGGAGGTGAGTGTGAAGCATATGGTCCTCCACTTTCTGCAATCACATTCTCTCCCAGTTGGGAGGTGGCCGCAGCTCCTAGGTTGATAGATTCCATTGGATTTTCTCCTGAAATAGGAATAAAATCAGGTGGAAAGCCCCGTACTCTTCTAAAATATCTTAGCTCCACCAGTTTGTACAGCTCATATCTAACCTAGGGTCTCAAAAACTAGAAAACACACCAAAATTTTTCCCTACTCAAGCTATAGGCCAAAAAAACAAACTTAAATGACAAGAGTAGTTCAGATAGTGAGGTCTCTCACCAATATTGTCAAGAAGGTGCCAATCACGATATACCTCAAGGGTACATGCGTAGTAATATCCCTGAATGTTGTTTTCTGTGTATGGCTCCAAGCAAGACGTCCAAAGGGATTTTCTCAGATGGATAAGGTATCCTAGTGGGGTCTCCCGATATACACAAGGTACGTGGGAGATCAAATCGGTAGTAGTGTTGTCTAATGGATAACCATTCACAAGGGGCCTTCCGATATACAATCGAGTATGTGAAGTACCTTTCTATATACCTCAAGGGTACATGAAAGGCCGTTCTATATAGCGACAGTATGTGGAAGAACCGCTTGAGTCCTGGGATGTAATGCAGATGAGTAATGACATCTCCTACACTTAACGACGCCCGAACACGTCTCTAACCTATCACTCAAATTGCTATGTAAATTTTAACCTATAACTACCGTTAATTTTAAATTGGACGGTTAGGTGAATGCATGGAATTTTGATGGAAAAAGTAAAACCATGCAATATGCATATGCAAATATTTCACTTTACCGTTTGTGATATGCCTACCTACGAGAGGGAAAGAGAGTATTTTATTTTTTTTTTAAACCAAAAATTTCCAAACAACTATCTCAAACAAATCAAAATCAAAGACAAGCAACACTTTCCAAACTCATTTTTCTTTTCTGAAAGTAATCAAAAGGGGAAGAGTCTCTTTTCCTAAAAGAAAAAAAAAAGCACACTACATGCATATGCATTCTATTTTTCGATTTTTCTTAAAACATAGATAGATCTAACTTAAAAATACAATATTTTTTATTTTGATGAGATAGTACTAATGTAAAAGAGACAAAAGAACACAGAAAACCTGAAAGCTTGTGAGGCTAATCAAAGATCCCATGTCTTATGCTCAATAATGATAATGACCTAATCTCAGTCAAAAAAAATTCTTTTTAACAAGCAAAAAGAAGTCCTCTGTGGAAAAAAAAAATGAAACCAATATGCTAATCAAATGGTCTTTCTTTCAGTCTTTATAACATAAATGAAAAGAGAGCTCACTACAACCTAAGCTGTCCAAAAAAGAATTCCTTCCACAATCACAACCAACAAGCCCAAAAGAAAATGGATAATCAACAAGCCTAGTCTAGCTTTTGAATTCTTCAATCAAACCAATCTTTTACCATAGAATTTCAAACCATAAGCATTCAAATTCTAACACACAATCCTGACATTGCAGGGCTGAAAGCAAACAAACTCATTTTTTTGTAAAAAATGAGAAAAATGTAGTCTTGGAACAATGCCTACCTGGCACCGCACTAGAGGGGTCTTGACAGAGCGGTTCTGGACAAGCACCGCTTCTGGATAACAGAACTCAGGCGGTGGCACTAGGTATGGCTAACAAAGTTTAGGCAGTGGCACTGCTTGTTTCCAACAACACATGAGCGGTTCCCTGAATAGATCCAAAACACAAAGGAGAACGAAATATCAAGTTAGAAATTGATTAAATCAAGGAAAAAATTGATGGATTGACAGTTAAAAAGAGCATACAAAGTCGAAATAATTCAGATCTAAATAGATCTGAAAGTTTCAAACCAAAATTCACTGAGTCAGATGGAAAATTTGACTGAAGAGAGTTGGAGATGGAGCCTGGATTCAGACAAGATTTCAAGAAGTGAGGAAGATCAGATCAACTGAGATATGCACTTTTCCCCAGCGGAGTCATTAGATTTGTAATCAGGAATATTGCACCTTCTACAGACAGAAGGTATTCCTCTGGTCTGAATGGTTCAGATCCAGAACAAATGAGTGAATGACAAAGGATGAAGACCTACCCTGAATGTTGTAGACACCTGGAATGTTGCTTCGATAGTGAACCTATGTACCTGCAAACATATCAAACATGAAAACACATTAAAGCTACCAGAAAATCATCTACTTATCCATGTTAGTGACTAAGGAATCTAACAACATGTATATGTGAAATAAAAACAATAGTAATGTGGGACAGAAATCAGCTTTGCATTAAAGATGTATGAAGAAGCTTACAATTGTTGCCTTAGTGTCGACAAGCACCTCCACGAAATAAACACTTCATCCCCATAAGCTCCAACTTTTCTCTCTATGCTCTCCAATGACTTGGGCTAAGTGGTCAATCCAACAGCATAACAATACCTCTATAGTTCTCCCCCTCATCTATGGACAAGAGCTTGTATTTATAAGGCTCAATGAATAGGAATATTTGAGAGAATTGTGGGTGAGGTGGGTATAAGATCCTACCATGGGGTATCTTGAGCTCAACTGACCCATAATTATAGGGATAAGGGAGGACATGAGGCCCATCATCTAGAAGCCTCGAGAAAATTCTCTTTTTCCCATTTTACCCAGGGTACTGCTTTTCTTCTCTTATGATAGAGCGGTTTAGATAAGAAATTCTTTTGGACCAAAGATCATAGGTGGTGGAACCACTTCTTGAAAACATGATACAGGTGGTGATCAGCAAGGTACCACTCATGGGCCACATGGAAAGCACGGCGCTGAGTTTTTTCAAGTAGAATTGACAAACAAAGTAGGTTTGTACTCTAAGTGTTGGGATTAAGGGAAAACATGGAAGTTAAGGGTATTATCACATGATGGTGACAAGATTTGGGTATAAAAGTTGCAACAACCAAATATATAAGGTAATTTTATCATGACCATGGAGGAGATCCAAGAAATTAGTAATAAATGGCGGAAGAAATGGCATGTTCCAGTATCCGAAGAAAAAATCGAACAGCAGGATAACCAATTCCAAGAAGAGGAGGAAAATGAGGAAGAAGAACACCTGGAGGGTTTACACTCTGATGAAAGTCACACCCCCTTAATACCAATCGACCTAGAATCAAAACATGAGGGAGGGGAGCCTCAGGAAGAACAAGTGCATCCAAACAGAAAGAACAAGATGATGAAGGTTGATCGAACTGCAAACACTGTTATCTTGGAAAGTGATGATATGCAACTAATGACTGAAGCCATCAACGAAGCGACGCAATATAGTTTCAATTCTATAGAAGAATAACAAGCAGAGATTTCACGTACTATCACTAACATTCTTAAGGTTCTATGTAAAGCAGTGGAAGAAGTTAATACTGTTTTTGATGGTCCAAGTCCAATAGCTTAATCCCATGCCCCATCTAAAACATCACGAATGGAAAAAATGGTTGCCTTTATGCCAGGTCTACCGACAATGGTACAGGTCTCTAAAGCTACTGTTAAGTGTGGCACCTCGGAATCTAATCTTGATTTTCAAGATACTAACCAGCTTATTATAGATTTTTCATCTATGCAGATGAATGAAGTATATGCAGTCTAGAACACTGTCATTGTAGAAATAAGGTTGTGTGAGAACCACTTGGATACAAAGGTAAAGACTGCACATCAAGACATCAGGAAAATGAAATGTGAAATTCAAGAAACTGAACAAAAGAAGCTAGATTTGGATGTGCACTACTAGAAAATAATCGAAGCAGTCATGATTGCCTATAACAGCTTTGAAGAAGAAGGAATAACACTAGAAATGGCCCCAGATGCCAAAATAACACAATTAGCTGAGATATAAGATGACCTTAAAAAGAAATTAATAGAGTTGGAAGACAAATGAAGGACTAGCACACCTACAGAAGTAATAACACGTAGAAGAGATGCAGCTACTCAGGCTACGAAAGGAATAGAAGATTCCATGAAGACATGTGCTAAGGTTGTATTCTCTTAAACTTGGAATTCCTTAATGGACGATGAAAAGTCATAGAATATTGCAAATGAGATCATTGGGATGGGATAAAATATCACGCATATGCTAAATGAAATGAAGCAGCTACCCTTGGAGAACAAAAATATCAAGACAGTAGAGTTGCGTAGACTGCAACAAAAAACCACTGCGTTGCATGTAGAGCAGCAACAACGCAAAAAAAGGTAGAGGAATTGTAGTCAGAGGTAGAAAGGGTCACATGGCTACTTCAGCATGTGCATTAGAAGGTGCGTGAAGGAGTGACCTATGTATAAAGAGACATTCTGGAACACGTCTATTTTGACCTGGTGGAGCACATGCATAAAACATAAGAATAAGTGCACGCAAAAACAGAGAAGTTGGTGAAAATCATGGGGAATTTTCACAACAAAAACAGCACAAGTCAGTTTATGGAGCACTAGCTCGCGTGGCTTGGGATGAGCCACAGATGAGTGTTGGGGGCCTGTTGGGGCTCAGGATAGAATGGAAGAATTCATGTAGAATTATTCCTAAGTATGAAAGAAGAGAAAAAAGGAGAAGAGGAAGGAACTACAACCGAGGAAACAACATAAAAGGAAATAAAATGATATTGTAACAGAAGAAGGAAAGTGACGAAGAAGACAAAGAGAAGGAGTGGGATGAGGAATCCACACTAGATAAGTAAGCCATGACAAAAGAACAGAATAAGATACAATATGACATGGCAGGATATTGGTAGAAGAAGGTGTGCATATAAGGAAACGACCAGAAAGTGACAGTAAGGCATAACGCTGAGAAATCGACTGTCCTTAGTGATCATGGGTACAATCTCAGCTGGAGCCAACATAAACCACACACATAAAGGAATATTTGTTAGTCAGGCCAATAGCACCTTTTTGGTATGTATTGCTAGAATAGGAAAGACATCCTGTTGGCTAAATATAGTAAGTCGGTTGGGACAGCAACTGAGGCTGAGTCTGTTAGAGTCTGTATCGAGTAAGTATTGAGTCTATACAAGCATGTATGGGACTGGTATCGAGTCTGTAATAGTGATATGAAAGAAGGAACCCAATCTATAAAAGGGGTTACATATTTTTGAGCTGATTAGATGATACAACAGTTTTGAGTAGGATTCTACACTCCTGGAAAAGGAGCTTGATCTAGAATTAATGTAGATAGTTTTCGGTTGATGACTCTGGATCATTGTGTGCATCAGAGTAGTGGTTCTGCAGCTGAGTGCGCAGATAGGTAGAGAAGGTCGAGTCAATCTAGGATGTGTGCGGATCGTTAGTAGGAGTAGATTACAGTGAGAAAGAGAGAATATCAGAGAGCATGAGAGGGAGGAAAAGTCTGTAAAGATAATAAAGAAGATCTTGAACAGAGTCTGCAGCTTTGTGTGCAGACAAAAGGTGCATATATTTTCTGATGCCAATGCCATATTAAGAGCACCTTGTGGTTTTTTCCTGTATGGGTTTCCATGTTGCATGCTGTGTATATGTGTGAATGTTGAGTAGCTTAGTTAAATGCATAAATGTTGTGTTCAATGATTAATTGATTATTTTATTGCAAACAGATACATGTATGAATTCCACTTTATAGTAATGAATATGACCATGATGTATGTTCACTATGTGTTTGCGTGAGATTGTGTAAATAAGGGTTGGATCATTACTTGGTGTTAAAGCACTGTGAAAACCAGTATCCCACCTTCCCAGTCTTCATTGGGAAAACCTTAGCGTAGAGACAAAGTACTAAAACACCCTCCCACACAAACTATGGAAACATGGTTCTAGTAGTTACCCATAAGGACTGAGATATCTCGTGTGAGATGGCATCTGTGTCACAGGTGCTATCAGCTGAGCTCTACTCTATTAGGCTGATATCTTGGGATTTTTTGTGCTGACCAAAAGGGGTTGAACCTAGGTTCAACGTGGAAGAGGGATAGAGAGAGATAAAAATACAATAGGTTCTCTTTCTATCTGATACAATTCCTACCCAACCTGAATATCTATAACTATATAGTCTAACTTTATGATCTCTAATATAGTTGAGACCATAGTCTACCATACCTTTTATGTACCCCATCACATGCTTTGCAGCTACCATGTGAACATGTATGTGCTCAACCAGATACTAACTCAATGTGTTCACAACAAATCATATATATGGTTGAGTATTCATCAGATACATCAATGAAGCAATGATATGTATGTATAGTGTCGCATCCACTAATTCTGACAAAGCATAAACTAACAACTTCAAGTGTGTATCCAGAGGTGTGGCCATGGATTTACATTCCAACATGTCAATCCTTTTAGGATTTCTACGGTATACTTTCCTTGGCTAAGAAATATTCCTTATGGGTTATTCCATACTTCAAGACCTAGAAAATAATGCATGAAGCCAAGGTATTTCATCTCAAATTCTACATCGAGATTCTTATTACACTCTGATATTTGATTCTCATTACATGTTACGAATAAATCATCCACATACAACAATAAAATGAGAGGTTCATCATCCATAACCTTGAAGTAAAGGTTAGGATCAACCTTACTTTTGGTAAATCCATACCAAGCACTTGGAACTTGCTTCAATCCATATAGAGACTTCTTCATGTTACAGACATGTTTCATTATGTCTTCAACCTCAAAACCTTGTGGTTTTTCTATGTACACTTCTTCTTCAATAACAACATTTTGGAAGGTTGTTTTCACATCCATCTATTGTAACTTCCATTTCATCTTGGTTGAAAGTACCATGATGGTTTTGATAGAAGTTTACCTTTCTACAGGAGAAAATGTATATTCATAATTTATTCCTTTATTTTGATATAATCCATGGGCCACAAATTTGGATTTGTATTTCTCAATACTCCCATCAGATTTATGTTTTATCTTGTAGATACATTTGGAAAATACCACACTTTTGCCTTCTATCTAGGGAACTACTTCCCACACACCATTCTTCATTATGGATTTGTATTCTTTCATCATGGATTCTACCCATTCTTTCTTTTGAAAAACTAATTCAAAACTAGTAGGTTCTTTTTCTACAAGATCACACATCAAATCCACATAATTAGGAAGTGGTTTTGGTTTCTTGCTTTGCCTTGAGGAGCCTTCTGGAGGACGATACCTTTCTACTTCTTGAATAATATTTTGATCCCAAGCTGGTTTTATATTGTGGGAACTATTCATGTGGGGAGGTTCTTAGGGCTCCAACATATCATGTTCTTCCATAATCTCATCATTAAGAGAATGTGTAATTTCTTTCATCAATTCGTCATCTCTAGGAGCTATAGCTTCTTCATATGTTTCTTCAAGTTGGAACTTTCTCTATTTATTGAGAGTTGTATCTTCATCAAAGGTTACATATATGTTAATTTCCATATGTTTGTAACCTGGTATATAGTTTTTGAAGGCCTTGGACACATCACAGTATCCAACAAATATTCCTTTCTTTCCGGAAGGATCCAACTTGGTTCTTTTTTTCTTTTGGAACATGAACAAAAAAAAGGAAAACCAAATATATTTAGGTGACTTACCTCTGGTTTATTTCCTGTAAACATTTCATCAGGGGTTTTGAACCCAAGTGCACTATGGGATATTTTTTTTTAGACATATACTGATTTCCTTTCTACTTCGGCCCATGAGGGCATAGGGAGATCTTAATCATGGATCATAGTCTTCACTGCTTCCATAGTGGTTCGGTTCTTCCTTTCAGCATCACCTTTACATACTCCTTCATGATTAGTATTTTAGATATGGTATACCTGTGACTACCTTGATCACATGTGGTAAGGATTTGTAGTTTATGTGAGCAATCCTTCTATTCCATAGTTAACATGTACTTGTAGTAACATGAATCAAGGATTATTTTGAGTGACCTTTCAGTTTATATAGAACACCTTCTTCTATCCCAATGATAGATGCATCTTCTAGAGAACTTCACCATCTATAAAACATATTCTTCAACTTATTATTTTGATATATTCTTGGGAGGGTGTTCTTCTTCCTCGGCTAAATGAGCATGATATCTTTTTTAATTCTTCCTCTTATATTCTTCTTTCTTTGTTGGACAATTTCTGGCAATGTGTCCTATTATATTACAATGGTAACTTTGATAAGAGGAGAAATCCTTTTCTTTGTAATATCCCTTTTTTTTATTTTGTAACTTCTTAAGAGGATAAGAATCCTTATGAGTTTCCTTATTGAAATGATGTTTTCCTTTTCTTATTCTAGTATGAGTAGCAAGAGAATGGTCATCATATCTAAGTAGTGCTTCTCAGTTAGATACTCTAGCTTCCTCCTAAACATACAGTTCCCATAGGAAATCAAATTGTAGGATTTCCTACCTTGCACAGATTGTATAGATGTAGGAGTCCCATGGTCTAGTAAGACCATTGAGAGCGGTCATTACTAGTTCAACTTCATCAATCTTGTCTTCAATTGCTTCTAGTTGTTCTTTGAATTGAGATACCCTTGTGAAGTATTCTTGGATAGATTTAGCCTTGCTCATCTTTGTAATTTTTAGTTGGGATCTCAAATTCATCTTTTGATTGATGTTTCTTCCTTTAAACATTCTTGATAGGGCATCAGACATATCCTTAGGTTTATCCTTCGAGGGTACTTGAGGAATCAATAGATCCTTGATAGAATCTTCTATGATCCTCTTAGATCTAATCACGTGTTTCTTGTACTTTTCCTTTGCTTCATATTCTTTGAGATACAACACAACTTACTTGATAAAATTTGCAAGATCATTCTCTTCTAGAATGATTCCTATTATGTATTTCCAAGCACATAATTTTTCCATGCCTTCTAAGTTGTCATTAATCTTAGTGCTTGAATACATCTTGTCTCAAAGAATAGAAAATGAAAAGAATTGAAATTTATAATAAATGAAAACTGTACTTACCAAAATACATGCTTGACCGAGGAGAGTATGCTGGTACAATCAGTTTCTGAAGAATCCAAGTTCTAACCCTTGAAACTTGACTTGTAAGTTTCTGAACTGCAGTTACTAGTTATGTTTCTAGATTTCTAGTTTTCTGGGTTTTTTGTTCCAATCCAAACTAGGGCTTCATATTCTGGAGGATATCCCCACTTAATTGTTTTTAATCTTGGTTCCAAAATATGCATCTAGGAGGGGCACACTTCCCTATGTCACTTCCACTCAAAAATTCCACTTTAGTAGAAACCCTAATTTTCGTGTCCAGAGAAGGAGAGAGATATTTACCTCATGAAAGTTTCTCTTTTTAGGACAACTTCGATACCATGTTAAGTTTTATATGATTCTATAGAGTAAGTATTAACTTGATAATCATTTAATACATTTTCATAATAACATCATACAGAGGATCACTAAAAGAAACACAATCACAAGGTACACAACAATTTATCTTTGGAAACCCTAAAGGGGAAAGCCCAACAAAACTTCCTCAATATAGATTACCAGAATGCAATGGCCAAACAATAATGTCTCATAAGAGAGAGATGGACAAACCCTAAGAATAAAATCCAAAACACCAAATACACTTGTCCTCCTCCTTCTTTGTCCTTCATTCTTTCTCTCTCTTACACAATACATGAGTGAGTGAATGTGTATAAATCAGGGAGAGTGCCTCCCTATTTATACTAATATTCCGAACTGAAATTTAACCTAACAAGTTCGACCTATCTAACTGATAGGCTGACCTATCTTGTAAATCTCACAATAATAATGATATTATTCTTTTCAGGGTACTAATGACCCGAATTACAATGGAGGGTTTACCTCATGACTTTTACATGACCTTTTACATTAGTGACATCTCCCAAAGGAAGAATAATAATAATGTAAAGTACAAGTAGAATATTCTTTGAAGTTACATTATTTAAACATGGATTATGAAGAATAATGAAGTTTTTAAAATTTTATCTCATAATGTTATGATCTACGGGATAAAAGGTACTAGTATGTTTAAAGAATACATGGAATTGAAACATTCTAAGAAGACTAAGAGGATATATGCTCCAGTTAAGACATCACGTTTTGGTGATGGCTTTTTTAATGGTGCTTCATCAAACAATTTATGTGGTTGTGGAATGGTTCTAAGATTAAAGAAGGATCATTATTTTTCTTTAAGATTGGGTGGAGGGATTGGTACCAACACAAAGCTGAATTATTGAGCATATGGGGTTTACTACAACTTGCAGTTCTTATTGGAATCTTTGGATATTCTAAAGTGATAATAGAATGGATCAATGGAAACTTCAATCTCTAGGTTCTCTTGCTCAAACAATGGTGTCAGATAGTTAATCTATTAAAAAGTTTCTTCTATCTGATCTCTTTCAAACATATTTCCATATTTTATAATATGATTGCAGATAGTCTTTCAAAAATGGATATCAGACTAAAGGCAGGTTCTCTAATGTATCAAGATTTTTTGGAGGGCCATTTACTTAGTGAAGGAGTAGTTTATTTGGTATATATGGCTTGATTTTGTTATAAAAATTTTGAAGTAAAGTTTTTTTGTAATGTTCTGGTTTTTTTAAAGAACTAAACTTGTTGCAAAAGGTTGTTTAGTTTTGTAAGGGGTGGGGAAAGTGGTATTTTAAAGGAAGTATTCTACTTGAAGGTTGTTAACATGAGAGTGATATGTAAAAACAATTCTTTGATTTGATGAATATCAGGAAGAAGGTATCTTTATTGTGAAAAAAAATCAAGGGTTGATTGTTTATTGGGAATTTAACATGCATAAGGATTATATGCTTGAGTTCCACTTGGACTTTATATTTATATTTTTTACAAATTTAATTATGATATTTATGTGTTTATATGGGTGAGTGTGAGCTAATGAGGGTCACTTTTGGCACATTAGATGCAATAGAAAACCAAAAAATCAAGCATCCCTCAACTTAATTGGATTTTTTGATATACTTACACAAAATATCTTGCTTTGAGTAAAAACGATGAAATGTATGAAATTGAATCACATTTCCGAATATATAAGTTTTATGTATTAAAATTTTTCATAACTATGTCAAGTTTAATTTTTTCTAACAATCACTTTTTATTTTTTAGGCAAATGATAAGCTATATGATTTTGTGGGTGCAACCTTTGAGGTCCTAAATGATGGTTTCAAGCCACAAAAATTTGCATGCATGTAGAGAACATATTGCACTAGTGCAACGGTTTTTTTCGAAAATAAAATTAGTAGTTTTTAATTTTTTTTATAATCATGTAAGTGATCATTCCTCGAAAATGGTACATCTTTTGTGGGTGCAGCCTTTTAAGGTCTTAATGAAATAATCATAAAATGGGTTTTTTATAGAATGTAGAGGTTAGTGTCTTCTAGTGAAATATAGAATTTTTTTTAAAATGATTAAGAATTGAAAATTTTATGGAAAAAACACTAACAACATGTTTTTTGAGTTAAGGAGGTAGGACACAATAGAAACTGAAAAAAAAAAAAAGGAAAATATAATATTTTTAAATAAAATTACATATTTAGAATCTGCTAAAAAAATGATTGTGTGCAACATACTATAATGAGTGCGTAGACAACGTCTTCTTCAGAAACTAGAAGAAATGCACACTTAGTTATGGTTTATTATATACCGTAGCACAGGTTTGGTATTACCAAAGAAAACTCCAAACCATACACATAAGACTATTGGTGACATTTGAGCAAGTGAATTAGCATGGTTTAGGTGCTACAAAACAAGAACGCGTTTCATTTTTATTCAAATTACATTTCCCTCCCTTATAGAATTGTTGAACGTGCGCATGTTATAGAACTACAAAAAGCACATGCATTATAGATCTGCAAAATGCGCACACATTATAGAACTACAAAACATGTGCACATTATGTATTTTTATAATGAGTGCACGCTATGTAGAGAAAAAACACTAGCACTATATGTAATAAATAAAATGTACGGTTAATAGTTGAGAGGGGTGGAGAAGGGTTAAGGGCCTAGGAGGATGTTGGCATTTCAAGTGGGGATGGTTAATAGTTGAGAGGGGGTCGGGAAGGGTCAAGGGACTAAGAGCATGTTGGAAGTTCCAGTGGGAATGGTTAATAGTTGAGAGGGGGTGGGGAAGGGTCAAGGGCCTAGGAGGATGTTTTAAGTTCGAGTGAGTATGGTTAATAGTTGAGAGGGGGTTTGGAAGGGTCAATGGCATAGGAGGATGTTGTAAGCTCAAGTGGAGAAATATGAAGGGAATGGAAACATTATGAGCTATAGGGTGGAAGGGTAGTGGGGATTTAGAGCACTATTAAGAGGAGAAGAGGTATTGAAGACATATAGGGTTAGAAGCAGTATGTGAGACTTGAGTGACGAAGGGGGATGGGGTGGAGGGGAGGAAGTGGGTGATGGTTTGATGAGAGAGAGGATTGGTGAATGGAAAGGTGGATATGAAGGATTAGGGGAGGAATAGGGTGTGCTGGAGGAGAGAGGTGGAAGGAGGGGGAAATTTAAGAGAGAGGAATGAGACATGATAAAAAAAAATAGGGGTCATAATGAGGTAGGGGGTTGAGGAGAAGAGATAAGTTGAAAACATAGATGAATGGAGTATAAGAGAGAGAGAGAGAGAGAGAGAGAGAGAGAGAGAGAGAGAGAGAATGGTGTAGATAGAGTGTAAGAGAGAATAATATAGATAGGGAGGAGGGGGAGTGAGGGAAGGATGGATATAGAGTGAATGAAAGAGATAGTGAGTGAGGGATAGAAGGTCTGTGTGTGTGTGAGTGATAGACATGGGGAGAGAGAGGAGGAAGGGGACACATCTATATGGAGATATAGAGAGAAATTTTGTCATAGACAGAGGGTGGAGGGGTGGGAAATGGATAGAGAGAGAGATAGATGTTGTGGGAGAGAGAATCATGAAGGGGGAGGGTGAAAAGAGATAGGGAGGGGGAGATACAAGTTAAGAGAGAGAGGGTAGGGGAAAGGGATAAATTAACAAAGGGATAGTGATTAAGGGAGAAGGGAGGGAGAGACTGTTAGAGGCAGTAATAGTGAGGGAGGTAAATATAAGGTGGATAGAAAGGAAGTGATGGAGAGAGTTTGAGAGAGAGAGAGAGAGAGATTGTGTTGGAGAGAGAGGGGGATGGGTGAGGAATAGAGAGAGAGTGATGGATGGAAGGATAGTGAGGGAGGTATAGAGAAGGTGGAGAGAGGTTATGAGAGAGTTGGAATGAGGGAGGGACATACACAAACACACACATAGAGATAGAGAGAGATAGAGAGAGGGTGGAGTGATGCACACACACACACACACCCAAAGAGAGAGATATATATTGTGTGGCAGGGAGAGAGGGAGTGGTGAGTGACAAAGAGAGAGGGAGGAGGGTTAACAATAGAGAGAGAGTGATGGAGGGAGGTATATAGAAGGTGGAGAGAGGTTATGAGAAAGGGGGGGTGAGGGAGGTACCACACATAGATATATATATATATAGGGAGATGGGGGAGGGACACACACACACACACACACACACACACACACAGAGATTGTGTGGGAGAGAGAGGGGGAGGGGTGAGAAAAAGAGAGAGAGAGTGGATGGGTGAGCGATATAGAGAGAGTGATGGATGGAGGGATAGTGAGGGAGGTATAGAGAAGGTGTAGAGAGATTATGAGAGAGGGGGAGTGAG
>LPNX010020663.1:64023-108099 GCA_001517045.1 Pseudotsuga menziesii | reverse complement strand
GGGGGGGGGGGGGGGGGGGTGACCAACAATGAGATAAAGGGGAGGTTGGAATGATAGAGAGAGAGTGATGTAGGGAGGGATAGTGAGGAAGGTATAAAGAAGGTGGAAAGAGGTTTTGTGAGAGGGGGAGTGAGGGAGGGACACACACACACATAGAGATAGATAGAGAGAGGGAATTTGTGAGAGAGAGGGGGGGAATACACACACACACACATAGAAATAGAGAGAGATAGAAATACAAAGGTAGGGAGGGATAATGAGTAAGGAATAGAGGGCTAGTGAGTAAGGGATATGCCTAACCATAGATTCCAAAAATATTCTTTAGGGATAGAGTCTTTGATTTCCTCCATTGACCATGTTGAGGCCTTCATACACATATGTAATGCTCAAAACCTATTCAAGGAATGTGCATACTTTCTTAGAGACCAAGCATACCTTGAGTAGGTCATGTGTGATGCTTCAAGGAATTGTTGATTAGCATGGGTGCCTCAAATATTTCTTTATGGCATAAGGAAAGATCATATTCCCTTAATCATGTCTCGGAGGTCCCATTCCATGTGTGACTTTTAAGGAATACTTCCTAGCCTTGGATTCCTAGAAAATTTAGTTAGGGCCAATGATGATTTTAAGAACCCCCCTAGATTTATATGTATAAAAAATGGGTGAATTTCTCCGATATATAGGAAACTTTGAAGGTGATTTTATCAATAATATGATATGTATATATAAAAATTTTGGAGGGTCTTTCTTTTTATTATATAATGTTGCAAAATCTTGGTGATTCTTTCATTTAAGTTATAAGATATTGTATAATCTTGGTGAATATTTCAATTCATTATAAAAAATTGTAAAAACTGGTGAATCTTTCACTAATTTATAAAATATTGTAAAAATAGAGTAACAATAATATTAGTCAAATAACATGAATAAAACCATCAATAAAATTACATGTAGAATCACGAGTCATAACTGGAAGGTGTTAATGAAACACAATTCAACTTACTAGATTCAAGGAAAGTGGGGACTCCACTTGTTATCTCATCCCTTAATGGTTAAACAGACATGTAGGGGCCTGAATCTTAATAAACTGATAAAATAATAGAATCAGACATTATGCTCAATCTTGGCCTCCACTAGCCAATTGAGGTCATGGAGGCTAATACAATTATGCATTGTAATTATACCAATTGATTATTTCATTAGATGAATGTTGATCTCATTCCAATAGGTATCCTACGATCAATGTAGAGGAACCTAGTTTGTAGACCATTTTTCTCTTCACTTAGCTATGCAGAGCTCATTTTTTTTTCTTTGAATAATGGTAACTATTTGTAAATAAAATATACAATCAACATAAAAGAATTGAAAAAGTGAATACAATTAATTCATGCAACTAAAAGGTAATAAAAACATATTTTCTCAAACACTAAATCAATGGAAATTGAATAAAAACAATCTTGATTCAAGCTACAATAGAGGGTTAAATCAAGCATCAAATGTGAACTAAAAGCATTGAAGGGACTAACACAAAGATTTGGACTACAAATTCTATGCAAGATAACGTCTTGGAAATTCCAAGAACTTGTTAATATGTTGAAGATGCAATCATGTTGGACATATTGTGATATTTTGTTACACTGTAAAATGCTATAGATGTGATCTATTTGGTCATAAAGACAAATACTACAGGAAGTCAATAATTCCCTCAATTAAAGGAAGTGTCCCATATATCACTAAGAAGGAGTCTAACAAAATCTAGAAGAGAAAGAAAATGAGGAAATGCATCAGCTGGGTAAGAAATAAAAGCATCTTTCCTCAAATCGTTGAATCAAAGGAAATCAAATGAAACCAATTAATATACTACATAGCTTTCAGTAAAGCAACAAATAAGAACTAGAATCATAATGCATTCAAGGGACTAACACAATATTTAACCAAAAATAACCCAAACTTCCACAATCGAAAAAATACCAAAAACCTAAATAGTAAGCAAACCATATAAATTTTACAAGATAAAAAGCTAGACATTATAACGGTTTCATGTAATAGAATGAGCCCATTCTTTTTTAGCAGAAGTCTTGTTAAATTATTTATTTATCCTTTAATACTAGGACACTTTCTATGTGAAAATATAGGCTCCAACTTCATCAAATTCCAACTTCGTTTCTTGTCACAAACAAGAAAAATAATTTCATAGTTAAATATTAAAACATCAATCTTAAAAATCTAACCTCAAGGAAATGCAGTCCCAATCATCAATGTTACAATGAAAAACAAAAAATATAGAATCTATTTTTACCTTAAATCTCGCCTCAAATTGACATATAGAGATCTTGCTACCATAAATACTTTTCAACCTACTTAAAAAATATAGGAAGAAAAAAATTAGTCAAATAACATGAATCACATCATCAACAATAGAACCCGTAGACTCATGAGTCACAACTGGAAGGTTTCGGTGAAACAAAACTGCACTAACTAGATTCAGGGCAAGTGGGGACTCCACTTGTTATTTCGTCCCTTAATGGTCTAATAGACATGTGGGGACCTAAATATTGAAAAATCGATAAACTAATAGAATCAGACATTATGTCCGATCTTGGCCTCCACTAGCCAGGTGTGGTCATGGAGGCTAATACAATTATGCACTGTAATTATGCCAATTGATTATTACATTAAATGAATGTTGGTTTCATGCCAATAGGTATCCTACGATCAATGCATAGGAACCTAGTTCATAGACCATTTTTCTCTTCGCTTAGCTATGTAGAGCTCATTTGTTTTTTTGAATAATGATAAGTATTTACAAAGAAAATATACAATCAACATAAAATAATAATAAAAAGTGAAGACAATTAATTCATGCAACTAAAAAGGTAATAAGAACGTCTTTTCTCAAACCCTGAATCAATGGAAATCGACTAAAATCAAACTTGATTCAAGATACAACAAAGGGTTAAATCAAGCATCATATGAGAACTAGATGCATTCAAGGGACTAACACAATATTTAACGAAAATACACACAAACTTAAAAAATCGACAAAATGCTTCAAACAAAAGCAATAAAGAAACCATAAAAAATTGTCAAGATATTTGTGTTAAACACCACCATGGTTTCATGTACTTGAATGAGCCCATTCTTTCTTAGCGAAAGTGTTGTTAAATTATTTATTTATCCTTTAATGTTCGGACACTATCTATGTGAAGAGATAGCTTCTAGGCCTAGCTTTCTCAAATTCCAACGTCATTTCCTATCACATACAAGAATCATACAATGTAAGAGATAAATATCAGAACATCAATCTTAAAATAAGTTGCATGAAGGTAATGTAGCTCAAATCATCAATGTTACAACAAAAAGTACAATGTAGAATCTATTTTTACGTAAAACACAACCTCAAATTCACATATAGTGATCACCAGCAAGGGTAAATGGAACACCTAGACCAAAATAAGACTCAAGAGTCCCTCATGTGTATTAGATCATATGCAATATTAGGTGAAATTCATTTTCCAATTCACATTCTGGCCCTGATCCTCATTTTCTCTTTTCTAAACATGACCTTCTCCAGATGAATCGTCATTATGATCATCCAAAACATTACGTTGCACATCAAGTTCATTAGAGAAATTTGTTATATTGTTTTCTCCCCTTCTTTCACGGTCTGATCGCCAAAGAGATAATGCTCTTTCATATGGAAAATTGTCAAACTCATACTTTGTTACATATAATCTTAAGCATGTATCCACTTTTTTAACAAGCTTGTTCCTCAAATTTGACTTCAAGAATGTCAGTGCACTAAACATTCTCTCATCCTCCACTAATCCCAAAATCATGATTTGACATAAATCCGCTAATTTGAAATATTTTGACATTATTTGTTGTAGGATTTCACTACCACTGAGCTGAGTCTATAATATTGTAATTGCACCATATTCTAGTTGATTATTGAACAAATAAAATTCGTCCCACATTGTTGTAGAAAACAATTCAACTTGATCTATCAGTATCTCTAGATCTAAAATACCTTGAATATGTTCTCCTTGTGTCTCGACCTCTCGACAAAAATGGCTCTGCAAAATCTTGCATTTATCTATACAGTCAACCTTTAAAGTATATGAACCTTGACTATAGTTCCAATATTGAGGGTATACGATAGTCATGGCCTCTAACAATTCATCTCGATGAAACCATTCTTTGATCTTTGATGATAGTGATTTTGCAATTTCTATGAAGTTGCATCTCAATGAAATTTCAATATTGTGAAATCATTCTCTTGACACGGGGAACTGTTTGATGGACTTTTCTATCTTATCATGATACTAAAAGGGAACCATATTCCCCCAGACTTTCATACATAGCATCCTTTTTTCATGAAACTTAAAAAAATCATCATTTTCTATGTTGATTATCTTACTCCAATTTGTAAATGCTAGACATGTAAAAGAATCTTCCATAATAAACAAAGTATATAATGCAAGGCATATTAATTTTCTTTCTCTTATGTATTCAGCAATATATAGCGTGCGACTCTGAGCTATCTTCATGAGGGTATTCATTTCATGAAGCATAGGAAAAATTCCAGCCAATGTTTATAATGTCTCTATATAAGTTAGTAGAAAGAGAATATTTTGATATTTTTCTACACTTGAGAGATGTTCATACATAACCCCTACCAAGGATGCATATTCATTGAATAGTCTTTCATTTGGTCCCTTCAGTGAGATCTATCTTGTATGAACATCTTTTAATATTTTTTTTTCCATTTGTAACGCCATCAGAAAGATTTTAAAATCTAAAAATCGTTTGGGACTCCAACAAAAGTATGCATGAACCTCATGTACAAGATATTCAACCTTTGAAACCAATGAAAATTTTCTCATTATTTTAAATTCAAGATTCATCCTATGAGCCATACAAGGAATACTAAACATAAATGGTGAAGCCGAGAGTTGCAGTCTAGCACATTCCTTTGTCCTTGCATCACTGATGCTCCATCTACTTCAACACATACCAAATTTTTTGCAATCATGGAATGATCCATACCACCAATTTCCTTCAAACTATCAATACAAATTTCATAAATATTTTATGTTGTAGAACTTTTGTCGATTTTATGAATTCTAAGTAGACATGAATGCATGATATGGTCATTGACCATATAAATGCTCATGCAAATCCATGAAGTGTAATCAATAGTTTTAACTTCATTCAAAGACAATGACAAAAATGTAGCATTTGCAATCTTCTCTTTCATATCGTCCTTTTCTACTTGAGCTATATATTTTCCCCATTCCCAACCACTCGATAAAGACCAATGAGAAGATGGAAAATTTGGAACTTGAATAAAATATATATATTTATTATATTTTGGATAATCTCTCATAGGACAACCATTGGATAGGATGTGAAATGCATTGCTTAATTGTATAGTCTTTAATAACAAATTTGTTTCCATCATCTTTTCAAATTGAGATGCGATGGTTCCTCCACTTTCCTAGAGTTTTCTCTTATTTAGTAAGAATTTATTATATTCCTCTTCAAATTAGAGATGTCGACATTGGATAAGAGATTTTCATCTGGGAGTATATTTCTTCTCATCATTTACAACTTTCTTATCATACACCTTTCCAACATGCTTCTCTATTGTGTCTAACTTCATCTGCAATTTCAATACCATGCCAAGTTTCCAACTACATGAAATGTATTTAACTTCTCGTGAGGTCTCATTCTCCTTTTCTAGAGGTATTGGTTCAATAAATGGGTATCTTGATACCCAATCAAATTTGAATTTTCTCCCTATGTCCCATTTCCCTTTTTACTTTTTCCATTAATGAACTGTGTCACCTTGCAAGGAAAAATCTTCAACATTTTAACTACCAAATTCAGTGGAAAATGCATTTCTCTTACTTTGATCACTAGAGGAATGTATTCTACCCTCCATTGTATGGGTTGTAGATGCATTCTAAAAAATGTTCACATATCTGTCACCGATACCTTGCTTAATAGATCTTGAATCATGAATAAGACGTGGATTATTGGATTGAGGCTTTTAAAAATATGATATTACATCCTTTTGTATTGATGTTTTATTTTTATTTCCACCATCCATGTTTGACATCTTACTTATTATTCCAAAATTGCAATTCCAAATAAATATAGAAACCATAAGTGAATCCTGCATGAGAAAAATGATATAAAATTAGTACAATAACACATTATCAATTTATATTGACCCAACTTACAATGAGTGTTTACATTGACTCTTTCAATGCCTTTTAAATGACCAAATACATCAATAACATCCCCTGAAGGAGGCATAACACTAATAAAATAAAAGTACAATAAGAATATCTTCAAAAGTTACATTTTTCAACATATTTTGGACATGAAAAATAATTAAAAAACCCTAAAAGTGAAGACTCAAACCCTAACCCTAAAACTATGACTGAAAACTTATAAGTTTAACATTAAAACCCTATCCCTAAATTTATGAATGGCGATCTGAATTTTAATGCCCCCTAAATTTGTATACACATTGAAGAGAAAGAGCATTACCATCAAGAATAAGGTATGGCCCATGACCTAACAAAAGAAGGTATGGCCCTCAAAGTATTCACATTCATCAATGATCATAATATATTGAACTTGTTAAAGGCCTACTCTATATAACAAATTGTGTGATTTTGTAGTTTGATTTTCACATGTATGTATTGAACTAAGGAGGATCTCTCATAACTTGAGTACAACTCAATCCTAAGTATTTCTTGTAGTAGGGAATAATACAACTTTAAAACATAAAAATGCAAACACAAGCTATTCAAACTACAAAGAAAAACTAAAATTCTAGCAATATAATTCCTACCAAAGATCAAGATCATGCACACAACATGATCTACTAAGAGGCATGATCTTGGGTGTGTCCATGTATGGTGTACTTAAAATTGTCAACATGTGTACTCCCTCAAAAATTAAAATAGATAATATCAACTCTTTTGTTTTGTTGGTTAAGTGCCCTGTGACTTGTTGCATGAACCTTTGGTCTAGAAACCATGATCCAGGGGCATCTAAACCATCAAAATCACCTAGGAATCGCACCCGACCTCGACGCACCAACCCTTAGCATGGTTGGATTTAAATGTTGCCTTCCAGGAGCAGTGGGTTTTGATCTTGGGCCACCAAGGAAACGAAACCCCTCTCGACTGTTTTCTCTACCGAAATTTCACTAAAAATATCAACTCATTTATTAGAATCATATTAAACATTATTCATTTCAATCCATTCAAAGGTGGGTTAAAATAAGAAGCAAAAGGTGGTGATGGAATTGTAATTAAGCAGTAAGAACTTCATAAACAAGCTTCATTCGAGTCTTCAAAAGAGGGACCACTAGCATAATATTTAGCTAACTATCAAATACAAGATCTATATGATTCTTCATAAGAAATAATAGTGGAAAAATATATACCTATAAATTTTGGATATTCCTCTTAATGTAGTTGAGGCAAGCAAATTGTTGTGATCTCCCTAAAATTCATTATGTCATCTCCCTTCAACATAATAATTATTTACTAATTATTGAGGATAATCCTATAAGACAATATTCTTGCATGAAGAGGCTATACATATTACATGATTTTTTCCAAATTAACTGTATATAAATTTACCATTCAGATTTAACCATTTTTTGCATCTTAAAATTGCTTCACTCTCTATTCTCTCCTTCAAACTATAATCAGTTTGCAAAGTAAGAAATCTAGGTTGAACAATATTGCATATTCTTTTCAAGAACATACCACAACATCTAACACATATGAGTCATCACGTAGTATGTATAGCCTCTTCATGCGAGAATATTGGCTTATAGAAATGTATAGTTCATATTTAACCATTTTTTGCATCTTAAACTTGCTTCACTCTTTGTTTTGTCCTTTGGAAATTGGCATGTGATTGAGAGTCGATATTTCCTCCTTTATATATGCTCAATCTTCTTTATTTGCACGTAAATAGAAAAAAAAAGTTTCATCATTTAAGATCCCAATTTACCCTCCAGACAGTTGAATGGGTCTCTTATTTCTCCTTTAAACTCTAATCAGTCTCCCAACTAAGAAAGACAAGTTGAACAAGATTGCAGATTCTTGTCAAGAAAATAACACAACATCTAACCTAAATGAGTCAATACCCATCTAACCTAAGGATAAAACCTCCAAGACAAGCTCCCAAGTGTGAGGACCTTGGATTATCATGAGCTTATTACTGAAAGAAGAGTTGGAAAGCAAGACAAACAATTTACCGATGAATTCAAGTAGCACATTCTTTCAAACTTGGATGATCACATGGATCTTAGGCCTTATTGCTTACCTATAGACCTAATGCTTGAAGGTCATTTTCTAACCTTTGAAACCTCTTAATTTTTTCCAATCCATACCCCTTACTATGTTTTGTCAGGCTCTAATTAGTAAACTTTTGGTTAGGTTCACCGTTCGTGTTTGATATAAAAAAAATCAAATTTTTTATACTTTCATGCATGATACAAAACTAAAGCAAAGCTATATTTAAAAATGTACTTCTGTAAAAAATTTAAAACATAATTTTCATCTCTTTCAACTTTAACATTCCAATCATCCAGTGGTGAGTGTGTTAAAGTTGGTCATTGAGATGATTTACCAATTTCCATAAACAGTAACAATCAATCTACATGAAATAAAGCAGTAAAAGCAATTCTAAAGAATAGTAACAAATTACAATGCTAAGGTTTTCCTCGGTAGTCTACTCATTCTTTGTGATTGTATACCACTCTCTGAGCCTAAAAGCAATGCTATATTAAACTATCATATTCAACATGTTATTTCAGCAGTTTGTGGTCACATAAAGGGGTACGTTTTAGTTAAAAATGGGTTTCCTATGCACTGTTATCTACAACAATTAACAAACAAAGTGGGAACTCTTCCGTGGATATTCCAGGTTTGAAATATCAATGTAATTTTGAACTGTGTGGCTATTTATAAGGTTACAACACTCATCTTAAATTCAATCACTCCTTGTTGTTTGGTGTGTGTAGAGTTTGATGAAATAGAACTTAGAATTTTGATGCATTTATTAATGTTTACAGTTGCAACTTTCCATGTATTAGTTCTAAAATGTCAATGAAAAACCTCAAGTAAATCTGCCAACATCAAACTATACTAAGAAGTGGATCCTATAGTGGTAGCACAATAGTGGCACCAAATTGTTTGACGAAAGTCATTCTAAAATACATTAGTAGTTAACATAAATTAACATTTCTTTGGGAAAATTTCAAATTTTCTTTGGGAGAATTTTTTGTATAAAATTTGCTTTTAGGGTCAATATTAAATAGCCCACTATTTATTTTCTAAAAAATATCCAAAACATAGTTAGCCCAACAAAATAGGGTTGGAACTTGGAAATAATTGGAAAAACCATTTTCGCTAAATGAAATTTACCTTGGATCCAACATTCTCCCTCGATTTCCAAGGATCCTAGAAGAGAGGCATACGTGAAATAGCTTGAGTAGGGGATTGAAAGCTAGGTTAGACAACCATTTACAAAAGTACTTCAAAGGAGTTTTAAACAACCTAGATAGAGTTCTAGAGTCTAGAGAAGGAATCCTCAATACCATTGGTGTAAATAACATATTTTTCATAATTTATAACCATACCTATAGAAGAGGAAAATAGATCTAAGTTCTAACAAATCTTTAAAAAATTGAAATTCTCTTTCCGTACCCTTCCCAAACATTAGCATTCATCTACAAGGAGTATGCGAGTGATACAAATATTCCTAAAAATAGTGACACCTTATATAGAGTGGTGAGACAATTCATACTTAACATTTATGCTAAGACCCTCAATAATAAGCATAAACAAGTAAGAAGATAGGGAGAAACCCTACAATCCACTAGAGGCATGCAAAAAAGGGAGATGCTTATCTGTTGATTATGATTGAATAACTAGCATAGGTTACACAACTAAAAATACATTTTACTAAGTTGAAAGAGAAACCCAAATGCAATAGCAGGAGCCTAAGAAAGAGCCACAAGACTCTGTCAAATCCTTCAAAATATCATTTTTCAGAGGAAAAGAAGGAAGGGAAGACACCTTCATATAGTGTATAGTGTTTTGAGTAGACCCTATAGATTCATCCCAGGAGCATCAAAATGGTCACACATGATCCCAGTCAAGCATAGAGAGTTCACGGCCTGCTCAAACCAGCAACGAGAGAGTAGTGTCCTAGGACCTATTCTAGGAGCAACAAAAACCCAAGACATAAACTAAAAGCAATAGGAACCCTATATCCCTAAACTTCATTATGTCATCTCCCTTCAAAATAATAATTATTTCCTAAGTACTCACGATGACTCCTCTATTTCTCCTTCATAGTTGGAATCCTATGCAGGTTCTGTAGTCACTATTGTCTATGAATCTATTTAATTCTATGATAACTGGTGATACTCCTAAAGAAATTTGAGGGAATAAAGGTTGAGTATCCTTCATAGGAAAATGGCTAATGGAATCCATACATTGTTATAAATAAATGTCCATTGCTACAGATTGACATGGTCAAGAAGTTGGTTAGAACCATTTATAAGACATTTTGGAGCAATTAGCGGTTACAGCCATTCGCACATACTGAGAAAGTTATGAATATTGGAAAATAACAAGTATACATTAATGTGGGACCATATTTATTTCCAAACTCCGTGGGGGAATCTGTTGTTTCTCAACCATGGGAAAAACTACCAAAGGAATCCTTTTCCAATGAGTGGTATTCTTGTGAAACAACTCTCATGGTTATTGAACCACAGAAAGGAAAACCTTATTTCCTATTGGTCATGAACCAGATCATGCAAGAAATGTTAACTTTTACTTGGTTTTCTTCACATCAATCAACATTCCATCCGCAAAGTAAGGAATTTGATACGGAATTGGTTTGACATATGATCAATTTCTCTTGAAGTTCTTGAAAGGTATTGAATCAGAAGAAAATTTCATAGGGGGTGAGTGTGCACAATTAAACATCTATCGGTTATAGCCATCAGCTAAATTAGAGGTGGAGAACATTCACAAGACAACAAATTGTTTATGACATACTCCCTTGATGGACAAAGATTGAAGAAGAGTTTGTGAAGCATTGTTAAAACATTGTTTATGGTCTATTCTCATGCACTGAAGTCACATATGATGGCAGATAACCAGAGAAGCATCTTTCTTATCATATCTTGGGTAGCAAGGCATACGAAAGTTCATAAAATTTGAAATGGCATAAATACATATGGTAGTTCAAGATGCACCAGTTAGAATTTATAATACATCTTCAAGGCCATATATTTTGAATATTTAGAAGCCTGTCATAAGTTAATGCTAATCCTATTGCGATGAATTTGGAGTTAGTAAATTGGCTAACGAGATTTTCGTCTTCAGTTTTTTTTGCTCTCCTTATAATTGGTTCAACCTCCTTATAATGGGCATTAAGAAAGGATTTACCTATGTCAAATGTTATTCTATTCTTATTGGTATCTGATTACTTAAGCATGATAGTAAAATATTTCAAGCAAAAGATTGCAAGAAAGCATATACATATAAAAAGAAAAAATATAATCAAATTTCTATCTTTGTCTCACTTTTTATTTGTATATTATGTTATCATAATTGGTTTGGGTTATGTCATAGAGGCAGAAAAATTATTAGGAAATTCTATAATTTCACTGCACATGAACAGTTATGGAGGTAAATTCCAATAAGCCAAATATCTTCTTCATTAGGTCTACCCCAGAAGAAGGAAATTTTTTTTTTTGAAAGATGTGGAAGGTTCATATCTCTCCCCCAATGCTAAGGTGGGTTTTTATTGTATTTTACCGATTACTTCACCTCAAAGCGATGGAAATGCATTTTGGAATTTCAAGAACATTTCCATGTAAGAAAAACCTGATAAATTGGGAGGCATTTCTCTTTTTTGGGGTAATGCCACCTTAGAAATAGAGGATTCGAAGATTCCCCTGATGATTTCTTCTTGATGAACTTGGAAAAAGTGATTTACAAAACACACTAAAAACTAAAAACCATAAAGCGAATGTTAATTATTTCATGTTTTCATTGTTCTTGTTTGTGATTTTTCATTATTTTTCATATATTTAAAATTTTATTTTTATTATTTCGGATGGGTTCCCTATGTTTGGTACCTTGATGATTTCCATAATATTTCCTAAAAATTGGGGGTGTCTCTAAACATCCTCTAGAGCCGTTTCTTTGTTTGTCTTGGAAATTTGGTGGAACACTAACTTTATTTCTCATTTCTATAGTGCTATAACACCATTGTATTCTTTAAACAAAAGAGGAGTGAAATTTAATTGTGAAAAGGATTAGGGGGAGCATTCAATAATATGAAGAAAAATATTTGTTAAACACTTGTAATTGGGATTCATAATCTTCAAATCCTTTTGAAACTTAAGCATATGCTCCAGGCACTACTAGAGGGGGTGTTCTTAGACTTGAGGAAAAATATATAACACCCATTCAAAGTCGTTTTATGGAGTTGTACTCAATTATACTATGTATAATAAGGAATTGTATGTACTACACCAAATTGTGAAGCACTTGAAGTCCCACATACTAGGAAAAGAGACATCAATATACAATGATAGCAAGCCACTACAATTCCTATAGCTCGAGAAAATTTGCAACAAGAATGACATTTGAGGAGGATTTCATATACACAACAATTCAAGCTGGTTATCAAATACAAGAAGGGAGTGACCAACAAAATTGTAAACATACCATCTAGACCAACAGATCCAACTATTTAAGTTCTTGTACTTGTAATTCATTTGCAATCACTTGTATGTGAGGAGTTGAAAGAGTTGTATGACCAATCTGCAAATTTCAGTTCAGTTGTAGCATCAAACATACAAGGGAATTGAAGAACCAATATACTCTTATAGAAGGATTTATTTATAAGAATGAGAAACTATGCATACCAAAAATAGAACATAAATTTATTCTTATAGGAGAATTCCATACTTTGAAATTTGCAATAAATTTTGCAGTGGTGAAAAAAACCTTGAATCTACAAAGGTATGTATCTAGCCCAAATTTCCCAATGATATCACTAAGTTAATTAGAGGTTTTGCAGTTTGTAGTACCTCTAATCTAACAAATAGAATGTTTGTTCTCTACACACCTCTTATAGTACCAAACCATAGGAAATAATCTCATTTCTCCATGATTTTGATTGAAGGATTTCTAAAAACTAGGTAGGGTTGTGCCAAATTATTTCTCATAGTTGAGAGATTTGGTAAAATGGAAGTACTTATACCACTATAAGAAAACCGTTATCAGGAGATGATAAAGCCAAGTTATTGTTCAACCATGTGTGGGAGCATTTTGGAGTGCTATAATCCATTATCTCTTATAGAGGTCGCATCATTTGTGTCATCTTTGGACCACATTGTGGAGTATGATGGATACTAAACTAAAACATAACACTTCCTTCCACCCATAGACATATAGGAAAAATAGAAGTTGTGAAGTGAACATTAGTTAAACTGTTAAGAGCCTACAATACAAAATGCCCAAGGGCATGGTATGAAAGTTTCCCATGTATCTAACACTGCAAAGAAAGAGAAATCCATAGATCTTCCCAATAGTCCTGATTTGTGACTTGTTTGTGATTTCTACCAAAAACATGATTTGAGCTTTGTTTTGATAGAGGTAGGAATAAAGTCTTTACATCAAACAATGAAAAACTAAAATGTGTCAATTTTGTCAATAGAATCCAACACGCACGCACGCACGCACACACACACACACACACACACACACACACACACACACACACACACACACACACATAAAGGTACAAGAACACTTGCAAAATACCCAACAGATATATATAGATAGACACGACATGCTTAGAAAGGGTCATCATTTTGAAGAATGGGACTTGGTATGGGATCTACTTGAACAAAAAGAGGTTAAAATGAGAAGGTAAGAAAAGAAACCCACGAGACATAAATCCTTCTAAATATTTGGAGAAAAATGTTTTCAACTGAATCTGCCACCATATGTGCATATATGTACTCTGTAATAGACACAGAAAATTTGAATCCATTTGAACCCTTAATGTTGGATGAAGAGAATCTACTCCATTACTTCCTACATAAGGACATTATATCTTGGAGAGAAAATGGAAATGGAAGAAGGATGCATTTTACATAGAAAAATTAGTAAACGTGTCAAGATGCAAAGACATGGATCCTTTTAAATCTTTAGAGAAAAATCTCTTCAACTGAAGTTGCCACCATGTATGCATATGTACTTTGAAAAAAATAAAAAATAAAACTTCATCCATTTGGACCCTTAATGTTGGATGAAGAGAATCTACTCCATTACTTCATACATCATAAGATTACAACTTGGAGAGGAAATGGAAATGTAAGAATGTTGCAGTGTACATAGAAAAATTAGACAAACCTATTGAGATGCAAAGACATGCATTAGCGGAAATTTGGGGTCTAAAATGGGCCTTCTAAGAAAACGTTCCAACAATAAGTTCTTGTGAGTTGGAATTCAAGAACCAATAGAATTCCATTAAAATGAGTCAACCATAATGGTTGAACTGACATATTTGTCATTAAAAAATACTACTTTTTTGTTCGTATTTTCAACATATATCCCTATGTTTTTGCTCAAATTTTGATTAGGAGATCTCCTTAGATGCAGAATTCGATTCTGCATCCAACAAGCTCTCCCGATCGAAATTTGAGTAAAAACACAGGGAGATATTTCGAAAATATGAACAAAAAAATAGTTTTTTTCTTTTTTCCTCCAAAATTAATAAATATTATTTTATTATTTTCCTTAGGAGGCCCATTTTAGACCTCAAAATTCCTCTAATGGACCCTTTTAAGTATTTTGAGAAAAAAAAATTCAACTAAAGTTGCCACCCTATATTTATATGTACTTTGTAACAAATGTAGAAAACTTGAGTCATTTGAACTGTTAATGTTGGATGAAAAGAATCTACTCTAGTACTTCCTACATCAGAAGATCATGCACACAAACATAAATTCTAATGGATATTTGATAGAAATGGGACATCAATGTACTGAAAGAAAGAGTTCTCCAAGTGTTGTTTCTAGTCTGATGGGATTAGAAGATATGTTGGATAATTAAACCCCAACTTCTCAAACAACTGGAGCATTATATCTGTCACAATCTGAAGGAAAGTATGGTTTCAGGATTTCTCTAAAGGTAGGCAAGTAATGAATCAACTCAACACTACACATAAGTATCTTGTGAGATAAGGGTTATTTTCTGCCTGTTATTACAAGGAAAACTCATAATCTAAATTTAATCATGCCCATACCATTGATCCATAATTATTTTTCTTATGCATGGATAATCCTAATTGAAATTAGTATTGAGTCCTGACTACACCTCCTTTAATGCTAAAAAATGCCCAAATCCATTTAAAATATGCCTAGAAGTACAAGCTTCCAAAATATGAATTTATTGTTGTTTTAAGGTTGTTTTGAGGTTTGTTCATACAATGAGCCTAGAAAATGATTCCTAAATTTAACCCAAGTGTGCTAGGAATTATTAACAAGGAAGATATGAGGCTATTTTCATGCCTAAGTTACCAACAATGCACTCATGAGAGAAATGAGTTTACTCTATTCACATTGACGCCAATGTCATACTTAGCACTTATTTTCCAAAATCAACACAAGTGGAGAAGCTCTAGGCATCATCAAAGAGATCCTGGGATTACAGACCTGGTAGAATCATAAGAACGTGAAATTCACTAAGGTTATCAATTGATAATAGATGATATGCTTCCATTCTGTCAAAAGAAGTATCAAGGACATCTCTTGATTCAAGGAAAATAGGAAGGCAGTTACTTGATATCAAAGATGTAGTGGGGGATTCATTCAACAAATATTCTCCAAAGATATCACTCAATACCAAGATTATAAGAAATATCAAAGCAAACACAGATACAAATAAGTTCTCAATCCAATGGAATCTCCAACATCTCCAAATCGATGCAAGAGATACAAGCAACCAACAATAATTATCAATCAGTTCCTCGTCAAGGAAGGGGAAAAATCCAAAGTCATAGTTTCAAACATCATCAAATATCAATGATAATTATAGGATTTCAGTGAGTCACGATTCGTTCGATGCAAATAAGAAGTCAACAACACCAAATGATTTAAAGGAGTCTCTAAAAGTACTTGTGATGTTAAGAGAGGTACCAGGGAATTTTGTAGAAAATAAAGATCCACCAAGGCCTTCTTTTGAATTGACATAAGGCTCAAGATATTCATTTTCAAAGGAATATCCAAGGTTATCATATGATGGTAGAAACATCCCTCCTTCTTCATTAAATCTCAGAGAATCTCCAAGACTATCTTTGGACAACAAATAAATTTCAAGAATTTTTGTTGAGTTGAAAAGTAATTACTCCAACATGGACACACCCAAGATCATGCACACGCATAGGAATTCTAATGGATATTTGATAGAAATGGAACATCAATGTAGTGAAATAAAGATTTATCCAAGCTTTGTTGCTCGTCTAATAGGCTTAGAATAAATGTTGGATAATTCAACGTTCAACCCCAAATTCTGAAAGAGTTGGAGCATTATATCTGTCACAATCAAAAGAAAATTATGGTTTTAGAAATTCTCTAAAGATAGGGAAAATTCTCCAATATTGCAAGGCTATGGAATCTACTAAGAAAGCTACAAAAAAAGAAAATATTTTATTGGATGCATGGAAGAAGCACCATCTCCAAACTTGATGTAGTGATGAGAGATCAAATCTCGTTGAAGAAAACATTGAAAGACCGTTGGGATCACCAAGAAGAATTCAAAGTTTGAAGTCGACTTAGATTAAGCATATTGATGCAATTTCAATTCCATAACCAATATTGATGCATAGGTGTGCTATTGAACCTTCCCCTTGGAGACAATAGGATGGTTGTCAGATTTATCAAAGAAAATATTTTGACTCTAAGAACTTCTTAGATGCGCCAAAAAGGAATGAGAGGTCATCGTAATATATTTAGAGTGAAATTGAAAAGAGGATGAAACAAATTGAAATTGAACATTGTGGTAAGGATCTCAAAACTCTTAAACAAATTCTGGAAGCAATGCACCATAAAGGTCTCTTGATTCTACAAAAGAAAAATTCATTCATCATGAAAATGATTTTGATTACACTCCTAGTTCTAGAGCCTCTCAAGAAGGAAAAATTGTTTACAGTGTACATGAAAAACTATTTATAGCCATCATTTAGGGCATCCACCATGAAGGAAATAAATATCCAATTCCCTAAAGAAGAGCATTGCGCCAGTAATAATCTAAGGTTCGGAATCCACAAAGCAAGCTATCACGATCAAAAGTGCGCATATCCATCATAGACCATCTCTCATGCTATAATCCATTCGGGAACATATAGGGGGTGAACATACACCATGCAGCCCAAATATCGTGAAGCATCCCAAACATGGTGTACACACTTTCAAAGTAAATCAATAGTCTAATAAATGCAGCCAATAATGATATGGGTAGGGGAAGAGCTTCCCAAACACAACCCAAAAAGGATTACTTTGTTGTGTTAGTTAGTAGCATAGTAGGCATAAATGTGTCCTTTCGTCGATAGGCCCCTATAACATGTATAGATATGCCTATCTCTTATATGTGTGTGTGTGTGTGTGTGTGTGTTTCTTTATCTATTTTTTTGTCCATCTATATATCTATATTCGTTGTACAACTAGAGGAGGATATATTGTCATTAATGGTAGCAGTGTGCTAAATATAGATCATGTGCACAACTAATGGGTAGGAGGGAGTAGGCCATGCAAAGTAGATCTACATATCGTATTAGATCTGCCTAAATCTATGGAATCATAGTGACATCTCATCAATATAAATTACCCCATCCCCAACCGATCCACCCATTAACACACAATTAGATCATAGTTGCTTAGATCTACCTAAAGTCTAAAGAAGAGATGCTACTTTATAGGGAGAGAGAGGGGCACTTCAATTTGCTTCCTTTCCACTATCCCTCTTCATGTTCATTGATTCCTTGGTTCTTGGGAAAATTGCATGCCAAGGTGGTGAATAAAGAGTCTAGAAAGAGAGATAGATGTCCGAAAGGATAAGAAATGGGTTTAAGAGGGTAATATGTTAGTACAACGCCACGTAGGTGATGGCTTTCTTCGCCACCTATGAGTGGAACTAAAAAAAACACATTGTAAGTGTTTTCCAACACTTAGTGAAGGAGCTATAGCTAGTCAAAGTCAACCTACATATAAGAAAATCTTATTATGAGACCCATTGATGTGAAACAAGAATTTATCTTGGATGCAAATCAAGTCAGCCTCAATGAGGGTTGACCAGGCCTATAAAACAAGGTTTAGAAAATCGTAGCGATTTAGAATACTCTAACTCCACTTTTCAGTACTTCAATGCTTTGGAGTTCACCTTGCTGCAGAGAAGATTAGTCATCCTCATATAAGTTTAACAAGCCACTCATGAACTTTCAAAACCTAGAAAGGTCCCCCTTTACCCCGAGGTTAATTAAGTCAGATTAGCAGTCAACCCTAAAACATAAAACAAATTGACTGGCATCATCACTAATTTTATCTATTAAGGTTTCAAATATTTGTGACAGAATCCAAGTGGTGGAAAAAATTATTTATTCTCTGTATGAAACATGGTTTATTCATGCCTATCTCGGGTGTGATCGACACATATCATTCCCTAGTGTGTGAAGTCAACTCCATTATAGGAATAAACGGGTTGGATATTGAGTTAATCTCTCAATAAGGGCATATAACCTTTGCGTAACATCGTTCCTTAGTACTTATTCGATTCCTTACGAGAACCTTCTTCTTTATGTTAACGATGAAATAATTCATTAGTCTACGATCCTTGGTAATAGATAGTATATAAAGAAGCAAAAAGGCATAATAAGCATATCCTTAAGTAGTGGAAAAGCGGAATGCCTTTCCTTAGTTGTAGCTAAAAGAGGTAGGTAAAGTAAAATATAAAGTAGTTGTATAAGAGCTAGTACCAATAGTATAAGCAACTGTAAAAGGGAATATGTAGCAATTGTATGATTGAGTGTATTCTGATTATTAATCAAAAAATGGATATGCATAAGAATATTGAGTGGTGGATCTGGTATAGACCAAGTAGATTATGTATAGTCTATAGACGAGGTAACCAACGAAAAAATAAGAAAGGAAGCATATAAAGAATAAAAACAAGCATGTGATAAAAAGAAAAAGAACGCAAACTAATGATGAGGAAATTGCTTATGGCTAGATATTTGGATATGTTGGCTCTAAATGGGAGGGATGATTCCTACTATGATAGATCTTGATCTTTATAGATATGGTCAACTAACTGCTACCTCTCTAGCTGATTTTCCAACTGGATGTGCATCATCTGAACCTCAATCTGCTCTCCTCTAAAAGTGTTAGGGAAGAGTAATCTTTTGACTTAGAACTATACTCGCTAGTAGGTAATTGGGAATCCAAAGGTCTATAGTATTTAATTAATAAGCTGGATTGAATATAACCAGTCAGGATTTTGGTATAAAAAACTTGGTTATTGGTTAGGGGAAGGTGCACATATCACTTTTCTTTCTATGGAAAATAATAAGGGGCTAGAACCCAAAATATGCTTTGTGTTTAATCTATTTTTTTGTTCTGGAAGGGTTGTGGTGAACAATTTAAATTTTAGACCCAATACATAGGCTAGATTGTTCTCATGACTATATGTGGTTGATTTATAGGTGGTGACACATTGACAATCGAAAAGACATGTCAGAGATTAATTCCATAAAAGCCTGAACAAAATGATAAAACCATAGAGAGGTGATTGGCATGATCATAGGTTAAAGATAATTTAGTCTATAGTTATCTCAACTTATTTTATTGTTGCATGCCAGGAGTGTTAACCCTGAAAATGAAACTTTGAGCCTTATTTCCAGTAGTAGTAAAGAGTTAAATCGCCAATAAAAACATTTTCCTACATGTAGAAAAAAGTGAAATTTTAGTGTTGTGTTAAACTCGGTGCTAAAAAAATCTTGACCCTTCTTGTATTTGTGGTTTTTAGAATGTTTGAGGGTTGGCCCTAACCTGTTTTATAACACAAGTATAAATGCAATGTTTTTTCTATTTTATTGCTTATTGCAGATGGTGTAAAGCGCTCAACCTCTTAGAGGGCCTACAATGTCTGTAATGCTAAGTTCCAGAGGTTTTAAATGGGCACTAACAAAAGCTACAAAATGTGTCCAGTTCACACACTATTTATTTGATGTGGTAGAAATCCCTGTGATTTTGAAAGTTGTACACCACACACATTGGAGAATGAGTACACACCACTAAGGTATTTCCATTCTCATCAGGGATGAAAGCACATCAGTTCGGGACTGCTTCAGCTATGATATATCACTATTGTGGAGCGACTATTTCATTATTATAGATTTATATCAGCATGTTAAAGCAACTAGCAGTCAAGTTTCTTGAAGGATGAAAGAACGGTCATTCAAATGCTTAGAAGATAAGCTACACCATTATCAAAAAATTGTGGCGTATCCATTCTGCAAAATCAAGTAGAGAGAAAAGGTAGGATGTTGATTCCTATTTGTAGTACTATCTCCATACATGAATTCATTGAACAACTACCTATAAATAAGGACCTCCTTAGGCCAAAATATGACATGCGGCAGGGGTATATGCTAAGTGTGAGAAGCTACAAAATGTGTCTAGTTCACACACTATTTATTTTATGTTGTACAAATCCCTGTGAGTTTGGAATTTGTACACCGCACATGCTGGAAAATGAGTACACACACCTCTCAGCTATTTCCATTCTTGTAAGGGATAAAAACACATTAGTTGGGGCTGCTTCAACTATGACCTATCACTATTATGAAGCTACTAATTCGTTATTACATATCTATATCAACATGTAAAAACAACCAACATTCAAGGTTCTGGATGATTGAAATAAAGGAATTTAAATGCTTAGAATATAAGATGCAACATTATAAAAAATTTGTTGTGTATCCACTCTGGAAAATAAAGTAGAGAAAACTGCCAGCATACTAATTCCTATCAGTAATGTTATCTCTAGACAAAAATTCATTGAACAACTACCTATAAATAAGGATCTTCTTAGCCCAAATAATGACACATGGAAGGGGTATATGTTTAGTATGAGAATTTTGGTGTTGTCTAGTGAGCTTCCCTAGGAAGGAACCTAGGTTCAAAGGGGACATATGGCAGTATTTCATGATTTGAGAAAGAAATCATTGACCTCTCATGAGGAGCATCTAAAACTATAAAAAGTCAAGAAATATGTCCAAACAACCCACATAGGTCACAACCTAGTCCAAACAAGCCTAAAAAATTTGCATCCATTTCTAATAGGCTAAATATACCTTAGGACATTTACGACTCAACCTTAGAGGTCTCCCATTGGTCACTATCCAAACATCCTTTAAATAGTCATGGGTGAGTTTAACAATCCAACAAGGGTTCATGGTTCAAATCTAGAATCCCACAAGGTTCACAAGCCATATATGGAATCCCAAAATGTCATGATCATATCTACAACAATCCACAAGGTCAAGCAAGGTCACAAATGTCATGACCCAACATAGAAGCCTACTATTACAATACAAATCAATCTTAGAAATAGAAATCCACATATATTGAAAAACACCTTTGAAAAAACAACATTATGCACCAAAATAAGTGAGAAAAATAAATAGGTGCCATCTTTAATCTGCCAAGAAAATCAAATGTGAAAAATAAATTACTATTCAGAAGGAAAGAGTCATATTTCTACAGTTCACAGTGACAAGTGCATATTCTGACTCTTGTTAGATGCAGACTGTAATCCTTCTCTAGATTGTGAAAGTGACATGATGCATTTAAAGAACTAATCTCCATTGAATGTTGATCCTTTCCATTAAATATTATATCTTGTGCTGGTCGGTTTGCTTCACGGTTTTTGTGCTCACTCAATTTATCTACAAACTAGTTTGAATGACTAACTTTCGAGGCCATTCACAAAACATAAATGAACACTAAAATCAAGCTAGCATCCTCTAGTGTATTCTTTTGGAATCTCATATATTTGATAAAAACCCATTTTTGTCCTCAAGTAGTCCCATCCTCTAGTCACTGGTCTATGCCTTCGGGATCTTAGATATCTGATAAAAACCTAGGAAATTGGTACTTTCCATCTTGTTAACCAAGGGATGAGGGATCACAAGTGAGTAGGAATTGTAACCTAGAAATAACATATATATAGGTGTTAAAACCTGCTTCAAACAAAAATTAGGCATGAATCTAATTGTAAAACTTACTCAAACCCTAAATTGGGGGAGAATTCAACTCCATCATTGATTTTGAGGAATCATATAGGTCAAAACCGTCCCTGACAACCACCATTCCTAGAATAATCGGGGTGAATACAATCTTGAAGGAATTTTCGAGATGGAGAAATCCATTTTTACCCGATCTTCTTATGAAATACGACTGGGCCAACCTCCTTTTCAAAGTTTTTTTTGGTAAATAAATTGTGGGCTAAACTTTATTAATGAAAAAATAGGTTTAGTATAAAAAAATTCACCCACTAAATTTTCAAAACTCCTTAAAATTCTCCCATGGGCTAAAATTCTCCCTTAAAATCATCTCTCATTAGGGCCTAAGGCCATAGTTTGCTCCCCTAACCATGTCCATGGCCTTGATGTCAATACCTAGTGCTCAATAAATGATGATGGCATGCATATCCCCATTAAGATTCAAAGGATTCACTTTCAACATCATGTGTAGTGGTTGGAGGCATCAATTTTGGCCCTAAATGGTTAACAACTTCCTGTAAGGCCGAAGGACCAAATATTTTCCCCCACCCATGGAATGGGGCCTAAAATTTGTACTTAGTGCTAAAAATGTTCTAATGGAACTAGTATCCCCATTTCAAGGTAAATGATACCATGGAAGGCTCTATTGACGTTGTTCAACACATCATTCTTCGCTCTACATCCCTAGAATCATATTCTAAGGGATAAAGACTACGTACCATCCCCTTATTACTAAGGTCCCAAGACACATACATAGTACTTATAAATCCCTAATGGGTCCAACATCTCCATTCAAATGAAAAATATCAACTTGATAGGTCATCTATGGTGATTCAAGGGGTTGTTCATGGACCTTAAGCCCTAAAAGATGGTTTACAACCTTAAAAGAAATATTTTTGTACCAACCATGATTAACACAATATCCTCCATATCTAGTGCTAAAAAACTCCTAATCATGGCCATTTCCCAACTTAAAGGTTGAGGATACCCTTCAGAGATCATGTGTGTTTGTTCGAGGTGTTGTTCTTGCTCTATATGTCTATAGGATCCCTTTAGGGCCTAACGACTAGGTTTTCTCCCTCAACCATGTCTACGAATATGTTCCTAGTAATAAAAGCATTCTAATGCACTGCATATTCTCTCTTAGATGCAAAACATCACATATGGAGGCCCTATGTGCATGTTCGATCCATTGTTTATGGACGTCAAGCCTTAAAAACTACATTTAGGGAATAATTCTTGAGTTTCCTCCACCAAGCATAGTCAAGGGACTATGACCCATAATTAGTTCTTGAAGTCTCCTAATTATGTCCATATTATAACACAAAGAAAAATTATGAGCTTGTGAGGTTAGGTATGAATGTTTGAGGTGTTGTTCATGATGATGATAAAATATTGCTATATTTCCTAAGTCTTGATTATGTGATTTATTGTTTTTATTCATTTCCCTAGCCATGCACCAAACCCATTTTTTATGGTTCTCCATAATGTGCACATGTTTTGCTTCTCCGTAACGCGTGCACAGTTTGCTTTTCCTAAACGCGTATGTGTTTTTCTTCTCCATAGCGCGTGCATGTTTTGTAACTATAAACGTGTGCACGTTTTGCTTACCCTAAACCTACATGTCATATGACATGTCAAGCTCGAGCTTAACCAAACCATGCATTACATAACGCGAGCACGTTGTATTTTTAGGTATCGTGAGTGTGTTTCCTAAAAGTTGGAATGCATCTAAAAGGTCCATCATATTTTTGCACACACCCATATATTTCTATTTATTATTCATTTTGATTTATTATTTTATTTATTTATATTATTTTATATATTTTTATATTTTATATATTTTTTATAATAATTGTAGTAATTGAGCCGAGAGGCTCTCTACAGCCCAATATGGGGGAGATCTTGTAACATTATGTAACGTTATTTTAATTAATAAAAAAATAGATTTTTTAATTATAAAACAAAATAAATGTCGGCCAGAAAAACAACCTAATATGGGGGAGATTTTGTAATCTTCCTACCTAACAAAACAATAAAAAAGTAAAAAATAACAAAACAATAAAAAATTAAAAATTTAATTATCCCCCCAAAAAAATGTGGATCATAAAAAAAACACAATATGGGGGGGATGTTGTAATGTTCCTACATAACAAAATAATAAAAAAATAAAAATTGAATTATTTGTAAAAAAATGTTGGCCTTTTAAATAACCCATGGTTTTATTGTATATGGTTTAGGAGGACCGTGCACATGGTTTTAAAACCATGTGCAAGGCCTCCTAAGAAAACCCATGGTTTTATCGTACATGGTTTAGGAGGGCCTTGCAAATAGTTTTAATACCATGTGCAAGGCCTTCTAAACAACCCATGGTTTTAGGAGGGCCTTGCATATGGTTTTAAAACCATTTATGCGGAGATGTTGTAATGTTCGTTCATAACAAAATAAAAAATAATATTAAATATCAATAATAAATATAGTATATGTTGACCTTAAATAAAAAGATGTGGTTTTTGGTTTGAATCAAATCAATGGTATATATAGGACACACCAAAGTTGATAGGTCATTGAGTGCAATACTTAAGAAGAGGTTTGCACCTAGAGAGATTTGATCCCTCTCGGCTCTTGATAGAGCCTAGGATTTGGATCTACGCTGGTATACAAACACTTGTACTCACCCAACATAAATCCATATTAAACCCATATTTATCAAACATGGAGAGAAATCCATTATCTTGATGTGTAATTTAATCTTAGATGTCTAGAAAAAGTTTACACACACTTGCTTGATAAATTTGAGTTTAATGATAGACCTATGTGGTTTTTTATTTTATTTTTATTTTATGAGCCAACACTAATTTTTTTAATAACTTTTTATTTGGTTTTAAATTTGTATTTTATGAGTAGACATGGATTCTTTTAATTACTTTTTATTTTGTTTTAATTTTTTATTTTATGATCGTACATAAATTTGAATTTTTAATTACTTTTTTTTTATGAGTCAACATGATTTTTTTAATTTTTTAATCTTTTGGAAACATAACCTTACGTTATGTTATGTGACAACATCTCCCCCATTCCACAAGCATCTCCCTATTTGGTTTTAAAAATGTGTTTATGCTAGCTATAAAAATACTATTCTAAAAGTAAAAGTAAAATATACAATTTTGAACTACCATTAAAATTATGATGTATATATTGAAATATGCATTTTTTTATATGTATCCTCTCAATATTCAATTATGCATATTTCAATTTATACACTATTGAATAGTGTGATGTTGAAGTGTTAATTGTTGGCTTAATAACCTAAGGACTCTCATTGGTTGTAGCTTGGGTGGTTGAGAGGAATGATTGCTACCATTTCATCTAGTTTCAATTCTTATAACTAACTTGTTTTCTCTTATGGAGCCCCTTTGTAATAAATGAGTGGATTATGTAATATGACGATACCTTGATTCTCATGTTGGAATAGAAGGTGTTGAAATATTTTATGGTGGAGTAGCCCTCTAAAAAATGGTGAACCACCTTTAAAAAAATGTAAAACTAGATATTGTCCCTACAAAATGGAACAAAAAACTAAAAAATATTTTAGCATTATTAAGCCACTATCTGCATGAAGGTTAGAAAACATAGAAACAAAAGGCCATCAATTTCACATCAAAGTGTAAATAGAGTCAAAAAGTTGAGAGAGATCCTTCGAATTCTTGTTGTAGTGCATGGATGCTATGATAACAATAATGGTAGCAATTTGTATCATTGGATTCCATTGGTAACAATGCCATTTATCAAGGTATAAAGTACAATCTCACCTTCAAAATTCTAAACTTTTGTAAAATACATATCCCCACCCCAATATGACCATCACTATTTTTGAAGTGTCAGTATTTTGCTAATTAGCATGTGTACCTCCACTCGAGGGTAGGGTATGTGTACGTATATTGGATACCCACGTACCTGAAACAATGGGATGTCAAAGCCATACTTGATTGTACTTGAAACTTGGTTGAAGTACCCAAGATGTTTGTCACAGATTCAGAGGATGTTGATTGTAGAGGGGAAGAGGTACCCCCATTTTGAGGACATGTGGAGATGCGTAGGGACCATGTTTGTATGGGGTACCCTTGCTTTGGGGATGTGTGGGGATTCATAGGGACATGTTTTGTACGAGCCCAACCAGTTTTGTACAAGCGACATTAAAGTCAATACTATTAAATGGTAATATTAAATACTTAAAGTAAAAGTGGCATTCTCCTTATCTTTCATTTTCTATTCTTTTACTTCAATTTTAACAATACCATTAATTGTTTTAGGATGTTTGATAAACTTCATATTCAAAAAATAGAAATTTAGATCCGATCTAGAATTCAATAGACATAACAATTTTCAATATTTTAGGATTGCGACGTTTCCATGGAATTCTATCATGTATGGTGTACAATATCAACATTTAATCAACCACATTAAACTTCTCTATGTACCTTGATGTTGGTGGTGCTTATTGTTGAATTGATATGTCATGACATTTTAACAAAAATACACCCTTCGGTGAAGAAAAATCACTTATTACACATGGAAATTTCATCAAAATTGTAGGGTGTTAACTAATTTCCTTGGAAGGCCAACAATAAAATTCAAAGTAAGGGAGAATAGAGACACATACTACTATATACAATGATTTTGATATATAATTATTTGTTGTAACATAAAGCTTTTTAACTTTATAAATGATTCAAACTCTTTGTTTATGTATTTTGAATAATAATTAAATTACATTTAAAAGTTTTTTATTTTTTTAAATTATATACACCCTTATTCTATTATAGAATAAGTAAACTCTTTACATAAAAATATAATGATTTGAATTCTGCCCCAAGGGTTAGAGAAGTTGGCAATAAATAATTGTAATCATAAATTGTAAATAAAAAATCATAAGTTTAAACCCCTTTTAAGTACTTTTTAATTAAAAAATTAAGTTTAATTCATATCATATAATATATAACCCTAATTATTACCCAGATTCCTGCTAACGCCCCCAACCCACAGGAATGGGTAGACCAATTCTGGTCTAAATCATAATTTCCAAAGTTTAAATCATAATTTGGCAGCAAAAATTTGACTGGTGTTTATGAAAAATCAGCTGCGTTATAGTTGTCCTTTTATCCTATTCGGCGCAACTTACATATTTTCGTTATAACTTAAATAAAACCTTTACATATAAATATAACGATTTCAAATCATATAATATAATATAATATATATATAACCCTAATAAATCATATGATATCTATATAACCCTAATTACCGAAGTTCCTGCAACCGTACCCGTTAAGCAGTTTACATATTTTGTATTGGTTATAATTTAAATAAAACCATTACATATAAATATAATGATTTCAAATCATATAATATGATGTATATATAACCTAATAAATCATATAATATATATATATATATATATATATAACCCTAATTACCGAAGTTCCTGCAACTTGCATATTTTGAATTGGTTATAACTTATATGAGATCCAAAACAATGTTCAATATTCTATGTACAGATTGTCACTGATTTTCTTATTCTATATTGGCGGCTTCTTTTTAGTGGATGTTACACGCTGAAAACACTGTACTAATACGGGCGGTCTCGATTGAAAACATTTAAAACGGCCGTTTGACAACGGGAGCCTCGCAGCATATTATATCTCTGTTTCACACACAATATTTAAACAGAAAACTATTGAAGAAGCCATTACTAGATATGGAGTCGAGTCATGAGTCTGGATTGAAAACGCTGGAACCCATCAGGCCATGGGATTTTCGAAGCCGCCAATTAATTCTGTTCCCAGAGTACAATGAATATATGAAAATATTCCAAAGTTTCCCAAGGCTTCCTCATGTAGCCTTTTGTCTGGTGTGAATAATAATTACAGAGAAAGAATCTTTAACAAGGCGGGCTTATCGCTTTCACCGATCACTTCCGTTGAAATTAATTGAAATAAGGTGCTCCATGTCTCTTTGGATTTCTCGCGCTCCCCGGCTGACGTGAGTGAGGGTACGCATAAGATCTGTCATCTTGATAGTTTGCCGGATTTCGAGGAACGTAGCCATCACGATCGAGTCTGGCTTCCAACGGAAACACAACAATGACACAAGATTGATATTAACATTATTGGGTGAAGTAGCGCAGCTTTGAAATCCGTAGTGTAAAGGCATCATGGCATGTCAGATAGGTCACATTGTCTTTCCGCAACTTTTCTAGATGTTAGCGATTGTAAAGTGGAATCTCCTTTTTTCCAAAGTGCGACAATCTGGCTTCTAGAAGTGGAAATATATAAATTTTTATGTTTTCATGAATGTCAAGATCAATGGCCATTCACATTGCAATCTCCTTTTTCCAAAGTGCGACAATCTCTAATAATGTCAAGATCAATGGTCATTCACATTTTCAAGAAGAAAAATGATCCATTGTGTCTGCCAATCTCTATACTAGTAAAGACTTTAACCATCTATAATGACCAATTCACAAATTCATTATGTACACTACATTAAAGCTTTCTACCATCTCTTAAGTCTTTTAAGCCAAGATATAGCAAAAAAAAGAAAAACCAAAGTTGCATCATTTAACAATCAATAGTCATTCACATTCACAAAGTTTATATATATATAATTGAAAATGGAAAATTAGAAGTAAGTTAGTCTTTTAGCATCCTTTCAACATATTTAGATATTTTTTTAACTTGTTTTATTTGTACCTATTAGGCCTTAAATTTTGCAAATTATCAGCACTAGCATTTGAACATTGGTAAAGGTTGTTCTTTGTCTACTCAACCACATAATTTCAGAATAACTTTTATTTTAAAAAAGTAAATTTTGGAGAGAATTCAAATTTTAGTTGTTGCATAAAGGTCTAATATAAAGATCTTCCTCTATAATATGGGCATTTTTTTTAACTCTGTTGTCATTGATGTCAAAGAATAAACTAACACCGTTAGTGTTATTATTAAAGTCATAGGTAAATAAAGGGTTGAGGTTAAACAATAAATATGTAATAAATAAATGATATGTGCAAATGAAATAGACAAAAGAGCATAGAGAAAAATGTGGAAGTCTAGAGAGTGCAAAGGTCCCAGTAAAACATGAGATATATGTGCGCAGATAATGATATTGAATAAGAAGTTAGAAGAAAATTTTGAAATTAGAAGAAAAATATGAAAGTCAAGGATATGCGCAAATGCCACTAAGATAGTGACTTATGAAAACAACACAAATATAATGGCATATGTGCAAAAAAAACCCACAATGTTGAATTACGAAAGAATACCATGTCGATGCAAAAGATAACTTGATGAAGAAGCAAACTATTTGGGGCATAAACAAGTGGACACCTCTCTTCTCCTAGAAAGAGTATAAATAAAAAAGAGATGGAGGTGTTGAAGTAAGCTTGAAGAAGATAAAGATCTTATTTTTGGATTCTCAAGCTTCATAATTCTTAGGGTAAATCAATGGCTTGTTGATGAAAGAAAGAAGATAATGCAAGGGAGACGAATTATGCAAAAAAACGAAGATGAGAAACAATAAGTGTGTAAGATAGAAGGATACCCAAAATTAGGATGTGTGAAGGTGTTACTCAATAAATGACACAAACTGCAAAATCACATAAGTGATTGATTATTGTAGAATTACAAATATCTAAAGTCTGTTGAAGATTGTAGAAGTAACTCAGTGTTTGCAAATATCCTAATACTGTTTCATACAGTGAAATTGAATACATCACATATATTATTGCACATTGTAGATAAGGCAACAGATTATTGTGACGAAAATAAAAGAAGGCTATGATGAAAACTAGAGAAGCTACAAGAGTCACAGATTGTAAAGACCAATTCACAAATTCACAAATTCATTATGTACACTACATTAAAGCTTTCTACCATCTCTTAAGTCTTTTAAGCCACGATATAGCAAAAAAAAGAAAAACCAGAGTTGCATCATTTAACAATCAATAGTCATTCACATTCACAAAGTTTATATATATATAATTGAAAATGGAAAATTAGAAGTAAGTTAGTCTTTTAGCATCCTTTCAACATATTTAGATATTTTTTTAACCTATTTTATTTGTACCTATTAGGCCTTAAATTTTGCAAATTATGCACTAGCATTTGAACATTGGTAAAGGTTGTTCTTTGTCTACTCAACCACATAATTTCACAATAACAAACTTTTATTTTAAAAAAGTAAATTTTGGAGAGAATTCAAATTTTATTTGTTGCATAAAGGTATAATATAAATATCTTCCTCTATAATATGGGCATTTTTTTTAACTCTGTTGTCATTGATGTCAAAGAATAAACTAACACGGTTAGTGTTATTATTAAAGTCATAGGTAAATAAAGGGCTGAGGTTAAACAATAAATATGTAATAAATAAATGATATGTGCAAATGAAATAGACAAAAGAGCATAGAGAAAAATGTGGAAGTCTAGAGAGTGCAAAGGTCCCAGTAAAACATGGGACATATGTGCGTAGATAACGATATTGAATAAGAAGTTAGAAGAAAATTTTGAAATTAGAAGAAAAATATGAAAGTCAAGGATATGCACAAATGCCACTAAGATAGTGACTTATGTGTGAAAACAACACAAATATAATGGCATATGTGCAAAAAAAACCCACAATGTTGAATTGCGAAAGAATTCCATGTCGATGCAAAAGATAACTTGATGAAGAAGCAAACTATTTGGGGCATAAACAAGTGGACACCTCTCTTCTCCTAGAAAGAGTATAAATAAAAAAGAGATGGAGGTGTTGAAGTAAGCTTGAAGAAGATAAAGATCTTATTTTTGGATTCTCAAGCTTCATAATTCTTGGGGTAAATCAATGGCTTGTTGATGAAAGAAAGAAGATAATGCAAGGGAGTCGAATTGTGCAAAAAAAATGAAGATGAGAAACAATAAGTGTGTAAGATAGAAGGATACCCAAAATTAGGATGTGTGAAGGTGTTACTCAATAAATGACACAAACTGCAAAATCACATAAGTGATTGATTATTGTAGAATTACAAATATCTAAAGTCTGTTGAAGATTGTAGAAGTAACTCAGTGTTTGCAGATATCCTAATACTGTTTCATACAGTGGAATTGAATACATCACAGATATTATTGCACATTGTAGATAAGGCAACAGATTATTGTGACGCAAATAAAAGAAGGCTAAGATGAAAACTAGAGAAGCTACAACAGTCGCAAATTGTAACGATGCACATTGTAGAAATGGTAATTGTTTATTTCAATTTTCATTTAATACACAATCACTTTCATAGTGCTTTCATATGCAAGGAAAAGGGAGATGTAGGTTCATTCTAGTTGTTGCTTGTAAAACTCATCAGGGAGGTAGGAAGGAGCAAGGAAGAAGGAGTTGGTGCTTCCTTCCAGTAGCAGCTGGTAAAACAATTAGGAAGTTTATGCTTCCTTCTAGTAGCAGTAGGTAAATTAATCAAGGACTTGGAGCTTCCTTCCAGTCAGATCTGGTAAATACAATTGGAGTTGTTGCTTCCATTCAATCCCAACTGAAGAAACAATTGGAGATCGCAGTCTTTAACAGGTTGGTGCATGATTACTACAAGTTGGATCTTATGCAAGAGAAAAACATATGTTTAGGTTGGTGCCCGAATTTCGTGAGTTGGTGGCTACGCAAATCAATGTGTGTAATAAGAAAATTGTTACTTGTGGATCAAGTTGATGCCTAAGTGAGTTGGTGCTCACATTTGGAGATTGTTATATCCTAGTAATAAACATAATTTCTCACACTAGTTTGAAGGATATGTGTGTGTGCGTGTGTGTGTATCCTTCAAAGTTTTATGAGAAACTATGTTTATTATTGTTTCCACATAAAAGTTTTAAGTGGTTAAAATTTGTTAAAGTTAAATGATTTGAAATCTGCACTATATATTGATTCACCCACCCTCTTAGTATATAAGATAAATCCAACAAATGTCACCAGCATGTGTTTCTTCAGTAACAGTTTGACTACTGGAATATCAACCCTTACGCATTTACATGTGGAAAAGAAGCACCATGGTTACAAGAAAATGGTATTTAGGAAAGTCTTTCGGTCACAAAAGAAAGAGATATCCTTCACACTCAAATAAAAACAATAGAAGAAATCAAAAGATTCCAACCAATATTATGCAAACTCTGAAGAAGAAAGAAGAAGAATCGAAGGAGTAGGTAGCACACTTTACTAGTCAGTTATAGGAGATGGATAAATCTTGTCAAACTTAGAAACTTAAGATTGATACTCTGGAGAGAAAATTTTAACAAGTAGCTACAAAATAGGAAGTTGTCCAAATAAATCACTCTTCTAAAGAAAAAATTTGGGAGAAACTGAGCACGAGAAGAAAAAAGAAGTTGATAGATCAAATGATGAAATCCTATCATTAAGATACCAACTTAAAAAAAAATTAGAAGCAAAGTGATGATACTTGCAAAGTGATCAATGGACATCAAATTCAACTTCAAACAGAGAAACATGAGACCATTTCCCTAAAAGAAGAAAATTTTGAGTATAAGAAACTGATTGATGAATAAAACACTTAATGATGGGAAAAAGAAAAGGAAATTTAGAGTCTAAAAACTCAACATATGACAAATTACAAGTTTGTCAAAAGCACAAAAGTACTAAATGAAATTTTGAGAAAGCAAATATTACCTCTTAATAAATTTGGCATAGATTACAAGGATAGCATCAACAAGAAAGAAATATGTTCTAATTAAGAAAAGAGGAGTACTGTGAAATAAAGGGGACTATGCTTGTGCAAAATAGTTCAATGCTAGAAATGTACATTAACTAGACATCAAAGAAAATAATTTAATATTGTAGTTTTCTACAAGTGTAACAAAGTTGGTTACAAAGATCAAATCTGTAGAGAGCTAAGAAAGTTGACAAAGTATTGGAAAAAGTAAACAACTCAAGACTCTCAATCTATGTTACATAGATGTGATGTTGTTACGAACCAAAGGAAGAGGGTCATCATGATGATTTGGAAGAAGAAAAGTACATGTGAAGGCAACAATTTAAAAGTGAAAATATCCCTTACCACCAATGAAGATAAGGAAATCTTGAGAAATCAACCCAACTTAACTCCATTTACACGATTGAGTAAACGACATCAATAAAAAGGGGGACATGGAAAGTATAAAAGGAAGTTTCCTTTTAAGTGCTTGAAATGTGGAAGAATGGGACACTTTGCCTCCAAGTGTACTTTCAAGGAAAGAAAATATAGAGAGAGTGAAAAGGAACTAGAATACCAAGAACAAAGAAATAAGTATTATCAAAACATAATTGAAAAAAGGAAGAAATTTCTCAAGAAGAGGAAGAGTATTTATACAAAGGAGGAAAGTAGTTCATCAAAGGAAAAGGAAAACCATGAAAGTTCAAGATAAGTATTGTTTATGACACTAGTTCAAGACAAAGACTCAACAGATGGATGGAAATAATCAGTCGAAGGGATTCATGAAAGCACATCTAAACCATTAAAGAAGTGGAATTACAATGGGATTTATATGTCCCCTCCAAAAATCTAAAGTAGAAGAAATATCAAGTTGCATAGAAGAACATTCTAAATCAGAGAAGAGGATAGAAAGTAATTTTTCTATACTGGGATCTATTTACCATCTTCTAAATCTAAAGCAAAATAAAAATCAAATAGCATAGAAGAGAGCTCAAAATATGAAGACAAGGAAAGTGTCAAGGCTGATTGGGACAGAGAGATAGTCAGTGCATTGAAAGAATTGAAGAAGTCAAGAAGAAGCAATAAGGAAGTACATGCTCAATTAGAGAAAGAATAAAAACTAGAAATTGGCATCAACATCATACAAGAAGCACTCGAAAGATAAATGAATGACAAAGAAAAGGATTTTAAAAAACAATTGGGCTCCACAAAAATCAATATTAAAGAACTCGAGGAAAACAACCTTGTACTAGAAGAATCTATGATGGAATTAGAAGCAAAAAATGAACTATTAATAAAACAACTTGTGCAAAAGTAAATATAAATCTCACACCTGAGAAATGAAGTAGATTGCACAAAAAAAGTAGCATCAAGATTTGTTTAGACACAGAAACCAAAGCATGATTCAACAACAACTCGATAATTCTAGATGAAATTTTGAGAAATCAGAGATACCCTAAAGACAAAACAAGCCTTATCTATAAAGGAGCAAGTGATGATATCTGTGATAAAGAGGAAAGAATTGTTCCAAAGCAACATGATGCACCTATAAAAGGTATGATATGGCTATAGAATATGTAAAAACAAAGTATGATAATACTTTTAGTTACAAAAATAAATTAAGTTCATTACAATGTTTGAGATGTAGCTATGTTGGCTATATAGAGAAATATTTTCATATTGTAAGATCCTATGTGTGCAATGAGTTTGGACATAATGGTCATAATGTTTAGAGAAAACAAAGCAACCAAGAAGACTCATTTTGTATAACACTGTCAAAGAAGAATGGAGAAAAGAGGAAAGATATCATGCACAAAAACAGAGGCATTTTGCACACAAAAAGACATGAGTGAAGAAGATGCCTTGAGTATACATAGAAGAGCAAGAAAATATTGTACAACTCAAGAAACAAGTAATTGTTTCCCCCCTTTCTAACCAAAAAAAATTTAGGCAAGATCCCTGAATTCAACAAGGTATATATATTCGGAATTCAAGGAGTATGTTAGTAAAGTATTGCATTTAGAAATCATATGAGTTTTACTAAGGTATTGTACAAGAATGTGTTGAATTGTTATAAATAAACAGAAGGTGTATGTTAGTGAAAAATGGTATTGAATTATCACAAATAGCTATGTGTGATGAAATTTTTCTACAAAGTGCTCATCCATATAACAAAACAAAGAAAAGTTTACATAATTTTTGCTAGAAATAAAAACATGAGTCTACGCATATACATAAACAAAAGGATTGTATTATATTCAAATATTGTTGTTAAAAAATACAAAATGGAGCTTCAAATATCACAAGCCCATAAATGGCATACAAAACAAAATTGGGGAAAGCACATAGGGACGAGGGAAAAGACAATCACAACAGTAGAAGCTGAGAAAAACTTGAGACAAAGATCACTCAAAGACATAGTTCGAGATCCATTTTTGTGTCATGACTGATAGGAATCTGTGAAAGATGAAGTTCCATATCCATTGAAGATAGCTTAATGAAATTTGGTGATTGCACTAACATAATAAGTTCTAGAGTTGAAGATGACTGATTAACAACACTTTGTTCAACACGAATCTAGGTTAGAAGGTCAACAGTATGTCATTATTGTTTCTCCAAGAGGTCAAATCATTTGGTTAGATTAGACAATCCCTCCAAAGTGTGTTGGTTGAAATGAGACTGGTGGTACCAATACATAAACTTCATCTCCTTAATTTGAAACTTCCAAACCCTTAAGTCCACTCTCATCCTTCCAAAATTTTCCTACTGAGACTGAAATACTAAGTCGAGACTGCCAATTAGATTGCTAGAATCCTTAGGGAAAGGAGAGATGATGATCATAGAAGAAGAAAATCCTAACAAACTCAATGGAAAATGAAGCACGGTGATGAATTTGTCAATGCATAGTTGATTGCTAGAGACGAGAAGAAAATATTTTACTCGTCTAAAAATTAATTGAAGAGACATTGAAGTTAATGGATTTGTGTATTAGGAAATTCGAAGGTGATCATGAAGACATAAAAATTTATTGCATGGATTTATGGATTTTGGAAAAAGGAAGAAAATCAGAAATCCAATTGATGGGTCCAACTCGGAAGGAATGATGTCACTTAAAAGCGCTAGTACGAAAGCACCACATTGAGTTACCAGTCATATCACCTTATTTTCCAAGCATGATGATGGACAGAAATATGTGCGATTGCAAGATGACTCAATGACATCCATCAAATTTTATTCTGTTCAAAATCCAAGGCAAAATCAAACACTAACCACATTAGTTAAGATGAAGACAATATCATAAATTGAAAACAAATATGACAAGGCATGATGACAGAGTTTAGCATACTTGTTGCAGAAGAAGATTATTTGTGACATAACAATGGACCTAACACAATAGAAGCAATATAAATAAGAAGTAATAATCATGAATCCAAGGGGAGATGATTACTAAGAGAATCCATTTTCAATTTATGTCAAAGGGGGATAATAAAAGATAAGGAAAGAAAATCAGCAAATAGACAATTAAAATTGAAATATTGGTCTACGCATTAGAACAGAGAAAATAATCAAAGACAAACATAGTTGGGGACATTTTGTGCACAAAGAAAGATATCATTTTCAAGGGGAGCTCATGGTATGTTGGTGTTGACATCAATTCCAAAGGGGAAGATTGTTGAACCTATGTGTTGTCATTGATTTCAATGAATAAACCAACAAGGTCTATGCTACCATTGAAGTCAAAGGTAAATCAAGGTTTGAGGTCAACACCAAATATGTGATGAAGAAAGAATATGTGCAAATGAAATAGAAAAAATATCATAGAGAAAAATATTGAATTCGAGTGAGTGTAAAGATCCCAATAAAACATGGTAAATATATGTGCACATATAATAACCTTGAAGAATAAGTTAGAAGAAAACTATGAAAGTCAAGATATGTGAAAATACCACTAAGATAAAGAATTATGTGTGAAAGCCCCACAAAGATAATGACATATGTGTGAAAAACCCCACAACGTTGAATTGCAAAAAGTTGCATGCTGACACAAAAGACAACTTTATCAAGAAGCAAATAATTTGGGGCTTGAACAAGGGGACACATCCCTTATCCTAGAAAGAATATAAATAAACAAGAGATGGGGGTGTTGAAGTAAGCTTGAAGAAGTGAAGATATGAATTTTGAATTCACAAGTTTCATAATTTTTAGGGTAAATCAATGGCTTGTTGATGAAAGAAAGAAGATAATGCAAGAGAGCCAAATTGCACAAAACAATAGAAGATGAACAACAAGAAGTGTGCAATATAGAAGGATAATTAGAATCAAGATGTGTGAAGGTTTTACTATGTAAATTACGCATACTGCAAAATCCAGGAAGTGACCGAGTATTACAAAATTACAGATATCTTAAGTCCATTGCAAATTGTAGAAGTAACTCAATGTTCACAAATATTTGAAGACTCTGTGATACAATGGAATTGAATGAATCGCATATATTGTCACACATCATAGATAAGGAAACAAACTATTGTGATGCAAATAAAAGAAGGATGAGATGTATACCATAGAATCTACAATAGTCGTAGATCATAAAAGGTGCACATAATAGAAAATGTAACTACTGATTTTAGTTTTCATTTGATACGCAAACACTTTCTTATTAGGGAGTGTTGATGGCCCGGATTGTAATTACTAGAAAAACTACAAGGAAGTCAAAAGGAAGAGAAAACCTAGTCTGAAAGGAGTCAAACAATCCTACGCAAGGATGGTCCTATCCCCAAACTATTTGGTATAGCTAACCCTTACGGATATAAGTCCTTCGCTATCACAATGTGAACAGATCCAAATGGATCTCCTCTTCCTCTATGGAAGATCTGAATGGTATGTATTGACAGTGGACTGATTTAATACTGAAGCTTATGAATGATGATAATATGAGTTAGAACAATTACATCAATAATACATGACAAATTTTATCCAATTTATAAACATATGAACTAGATTTATTCTTGTCAACTTTAAATAGAAAAACGAAATCAAAATTGAATTATTTTATCCAAAGGTTTTAAGAATGCAATTGTTCTAACAGAGAAATGTTAATTGAAAAATTAGCATTTAATAAGAATAATCGTTTATTAGTTGCAACAGGAAGCATATGAATCCAATAAAGACATTTATTTTTTACATAATCAACACAGTAACTCAGTAATGAGAAATCAAAATAGAGATTAGTGTTCCCAATAATGATGGAACATATAATAAAGATGTCTGAAAGATTAGTGCTCTTCAGTGATAGCCATGGGTTTTGTAGAGGACATAACTTTTGTCAATGTAATCATATTATAACCAAACTAATGACATTGTATAGAGATGCTTTGGGGATTTGTTGTGGAATATTATATCATATGATTTCATTCAATATCTAGTACATTAATATTCTTAAAAAATTTGATCCTAAAATCCTCATAGAATTAAGGAATGGAAATATGGTGGAACATGCCATGAGAGGAAAAAACATCGGTGAAAAATGATTTATAGGACATGAGTGTAAATAAGGAATATATGAGGCAAAAAAGTGAATAAATTGAGGATCCTTGTCTTATTGATACCATGATTCAATAACAAATATAACCAAGAACAATATTCTTAGTGTGACTTTGGGGATGGTTATGAGAACTAGTATGTGGAGAATTTCAATTTCTAGAAAACAACTACCTTCAACTATTTTGATGACTCTTATCCCCCATATCAAGAAATTATCATGGAGGAAATATAATATAAAGTGTAAATAATAGTTTATGGTATGCTTATGCTATAGTAGTAGAGTTTTTTTAGAGTCATCCTTTCACATCTATACGTAGTATTTTTTATTTTGATGGTTATACTTATTTGGATCCACCTAATAAGGCTAGGAAATCGAAGCATATAAATCCAAAATTCATGGAGATTAGGGGCCATTGCTTTGGTATTGATTTGAGAACCTGAACACACAAACCGTGTTTATGGATGGTTTCCTTATATTACTTGAACATTGAAGTTAGTCCATGCACATGGGGACATTGGTTACGTATGCATGGTAGTAGAAACTTGTACAAGGGATCAATGATTAGGGTGGAGCTTGTTGAACACTTTACCATAGCAGCTAACACGTGTACATGGGACCCTATTTCCTTGGACTAATTCAACATTGTGGTCAACACTTATCCATGGAACCATGGTTTCTCATCTAGTTGAACAATATCTTATCCCATTCATTCATAAAGGGGGGCTTTTCAATTGTGAAAAATAAGGTCAATATATTGTAGGTATTGGGGGGTTGCAGAGTGTTAGGATTTATAATCCTCCCTTGTAAAAATTGTCTATTATATTCTATTTTCCTAACTTTGGAGTCATTTAGTTATTATTGGGTCCACTAGTACCATTGGGTCCACTTGGCCTAATGGGGCCACATGTACCAGTCAATAGAGTGTGGGGAACACGGATAGAGGCTAACTGGAACTGACTGCACCTTGATGCATTAGTTTAGGTGCCTCCTAGATCAATCCCTACATTTTAGGAGCCATTGGGAGTGTCGGCACCAACCTCCTTCAGTTGTTGGTAGTTAGTGACTTTTCAAGATTAGTTATGCTTCAGTTAGATTCAGTTAGATATCATATAGTTCAGTTAGCACTAGTTATGCATGGCTACATGTGGGAAGGCACCAGTTCTCACCTACTTCTCACCTACCACTGCAGATAGACTGGTTTAACTGATTGAGAGACTGGATTAGACATATAGAGTCAGTGTGTTGGACTCTGGTAGTGATATAGAAACTTCTAGTAGGCCATGTAGTCAATATAAGATGGTAGATTCGAATTCATCTCTCATGATTTGAATTCTCCTTTATGTAACACTGTTGTATAGTGTTGGGATTAATGTAGTTTATAGTATAATTATACTGTGCAATTCTTGTATGTTTCCTGTGATATTTTTTTTGTCAGTGGGTATGATTCATTCCTTTTCACTGCAAATAATTAAGAATCTAATAGCACTCATTTCTTGAAGATAAATGGAATACTAATTATAACATGGTATCGGATCCTTCTCAGGAAATATTCAAGTCTATCTACTCTCCATTGTACACTAGAATCATATGGATTTCCACAAAAGTCCCACAAATATTTCCTTGTTTCCTTTGAATTTATTCAGAGTGGCGGTGTGGATGTGACCTACCCTAAAAAAGTGTAAATGTTAAGAGAGAAGTCTTGATTCTAACATAGTGCGAATGGTTTAGGTTTTGCAGTGAATTTCTACAGGTGCTACGTAGCTTGATTGAAGATATTTCCTGATCAATAGGATAATTGTGGATTCTCAACCTTCCACACCTCAGATCCTAACACCCTTCAATTATGTTGATTGGAGGGCACATCTATAGGTTTTATTGCGAAAGCAGGACCTTTTCAGGATGATAATGGGATGGGAGGTTGAGCCCCATCATCTAGTTGAGAAAAACAAGTTTATAAACCACTTAGATGAATCTTTTGGATTTCTATGTACTCACATATCCAGAGACCCCCTCTTTCACGTTGAACATTTAAGGACTCCCAAACAATCTTGGGAGAAGCTTGAAGTCTTGTTTGGCAAGAAAGTTGATATTTGGGGATATTTTTTGGAGAAAACATTGATAGCCTTACATTCCAGTAGTTTCGAGACCATATAACAATTATTTACAAAATTTAAGTCTCTTACACTTCAATGCAGAGAGTATGGAATAGAAGGAAAGGATGAGAAGCATGTGCTCTCCATACTCAGCAAACTAGGTACTGAGTATTTTGTATTTGTCTCTATATTCCATTCCGAGAGAGATTCCATTCCCAATTGGAAGATGCCCTCACTTGATAGATTTGTCGAATCCTTAATACAGGAGCAAGAGAAGTTGGTCCAGATGGGAGTCATCCAGACTTCCAAATATCAATCTCTCCTAGTGATAGACTCTACCAAAGCATAAGTTAAAGTGATACCTACGGGGAAGGATCCTAAAGCATATGATTCGAAGCCTAAATAGAATCAGAAGACTTCTGAAGGAGCTTTGGGCTCCAAGAAGAAGAATTTTTTTGAAAAGAAGATGTGTCCCTATTGCAGGAGGGATTTTCATCCTAAAGAACATTGTATAAAGAAGCAGATCGGTCAACTTTCATCTCTCATCAAGCAGAACAACATAGCTCCTCTACAAAGAGAAAAGAATTCTGATGAGGTACAATTGACAGATGATCATGAAAGGTGCCATGCCTTGAAATTTGGCCTCTCTCATTCGACGACCTATTTGATTGATTCTAGAGAATCTAATCTCATGGTTTCCTTCAAGGATTCCTTCTCCACTCTCAGACTCACAGGAGGGACTACTATTCATATGGGTGATGACTCCCAAATTCCAGCAACAAGAAGAGGTACCATTAAAGTCTAGCAAGGTGAGTTCAAAAATGTCCTCTGTGTTCCCTCTCTTGCAGCTAATATGTTTTTTGTATACATGATGACTCACACTAGCTCACCAAAGCAAGTAGTATTTGGTCTTGACTCAGTTGAGATCGCAGAAATTTCAATAGGGAAGACTATAGCGAAAGGGATTGCAGATCATGCCTCCAAGGAATATGCTTTCTCTCATTTCATGATATACTCAGATCCAATACAACCACAACTTCTATTTGAAGCAGATAAAGGTAAAAAAACTCCTTTACTTCATATTGCAGATACAGATTTATTGTGTAACATTTCAGATTCAGATTCAGATGAAGAGGAATAACAACATGATACATATATTGTGCTTACACCTCAACGAGATATATACCAAGATCCAAAATCTACCTCATTTCAGCAGCCTAAATGGGCTCAACAACTCATAGAAGCGACTGAAAATGGTGCTATGGATTTAGATGACAAGAGAAGAATGAGGTCCTAGTATCAGAAAGAAAATGTTGCACGGTCCTACACAGATCCAATTCTCTCTGAGAGGTGCTTCATGATGTTGGGGTCATATCCTCAAACATTCAAGGATTATTTCCATGATCCTAGATAGTAGGAAGCTATAGATGAGGAATTTTATTCGTTGCATGACAATAAAACTTGGGAACTTGTCTCGTTACCTGTAGGGAGGAAATGTGTTCAATGCAAATGGGTCTACAAGACCAAAATAGCCTCTAATGGAACCACAACCAAGTACAATGATCGGTTCGTGTCTAAAGGATACTCTCAGGTTCAAGGATTGGACTACAATGAGACATTCACTCCACTAGCCAGAATGGATTCCATCAGGCATGTCTTGGAAGTTGTTGTTTCTAAGAGATGGGAGGTACATCACATGGATATGAAAAGTGCCTACCTCCATGGTGATTTGAAGGAAGAGATATATACATGAAACAACCTGAGGGATTTATTGATGATCCTTCCTTATTTTGAAGATTGAGGAAATCATTGTATGGACTCAAACAAGCCCCAAGGGCATCGTACTGCAAGATGGATTTCTTCCTCGTCTCACATAATTTTGAAAGATACAAATCAGATTACAATGTTTAAATGCATAAGAAAGAGGGATTCTTTCTATTAATTGTGCTTTATGTGGATGACTTGCTCATTACTAGCATCTATGTTGCTGAATTGAGAAGCATCAAATCAACCCTGGACAAAGCATTCGCTATGACTAATCTAGGACTACTAAGGAAGTTCATTGGACTTGAAGTAAATCAAAAGACTTCAGGATTCATGATCTCACAGTCCAAATACTCATGAGACATGCTCAGGAGATTCCACATGGAAGATTGCAAGACAACCCCTTGTCCTTTCCTATCTGGCGTCATGCTAGAGGAAGGTGCCTCTACGCCTTTGGTAGAAAACACACTTTACAAACAACTCATTGGGATCCTTTTATATATCACACATTCGAGACTAGACATATCCTATGTTGTGAGTGTTGTATATAGGTACATGCAGGAGCCACATGAGCTACATTGGAAGGCAACAAGGAGGATCTTGCACTATGTGTAGGGTACTAGAGATTATGGGATTCATTATACAACTGGTTCACAAAGTTGATGTCATAGGATTCACTGATTGATACTGGTTAGGAGATCAGAACGATAGGAAATACACTTTAGGATTTGTGTTTATGTTCGGATCTGGGATAATTTGTTGATCCAATAAGAATCAAGCAGCACTTCCACTCTCTTCCACAGAGGCAGAGTATAGGGGAGCTGTGAATGCAGTTATTTTGGCAGTTTGGCTACATGGCATCTTGACAAAATTGGGGATTCACACTTCACCTTCAGTGGAAATTTTCTATGAAAACCAGAGCACCATCAAAATTTCCATTAATCCTATACAGAAGCAAAGAACAAATCACATTGAGTTTCACATGCACTATATTCGGGAACTAGTGCATGAAAAAACTATCACACTGCATTACTGTCCTATAGAGGATCAGATTGCAGAAATTTTTACCAAGTCTTTTACTGAAAAGATATTTACCTTTCTCAGGTCTCTTTTAGGTTTTACGGCTTGATTCATTGTTCATGTTCATGCTTATTTTTAGGGGGGGGGGGGTTCCATGAGGTTTTCCCCTATTTCCTTGGTTTATTAACCAACATTTTTTATCTTTTAGATTGTATATGGGTGACTTTTGGCCTTGTTTTTAGGGCCCACAGTTGTCAAAGTTAGGATTCAGGGGGGTGTTAGGATTTATAATCCTCCCTTTTCCAAAGTGTTTATTAGATTATATTTTCATAACTTAGGAGTCATTTAGTTATTATTGGGTCCACTAGTACCATTGGGTCCACTTGGCCTAATGGGGCCACATGTACCAGCTATCACTATAGTGTGGGGAACACCGATAGAGCCTATTACCACCTAAGTTGTACTTAGTGGTTTTTTATCAAGTGAGGTTCGTGAACCGGACAAGGATA